>JADXDR010000067.1:81753-193892 GCA_025026875.1 Chlorella ohadii | reverse complement strand
CTGCCGCGCCGCTGCTCTCTGGGCCGCCAACCTCGCCGGCCAGGCAGCGCTGCGCCACCGCCGTCAGATGCTGGTAAGCGGCGTCCAGGTCTGCAGGGCCAGGTGGGACGTGGGCAGACGGCGGAAAGGGTCAGCATAAGGCCTGGTGATGCATAGGGTCTTTACAGGAGCTGGCTGGTGAAGCCCTGGCCAGCCGCAGCAGCAACATGTCATGCTGCACGCAATGTGCTTCTGGAGAGCCAACTGAGCTCAAACAAATGGCACTGGCTCGAGCAGTTTGCACCACTGCTGACAATCACATAGCCGTACATCTGCGCCCTTGCTTCGGGCATTGGGCAGCGGAGCACACAAACAAGGCGCCCGAAAAAGAACAAACTGCAGAGACGCACCGTTGTTGACGATGACGTAGTCGTACAGCCCCGCCTCCTCCACGCTGCGCAGCTCCTCCTGCGCGTTGCGCAGCCGCGTCGTGATCTGCTCCTCCGAGTCTGCGGGGCGGCACAAGGGGAGGCGAGGAAAGGGACAAGAAGCAGCGAAGTGAGTGGGCAGCAGCACAGCAGGAAGCAAGGAAAGGGGCTCAGATGGAAGGGTCGATGGGCGGGGGCTGGGTGGGAGGGTGGGAGGGTGCGAGTGCGACACCCCACCCCCATGCAGCCGGCAGCGACACGGAGAGCGGCTGCCGCTGCATGCTTCCTGCTGCTCAAGACAGCCGGCACGGCACCCCAGTAACTCAGTACAGGGCCATGCAGCAGCCTCCAGGAGCGCACGCACCCGTGGCGCGGCCGCGCAGCCGGTGCTCCAGCTCCTCCAGTGAAGGAGGAGCGATAAACACAAAGATGGCCTTGAGCGGCGCCTTGCGCACCTGTGGGGGTAGGGCGGCATGGGGGGCAGTGATTGCCGGCTGCAGATTTGCGACACTTGCAAGCTGCGAGCAAGCCTGGGCGGCATGTGAGAGCCAACACGAGTCGCAGCTGGGCACGGGGCGGGAGCTGCACGGCTGGCGCAGTGTGGTGTCCAGCCCGGCAGCCTGGACGGCAGGCAGCACTGTGCAACCCCGACTGTCAGCAATGTACGTGTGTGCTCTGTGCATACCTGGCGCGCGCCCTGCACGTCAATGTCCAGCACGCAGCAGCGCCCGCTGTCCGCCACGTCTTGCACGGCCTGCGCAGGAGCAGAAGTGGGAAAAGGCGGCAGGGGTTGGGCGCACGTCGGTGAACCGGCCACCACATGCCACTGTGCACAGCAGTGCCTAGCAGCAACGCTACGCGCAGAAGGGCACGGTTCAATTAAACATTTGCTGGCTGAGAACTGCGCAGCGGTCGATCAACCGCACCGACCTGGATGCTGGTGCCGTAGATGTTCTTGTGGACGTGCGCATACTCCAGGAACTTGTCCGCCGCAATGTCAGCCTCCATCTTCTCGTGGGTGGTAAAGTGGTAGTGCACGCCATCCTGCAAGCACGCGGGCAAGCAGCGGAGGCAGGTGCGGCGAGTCGGCGGTGGGCGTGTGGCGGCTGGCGGCGCCGCGGGCCGTAGCACCAACAAGGCGGCCCGGCGGCCCGGCAGCAGCTCCGTCAAACTCACCACCTCGCCCTCCCGCGGCGGCCGCGTGGTGTGGCTGCAGGAGAAGCCAAAGCGGTCGCGCTGCTCCTCCATGAGCCGGTTGATCAGCGTGCCCTTGCCCACGCCCGAGGGGCCCACGATGACGAGCGCGCTGGGCTGGGCGGCGGGCGCCGCCGACGCGGCGCGGCCCTCCGACCGCCGCGCCTCGGCGGGCACGCTCTCCSCTGCACCCMTGGTGGCTGCACAGAGCCGATGAAGGCCTGCTAAAGAGGCTGGGGCGGGCGTGGACCCAGCCCTTGTACATTGCTTCTGATGCTGCCCATGCCGAGGCGCCCAGAGCGCAATTCAGCCCTCTGCGGCCTGCGGGCCCGCGGAAATGATGCAGACGACCAAGTGCGCGTGTCGAGCAGGGCGCTAGGGAGKCCGGCAGGGTGTTGGCAACCGCTCGGCGGCCATCGGCGGCGCAGCGCTCGAGTGCATTTGCTTGCACATGCCGACAGACAGTGAATGCTACACACTTGCTCAACGGCCGTCATGTCCTAACATACACTAAGCTGCTACGGTTTGCACCGCTGCCTTGGCCGCCAGCCCGGCTGCCGCTCCTGCGGCAGGCACGGCCGCCTGCTGCTGCTCCTGCCACTGCTCCTGCCGCTGCTGCTCCTGCTGCTGCTGCTGCTCCGCCACTGGCATCACTATTTCGCCATTGAACTGCAGACTAGCTGAACCCAGACCTCCTTGCCGCTGCGCCAGCTGCCGCTGCTGCTCCTGCCAGGCGGGCAGGCGGCGCACCGCCTCCTCTATGGGCGTGGCTGCTGCCGCTCCGCCCAGCTCCTTTGGCACCACATCCGCCCCCATTTCCTGCGGACATGGAAGGGGTGGCAACCAACCTATGTTGAACAAGCCGTCCCCTGGTGTGCAAGATTGCAAGAGGCAAGTGTGATGAGCATATTGCAGCAGCGGCTGGCGGCCCCGACTGGCTGGCTATGCGTAGCCAGGCAGCAAACCGGGCTTCAGCGCACCTGCACTAGCGTGGCCCGGCCTGCCTCGCCGCTGATGAACTTGAGCTTCTGCCTGCTGGTTCTGCGGCAGCGACAGGCAGGCAGGCGGGGGCAGGTTGGGCAATTGAGGTGGCCGGCAGGCGAAGCACGACTTGCCAGGGCATTGTTGCAGGCTGCCCTTGTGTGCCAGCATGCTGGTCTGCGCTGCACATGGCCTCGCTGCCCACAAGCAGCACCCGGCGGCACTTACACATCGATGAAGGGATGCACTAAGTAGTACAGAGAGTGGAACAGGGGCCCGGCTTCCAGCAGGTAGATGGCGCAGAGGCGCTCCGGGAAGCTGTGGCAGGTTGGGTGGGTGGGTCAGCAGGAGCAAAAGGATGAAGCATGGGGTTGGTTGGTTTGGCGAACAGGTGAGAGAGATGCTGGGACCTGGGTGGCAGGTCATGGCACACAAGTTTGAGTCGCGCCTGCCCTTGCACAGCACTCCAAATGTCGTGCAGCTAGCAGCTGGAGCAGAAGCAAAGGCGCACCGGCGCTCGATCAGGCCAAAGATGATGGCCACCGCCTTCAGGTGCAGGTTCTTGCGGCAGATACCTGCAACTTGCGGGTCCGGGAGTCAGCAGGCGGCGATGGCATCAGAGCAAAGGGGCTGGCATGCGGGTGCACTGCTTGAAGTCGCCCAAACTGCACGAGGGCTGGCAGAGACCCATCCACCGCTTTCCACACAAGCGCTGCGCCCTGCGCGCACCCCGTAGGTCAAACAGCGCAGCAAACTGGTGCCCGCTAGCGCCATCAGCATCCCAGCAGTAGCTGGCTGCAGTGTCGAGCACCATGACCACGAAGCGCTCGAGCTCAGACAGGTCGCCGCTGCGCAGTTGAGGGCAAGCAGATTGAGAGATGAAGATTGGAATGGGAGCAAGCTGAGCATTGTGGACTCGTGGGCTGCTGCAATTGCTGGTGTGCCTACTGCAGGCCTGCGGTGGCTGCTTTGAGGCATTAAGGCTGAGGGATGATGGACATGCAGTTTGCACACTAGTGCAGCACAACTGTCAGATGACAACACGCAAACCCAACAACCGGCTCGGCCTGCTCCCTATATACAACTACCAACCCGGCCCCACCTGCTTCCTATATACCACCATTGCTGCTCACCCGGGTGGCGGCAAGTGCTTGCGGACGGCCACCACGATCAGTGGGCGGTGTGCCGAGCCAGCGGGCGGCTGCAGCAGCACCTTGCCGGTGGCTACTTGGTTGGGCACCTCGCTCTGTCAAGCAAGCAATAATGCACAGAAGATGAGAGTGAGTAAAGAGGCAGGCATGCAGTATATAGAAAGCTGCAGGTCAGACGGACGCGCGGGACATCCATGCACACGCTGCACAGCATGCTCAACCACAGCAGGGGATGAACACAGCGCACAGCGCCAAATGCGCACCAGGCTGACGGTGCCAAAGCTGCGGCGCCACGCCGCCTGCTGCTCCAGCCGCTGCGCCGCGCTGTGCACGTCATGCTTCTCAGCCGCCAGGTACCGCTGCAGCAGGGCGTGCACGCCGGCCTGCCCCGCATCCGCTGGCAGCTCGCTCGTGCTGTTAAGGGCTTCTAATGTGGCTGGCGATGCCTGTGCCTCCAGCTGCCTCAGCTCTGCCTCCTCATCACATGGCGCTGCCGTGCGCCGTGAGAATCGGCTGCTCCAGCTGTGCAGCGCCTTGCCGGCGCGCTCCATTCGCTGTGGCAGGCTGTGCACTTGATCGGCGGCGGCGGCAGCAGCGGCGGGGTGCGGGACGGCGCGGGCGCTCCCAGCGTGGCTTGTGCGGGCGTCACCCGGCCTCTCCTAACACTTGAGATGGTCAATATTATTTGTGGATTGCTGGACGGCCGCCAGGAGCCCCTGGTGGAGTGTCGTGAACAGCCTCTGCCTGCTGGATTGTTCGAGGCCCGGTGCCAGGCTCTATGTCAAGCTGGGATGGGTCTGTGAGTCCCGGACTCATTGCGACAGGCGCTGCGGCTGTCCAAAGGCGACACATGCAGCGGTCGTGCGGCGCATGCTCGGGCGCTGGAGGCTCCAAGGAGGCGTGGCAACCATCAATCGGCCTTCTGAGCTTCCATGATCACCGCTGCTGCCGCGATCGCCCAAAAGGCCGCCAAGAAGCCCCAAACCATGACCGTCAAGGCGAGTTGGGGGCCCACCGAAGGCAGCTAGGGGCTGGCGACATCCGCAGTGCGCTGATGGATTCGATCCCGCGCCGATCGCACCGCCAGGCGCTGCCAGAACCTGCGCCGCCAGTCACCTCACACTCACGGGGCGGCCCAGGCCGCCTGCACGCCCCTGCTGCAACAGCTAATCGGCCAGCCAGCCGGGCGCGATCCCTCCCGGCGTATGGTGCAACCCCCGCCTCGCGCCGCCGCTCCCTGGCCGCCGCTCTTCTGCGCCACAGACGCCGCACCTGCTCTGGTGCCTCTGCTGCAGGCTGGCGATGCTGTCCCGGACGTGAAGCTGGATGAGCTGGTGGGCGGCGAGATCAAGCAGCGCAGCCTGAAGGAGCTGTTCGCCGGCAAGAAGGTGGGGCACTTCTCCTTGGACGCGTGGCTGGCTTGTCGTGCCTGGAATGGCATGCGTGCGGCTGGGCAGTGTTTGTTGTTTTATTGCTGTGCAATCGCTTGCACAGCACGGGCATCACAGGCGTCAAGCAACACATGGCAAGGCTTAGCCTGGCTCGCCTGCAGCGCCTTCCCAACTGCCATTCTCCAAGCGCCGCGGCTCCAGCTCCTCTGGCACTCATCCTTTCCATGCGGCCGGCACTCCCTCTGCCCCTGCAGGGCATCCTGTTTGGTGTGCCCGGCGCCTTCACCCCCGGCTGCAGCAAGACGCACCTGCCCGGATGTGAGCTTGGGCAGGGTGGGGTGAGGCGTGCCGCAGGGGCCCACGCCATGCCGCATCTGAGGCCTGCCTAGCAGCCGGCCGGTGTGCGGCCCTTCCTTTGCCTGCTGCCTGCGCCACTGCCGTGGTGGAGCCATTCTTTGTTTGCCGGCGGTGGGATTCTCACAATGCAACCAATGAACATCGCAATGCAACCATTCAACACTGCAGATGTGGCGGACGCTGAGAAGCTGAAGGCCGCGGGTGCTGAGGTCGTTGTGTGCGTGGCGGTGAACGACGCGTTTGCGGTGAGCAGGGTTGAGCTCACGAGCTGGGTATGCAGGCAGTCCATGAGTGGCGCGGGTGTGAGAGGCGCAAGCGAGCGCTCCATGCGTTGCACCAACCCCAGAGCGATTCGTTTCCACAAACATGGCTCACTCGTGCTTCTCTGCTTTTCCGCTCCAACCTGCAGATGGACGCCTGGGGCCAGGCCAACAACACGGAGGGCAAGGTGCGGGGCTTGCAGATGTTGAGCTGCCTCATCAGCTGGCAGCGGCTGGGCTGGGCACATGCTAGCCTTATGCTCGCCCGGCTGAATGCAAGCCGTGCCTGCCCCATCAAGTGCGGCCCCCTCCCCACCATGTTACACACCCCAGCCACCTGGCACTCATCGTTTCATCGTTTCATTTCCCAACACAGGTGGTCATGCTGGCCGATGCGCGCGCTGAGCTGACCAAGGCGCTGGGCATCGAGCTTGATGCCCCCGCTGTGCTGGGCAACACCCGCTGCCGCCGGTGAGCTGCCGCTGCAGCGCTGCAGCGTGTGTGTTGCTCGCGTGCACAGTTTGCTGAAGCGCTCGTTGTGCTGCGCTATGGCCAATGCTACTGCACTGCTCAGCCAGGGGCAGGGATTTGAATTGCATGACGCGCGTTCGTTGCTGCCCATCGCCCATTGTGCTGTTGTTTACATTGCCATTGCCACTTCACTGCCTTATCGTCTTGTCGCCACTGCCCTGCAGCTTCTCTGCCGTGATTGAGGACGGCAAGTTCAAGACGGTGAGCCCTCCTCCTTGTGGTGCTTGATGCATGGGGCGGGTAGATGGCGGGGTTTGGGCTGCGTCTGGCGTCCTGCTCTTGCAGCTTTTGCAAATGCATTTCTTGCAGCTGCTCAGTTTTGCTGTTCCCAGCTTTGCTGTGGGTTCCCTGGCTGCAGGTGAACCTGGAGCAGGGAGGCGAGCTGACCTGCTCCCTGTCCAACGTCATCGTGGACCAGCTGAAGCAGTGAGTGAGTAAGTATCTAGCGGGAGTGCGTGTGCATTGTGGGTGGGTGGGCGGCTGCCGACCTGTCGCCGTTTAAAGCGGCGGTCTTGGCTTGTGAGGCCGCCTGTACTGCCGCCAGCCTTTGCTCAGCCGCCCTGAGACCCTCGCCCTGTGTTTCCCACCAGCTAACCGGTCCTTCACTGCCGTGCTGCAGGTTATGGTGGCACGAGCGGCACGAGCAGCGGCAAGCGGCAGAGCCTGGCGTGTTTGACGTCATGCGGCGGCACTACGGCTTCTAACACCCACCGCCGCTGTTTTGCTTGTCGCTCACTGCTGCCTGCTCGCGCTGTATGCATATATCCCCATTTCATCTCGCTCTGCCAATGATTAATGTGAGAGAGTTGAGAGCCAAGGGTGGAAAGCCGGAGGGGTCTGCAGGGTTGCCGGCAGCCCGTGCGTACCATCGCCTTCCCTCCAGCTCCCGGCGCCGCCCCACGCCTTCCTGCCAGGTACCGCCAGACTCGAGCG
The DNA here is from genome assembly GCA_025026875.1 of Chlorella ohadii. Lineage (NCBI taxonomy): Eukaryota > Viridiplantae > Chlorophyta > Trebouxiophyceae > Chlorellales > Chlorellaceae > Chlorella > Chlorella ohadii. The sequence goes on along the minus strand of JADXDR010000067.1, from coordinate 186,687 downwards.
CTCGACGCCGCTGGATATTTAGGCCCGCAGTGGCATGCTTCACACAACTTCTGCCTCCCCGCGCACCAGAAACACTTGAAACCTTGCAACCTCACCCGTGCTACCTCACTGTTCAGCAAGACAACTGCACCCCTCCTCTGCATCGAGCCTCTGACACCCCTCCGACCCCTCAGCAAGCGTCACCGGGTGCGCCCGCCTCGTCCTTGCATGAGGCATGCTGCTGCCGCTCTGCGGGGTCCCGCTGCCGCTCTGTGGGGTTGCGTTGGACCTGCCTCCCCTCACCCCCTGCCTCCCAACCCCGGCGCCCACCTTCTGCAGGCGCCTCTGAAATACAAGAATGAAGGCAAATCTGGCGTGCATGCTCGCACTGCTGTCGCTGCTCCTGGCAGCGGCGGCCGCCGCCGATGCCATCACATACAGCGGCCGCAAGCTGAAGGGCGGCTGCTCCGACATGTGCCGGGTGAGCCTTGCAAGTAGCCTGCTGGGGAGGAACTGCTGAATTATACCTTGGTGGCCTGTTCAGGCAGCTGCTGGCACCAGGCCCGACATGGATCACGCACACCAGCGGGGTCCGACTGCGAGTCGCTCCACCAGCCTGAGCTGATCTCTGCCTGGCCCCTACACCGGTACCGCCTGCAGGGCAGGACCCAGGGCCCCGTCCCCCGCCGCATCTGCCCCGGCAAGACTGCCTCCGTGTACGGCAACAAAAAGACCTACCCCTGCGGCTGGCAGAGCTCCATCCGCAACCTGGGCACGCTGGGCGGCAACACGCGGGTAAGGAGTGTTTGCAGCCAGGTGTCACAAGCCTCCTGAGAGTGCCTTCCTCAACATGCGGTAGTTGCACAGTTGGTCCCTCTCGCCGTGCAACGCTTCTGCTCCTCATCCCTCCCCATGCCCGCACTGATCTGCTTCTGATCCCTCCCTCCCCCCTGCCCGCACCGCCACCTCCACACAGATCACTTACCTGTCCACATACGGCAACGCGCCCGGCTCCGCCTTTGGCCTCACCCTGCCTGCGGGCGTGGACATGATCCCCATCCTGGATGAGTTCTCCAACATCGACAACCAGTGCGTGGTCTGGATCCGCCACGACGCCGCCTGCTACTGAAATCGTTTGCCACGCGGGGCGTCAAAGAGCAGGGCTTGCTCTGGTAGTCTTCATTTCATTTCTCTTGCATGTTTATGTTATGTCATGCATATCTAAACACTCCCGTTAGTGTAAGAAAGTTGACACTCGAGGCGCAGCAGCGGACTGATGTTGCGGGCCCACGTGGCGGTGGAGCTCGCCGCGGCGCCGCCGATCTCGTCTTTTTCCAGGCTTTGTATCGAGAGCAACGCGCTGTGCTGATTGCTGGCTACACATACATCGCAATTTGGCGCGCCGTTGACGGCTGGGTGCGCGTGCTCGCAGAACCCTTGTCCCGTTTTAGGCCTCTCGCCCGCTGGGGGCCTCCCGCTCGGTAGCACAGCCCGAGATCGCAGTGCTTGTTGAGGTGCGGGGCTCCCAGGTATTGCCGACGCGCTACCGCCGCCATTGCCGCCGCCGCCGGGGCCGCTCTGCGGTCGTTGTGTGCATTCCCCTCGCGAGGCCAGGTCGCCAAGGTCAGCGCGGATTCAACAGTAACCTTCCCCACTGCTGCCCATCCTGCCTATACGTTGCAGCACGTGTGGCTCGTTGGCTCCACCACAACTCGCAGCGGCCGCTCATCGAGCCATGGCGGCAGCGGCCGGCCCAGCCGGGCCCGAGCCGGCGCCGGAGCTGCTGGACCTCCCTGAGGATGTGCTGCTGCGCATCGGCCTCCAGCTGGCGCTGCGCGAGCGGCTGGCGCTGGCGGGGGTGTGCTGCAAGCTGCGCCGGCTGTGCGCGGGGCCCAGCGAGCTGTGGCGCAGCCTGAGAGTGACGCTGCCGGCTGAGGAGGAGGGGGAGGAGGATGCACTCCAGCAGCTGGTGCGCTTCCGCAGGCAAGCCAGGGAGGGCTGGGGAGGTGTGGAGTTGAGACGGGCAGGGTGTGTGTGCGAAGGGGCATGTATGTATGGCAAGTGCGCGTGGCTGTTTGTGCACAGCTTACCCTGGGCAGTTCGTTGCAAGCGGAGCAGATCTTACCTCCACCCCTGCCGCCGCTTGCGCAGGTGGCTGCGCCCGCGCCTGCCGGCGGTTGAACACCTCTATCTCTACGCCATGGGCATGCGCATTGCCCCAGTGGCCCTGATTGATGAGCTGCTGGCCGGCAGCAGCGCCGGCATGGCGCACCACCCGCCGCTGCCGCTGGCGCACCTCACCCTGATCTGGCACGGCCCTGTCAACTACTTACCCAGCGTCCTGGCTCGGCTTCCGGCGCTGCGGGCGCTCACATTTTACGACACCCGCGTCAGGGTGGCGGGGCCGCTGCTGGTGGCTGAGCATGCTGGGGAGCCGCTGCCGCCGCTCACCGATTTTACTGTGGATGGGGGCAACCTGAACTGCGACGAGCAGGGCGCTCGGGCCTGGCTGCCATGGCTGCCTCCCACGGTCACGGCCCTTAAACTGAGCGAGTGCAATCTGCGGGACCTACCCAATGGCTTGCTGCGCGGACTGCCTCGCCTGCGCAGGCAAGGGGGGGGGCAGGTGTGCAGTGCTGGGGCAGCCTGCCTGTCATGTGCTTGAGATGTTGCATGGCTGGGGAATGAGTGCGTTTTTGCTCGCGTCCCAGCGTGGTGGTTGCCACCCACTKKYGCACTSGSCCCCCCCCTGCCTGACCCCCGGGCAGCCTGAAGGTGCAACGCAATCAGCTCATGGTAATCCCATTGACGTCTGCGCTGCCGTCTTGCACCGACCTGGAGCTGCTCAACATGAGCTTCTGTGGGCTACGGACCTTCCCATCTGTGGTGCGCTGTGGTGCTTTGCAAACAAGCAGGCACACCTTGTTTTGCAGGCAGGCAGGCGCGCCTGGCTTGCATGCGAAATGCCCACGTGCAGCCTGCGCATTGTGCGGCACAGCATGCCTGGTTGCGTGCAGCACCCACGCCCGGCTGGTTGTCCATCCCTCCTCCAACATATTGATATCAGCACGCCGCAACAATCCATCCAACCACTACAGGTCTCTGTCCTCACCAACCTGAAGATCCTTTACTTGCACGGCGCCTTCAGCAGCCGTGCCGCGGCGTCAGAGATGGCAGATTGGGATGCGCTGCGCCCGCTCACCTCCCTGCGCTTCCTGGCCATCAGCGGCAACCGCCTGCCCGCGCTGCCGCCCGCGGTGGCGCAGATGACCCACCTCCACGTGGGTTGCAATTGCTCACATGCACTGCTTACTAGCTAGCATGGGTGGCTGAAGTGCATGATTGACGGGCAATCTGTGCTTGCTGGCCGGCCAGAGCATTGATGCAGGGCGCTGTGCTTGCTGGGCGGGTGCTACAGCAGTGAGCTTGGCGTAGTGCAAGCCTGGCGCCTGCCTCCATGCATGGCCACGGCTGGACTACCATTCATCTGGGCCGCCCGCTCCCATTCATAAAGCCGCCCGCTCCCGCTAAACTGCTGCAGGCCCTGCACTGCGAGCAGAACAGCTTTGCAGCACTGCCCCTGGGGCCCTACCTCAGCGGCCTGAGGGAGCTGCTGCTGGGCTGGCACATGGCACTGGCCAGCCCGGCGGCGCTGCAGGCCGCCACCCGCCTGTCGCGCCTCGTGCTGTGGCGCACCGCCCTGCAAGAGGAGCCCCGAGACCCTGGCATAGACCTGCCTGCAGAGGCGGGGGAGGCGCTGGTGGAGGCACTAGCAGCCATGCCGGTCCTGAGGCGAGTCGATGACGACATGAAGCGACCAGGCGAGTCCTCAGTGGGGAGGGCTGGCTGTGGCGCAGGAGTTGCTGGGCCGGCTGAGACCGACCGCCAGCAGCTGTGCTGCTGTGTCGAAGTGCAGTTGGGGTGGTGTGCTAGAAAAGCGGCAGGTGTTTCACCTTCATCAGTGGTTTCATCCGGCTTGTACTGCAATCCCCCACCATGCAGGCGCATACCTGCTGCACCCAGCAGTGGCCCAGGCAATGTGGCGCATGGGCCAGCGCTGCCCGCACCTACAGCTGGGCGTGCTGCAGGGCAGCAGCATCGGGTGGGGCATGGCACGGCTGCAGGAAGCGGAGAGGGAGGAGGCAGAGCAGCAGCAGCAGCAGCAGCAGGGACAGATGCAGCAGCAGGGGCAGCCAGGCGCTGCCCCTTGAATTCCTTTCGAGTCAGGCTCCAAGATGTTTGCATGCTGTTTGTGTTGTCTCCTTTTATCGTGCTGTTTAACAGGCTTCAGCTCAAGTCATGTGAATCACCAGTCAATCAGCGTCCCCTGCCCCCTGTGTAAATAAGCAGTCAACACACCAAGCCAAGGCACCCCAAGATGGTTCACAGTCACCGTCAATCACGCTGCCTATATTTAAAACTGCCGGCCCAACGACCCTCGGCACAGCCGCCTGTTCCGTCGCGCTCTCGTTCACTTCAGTACAGCCGCCATGCGGCCTTGCCGCCCCTGGGAGACAGCGGCGAGCCAGCGCCTCCGCTGCCGTGCACCCGGCGCTGCAGGCGCGCCACCTCAGCCGCCAAGCTGTCCGCTTTGGCGCCCGCCAGCGTGGCGGTACCGGCCACAGCGTGCAGCTCGCTGCGCATCTTGTCCTGCCGCGCCTCCAGCGCCTTGAGGGTGCCAATGGTGGCGTCAGAGGACTGCGGCAGGCAGGGCAGAGTGAGGCCGCGTGACGCAGCAACGAGGGGCGAGGGACAGCCATGGCCTAGCGGGCCGAGCAGCTGCACTGCAAGGAAGGGAAGCTCCACAACACAGGTGCATCATGTGTGCTCGTCCCCAACAGCAGCATCCGAGGTGGTGGGCCAGCAAATGAGAGCCCCTCCACCACCACCCTGCGCCAGCATCTCCTATTGTTTAATGCAACGTACCTTGTCCACCCGCCACTCCAGTGCCGCCAGTGTGGCGCGTGCCTGCTTGGCCTCCAAGCGCCCAGCTGCTGCGTCGGTGCTGGCAGTTGCCACCGCGCCCTCCAGCTCCCGCACCTGCTTGTTTTGTCAGCAGGACAGTTGAAGAGGAATGCTTGTGGCAATGCTTGGAGTGCAAATCAAGTGCAGTGTGGCCCTACCATATGAACGGCACGTCCTGAAGGCGAGGTGCACATGCAGGAGCTGGCAACATTTAACGGATGGTTGGCTGCAATTGGAGTTATTTGCACGCAACTGCAGCCCCGCTCACCCGCCGCTCCAGCGCCATGACAGAGCTCAGGTTGGCGCTCTCCACAGATGCCTGTGGTAAGGCAAGAATGAGACAAAGCAAACCTCAGCCACGGCTTGACGAGGTGACCGTCAGGGCTGCCAGTGGTGCTGCTCTGCACGATGCCATCCAGCTCCACACCCATGCATGCACAGCCAAGATGTGAGCTCATTATGTGTGACAACAACCGGCACCTACTGTATGCAGTAACAAGCACCCACCATGCATCGGTCAGTGCGCTCCAGAGCCTCCAGGCGCTGCGCGGTGCTTGCAGCCTGAGCGCGCTGCGCCTGCAGCTCGCCCGAGGCGCCCGCCAGGCTGGATTTGATGGCGGCGACTGCGTTGGGGCAGCAAAGGGGTGCGCAGGCAGGGCAGGCAGGGCAGGCAGGGCTAGCGCTCAGAGCGCTGGCAGGCCGTGCGGGAGTGCAGGCTGCAACAAGTGCTGGCTGCCATTCTCCAACCACGACAACAATCCTGCTTCCCTCCAACTCAGCTGCTGGGCAGCAGCAGCAGGGGCTCACTCTGGCTGTGGATGCCGGAGATGAGGGCGTGGGTGGCCGCCACCTGGGCGTCCACCTCAGCCCTGCTGCGCCTGCTGCGCAAAGGGACAACATGAACAAACTACGCTTTCCTAGAGCATGGTCAGGATGGCCTGGCAAGCATCCGCAAGCTGTTGGCACCACACCCGCGTGCATGTCCTCCACTGGCCTTGGCCCGCACTTCACACTCCAGTCCGCCCTTCCCACCCACCTGCCGGGCCCGCAGCTGCTGGGCGCCCGCCAGCCAGGCAGCCCCTCCTCCATAGAGCCTCCCCCGTAGCCGCCATAGCCCGGCCCAGCACTGGAGGGGCGCGGCACGCCAGCGGTGCGGATGCGAGGGCTGGTGGGCAGGCCGTTCGGGCTGCCGCACCAGGCGTCGCGTGCAGGCTTGGTGCCACCGGGGAGGCTGCCCGCCGCCAGGCTGGCCTCCGACCCATCTGTGCCGTTGGTGCTGCCCCACACAGCGGCTGCCGCCACGGCCGCCGCCTGTGCAGCACGCGAGCGGGAGCGCCCGCCGACTGGGGGGCTCCAGCTGCCGCCCAGGCCGTGCTGTGCGTGGGCCGCCCAGGGGTCCCCCTGGGCAAAGCGCAGCGGGCTGACCGGGGCGCTGCCGCCGCCGCTGGAGCAGCCTGCGCTGCCGCACACGCCCGCCTCGATCTGGCTGAGCTGGGCCCCCACCCGGCTCTCCAGCAGGCTCAGCCGCCGCATGATGGCCTCCACGCTGGTGGCAGGCGGTGCACTTGTGGTGCCACAGGAGGCGCCGCCAGCTGCCGGCTGGGACTCGTCGCCCTGGGCTGGCAGCTGAGCAGGTGGTGGCTCTGCAGGAGAGGAGCGAAAATAGGGCAATTGGAAGGAGGGCTACGCTATGGAGCTTTTTTCCGCCAACCATTTCTGCATGCACACATTGCCCAGTTGTCTCCCCTCCGACTGCCATCCCATGCCGGCCCAGTGGCCTTACCGGCGGCAGAGCAGGGCTCGCGTGGCTGCCCAGCCAGCGGCAGGGCGGCTGCTGAGGCGCGCTCCACAGCCTCCAGCCGGCAACGCTGCTGGGCCAGCTCGCCTTGCAGGGCCTAGAGCCAGGGGCGGGGAGGGATGACGGGCAGCATGGCAGAGGTTCAGGACAGCAGTCCAGGTCCGCAGCTGCCGCGGCATGCTGTGTAACCGTCCCTCCACCCTCATGTCGCAGCCTCACTTTCGGCAGCACACTTGATAGCCACGCGCTCTGCAACCCCACCCACCTGCAGGCGCCCCGACACCTCCTGTGCCTGCCCATCTGAAGCAGCGGCCATGCGGTCCAGCCGGCTGCGCAGCTCCGCGGTGCCCTCGGCCTGCTCGCGCCAGCGCTGCGCCCAGCCCGCCTCCAGCCGCCCAATGTCGGCACTGCAGAGTGAGGGCACACATAACGTTCGAGCACTTGATCACGCCATGCTTGCGGCGCCCACACATGTGTGCCGCTTGGTTTCCCCACAAAGAAACCCAGCTCCCAGCGCATGCCGCCTGAGCAGCCACTGACCACCCATTTAATAACTTCACAACCATTCCAACTGACAAACATTCCAGCCGAAGATTACACACCTGAGGGAGGACTTGAGGTCCTGCACCACGCCGCCCAGCACGTCACCAAGGTCGGCCAGCGATGCCAGCGGCACTCCGGGAGAGGAAGGGGCAGGGGAGGCGGCCGCTGCACTGCCATTTGCCTGGGCGTGCGGAGAAGCGGCGCCACCGCCCTCGCTGCGCCCTGGCTGCACAGTGGCCAGGCGTGAAGGGCTGCGGCTGGTGCCGGCTGTGGCGTACTGGCTGGAGGCGTGGGGGCTGTGGGGTGAGGCGCCCTGCAGGCTGGATGCCCGGCGAGAGTGGGCGGCAGAGAAGGCAAACGGCCGGCCGGGAGGCGCAGCCGCCTGCCGCTCCTCCTCCTGCCCAGCCCCGGGCAGCTGTGGCAGCTGGCCCGCCGCCAGCTCAAGCAGGGAGGGCGGCACTGGCACGCCCTCGTGCACTACCACTGTGCCTGTGCGGCTGAGCTGCTGAGAACGGGCTGGTGGTGCGGGCTGCTGTGTATTGTCTGTGGCAGGAGCGGCGGCAGGTGCCGGCAGCGGCTGTGCTGGCCCTTCCACTTCCGCAGTGCCGGCTGCCAGGGAAATGCTGTAGTTCAGGTCACGGCGCGTGGCAACCGCCGCACCGCCGCCGGCAGCAGCGGCGGCCCTGGCCTGCCGCCCATGCTTGCGGGCCAGAGCAACCATGTCCTGGCCCTCGCTGTCGCTGTCGCTGCTTGCGGCAGCGCCTTCGGGCGGGGAAGAGTGGGAGGCGCGCAGTGCCGATGCGCTGCTCTGCACGCGTGGGGCGCCGCCTGCCGTCGGAGAGGCAGATGCGGCGTGCGTGTGCCGCGGGCTGGCTGGCTGCGCTCTGGCAGAACTACGCTGCTGCTTTGCTGCTGCAATGAGGTCAAAGCCCTCCTCAGAGTCTGTGGAGTGGCTGCTGGAGGCGCCAGGCTTGCCAGGCTTGGGAGCGGCGGCGGCAGCCGGAGGCAGGGGCCGGGGCGGCGTGCGCTTGGCCGCCTTGGTCGCCGTGACCAGGTCCAGTTCGCTGTCGGACGACGCCATGGCCTCCAAGGCCCGCCCGCCAATTTGCGCGCAACCGACGGCGCCTCCTCGCGCTGCTGAGAGGGCAGCACGCTATTGAGCGTCGGGATGGCATTACAAAAGCACGAGGCGAATTGCAACGGTAGGGAAGGAGAGGGCAGCGGCAGCGGCGCCGCCGCATGGTGCGCTGTTGGACTGTTTAAGTCAGGGAGGAAGAAACACTCGATCGCAGAGATTCATTTGCAACGGTCAATGGGCAGTGTGCCTCTTCTCAGTGCTGCTTCGCCTGCGCCGTTTTACGCCGTGTCCTTGGTGATGCCCTGGCGGATGTCGTATTCGGTTGGCGCCCACTCCTGCGGTACAGCCAGGCGGGCAAGAGAGCGCCTTTCAGTGCCTGCCATCGGACAGCACCCGCAGCAGCGCAGCCCTCACAACAACGCCTCAACCATCCTCCCCACATTGAGCATTGCAACAAGTGCAGTTCTGACCAGCCCACCTGGCCGGGCGCCGGCCCAAGGTAGTCTGCCGTCCAGCTGCCGTGCAGGCCAAACGGCAGCGCGTGCGGCAGGCGGATGGAGGCCACAGGGCCCGCTGCGGCAGCGAGCAGGGCAGGAACATGCAAGTTTGGACGGCTGCTTCCAAGCACACTCAAGGCCAGACAGCTGCCTGGCCTGGGCCCCAGCTCAGCCTAAGAGTGCCCACACATCAAGCATGGCTTCTCATGCTCCCCTTACCACCTGCCCAGCCCAGCCCATCTGATGGGTGACAGCGATTTGTTCCACCCACCCGACAGGTTGCGCGCATTCAGGATGGCCAGCCGCGTGCGCTGCTCATCCGCATCATACACCAGCGTCAGCACCCAGCCATCATCCTCCGCAGTGCCGCCCGGCCGCGGCACAAAGATGGGCTCCTGAATGAGGTGGTGGGCGGCAGGTGAAGGTGCAGTGATGTGTGGCGGCAGGTGGATCGTTGGTCTGTTGGGTTGCTGGGCTGTTGGGGCGCCTGGCCGGGGGCAGCCTATAAGGCGAGTGATGGGACTGCGCCGGGCCCCTCACGTCTCCAACTTGGCACCCGAACATACTGCTGCTGCGCCAATCCAGCCAGAGTCAACCGGTGCCCACCTGTGCAAATGCGCGGCGGCCGGGGAAGTAGACGTCTGTGGCGGCGGCTGGGCCGCCTGCCTCTGGTGCCAGCGACGCCTTGACGACCGTCTGTGTCAGATGGACAGAGTGAATGCGCAGGATGACTCAGCACGGCAGTTTGGTAGCAGGCACGCAAATGCAACAGCATGCGATGGGAAGCTGTCAGGCAACACTAGATGGGCAAATGCATGCTGTGCACCGGCACCTGCGCCCTGCTCCAGCTCTTGCAGGCATGTGCCCCTGCCCCCCAGCAAGCACCTGCGGCGCGCCCCAGGCGTCGGCGCCGGGGAAGCGTGAGCCGACCATGTACATGTGGGTGTGGGGGCGGCCCACCACAGAGGGAGCCACGCAAGGGAACTCGCAGGCGCGCTCCATCAGGCGATGCTGGCTCACGGCGCCGGTCTGCGGGTGGAGTATGTGAGTTAGTGGGCAGGGAGGAGGTGTCGGGTCTGGAGCGGTTAAGTAGGGCTGCTGGTGCTGGTGGGGGTAAGGCTACTGTCGGAAATGAAGGGCTGCCTGCGGCGGAAAAGGGCTGCTGCTTGTGGCGAGGAAAGCAAGCACTAGAGCCAGCAGGGCGGTCAAGACGGCACTTGCAAGCGGGCTGCACCAACCAGGAACGTTTGCCCTGCCTGCCACAGCCTCCAAAGCACATCCAAAGTGCTGCAAAGCACCCATGAACAACCCACCTTGGTGTCAATGACCAGGCGGGTGAGGGTGCCGCGCCCAACATTGTCGTCATAGTAAGTGGGGCCCGTCTGCATGCATGGAAGGATGCACACCAACAGCAGGTCTTGCGCAGCTCTTCAAGTTTGATACTTTGTGACAGCAGGCCAAGCAGCACCATGGACGCTATTTCCAAACAGCGGCCAGGCAGGTGCTTGCGCGGTGCAGGTGCAGTGCAGCAAGCAGTTGAGTACAGCGAGCGCGATTGTGCAATCTACTGAGCGCACCTCAAAGTTGGCGCTGAAGTCCACGCCATCCAGGTTTGCCACGGTGTCAAGCACCACCTTTCCGTCTGCCGTCTCAAAGGCGTTGGCGTGGTGGAAGCTGAAGAAGGGCTGAGGAGCCACAAACTCACGCCGCCCTGTAAGTGAGAGTGGGTGAGAGTGGGTGAGTATAGGCCAGAGCGGTGGAAAGAGGCCGGTGGTGGAAGCTGAAGAAGGGCTGGGGGGCAACAAACTCACGCTGGCCTGCAGGTAAAGAAAGAGTTGCGAGAGTGGGCAAGACAGGTAAGCAAGGCCGAGGGACACACCAGGGTGTTGGAGGTGGGCACCTGGGTAGCATGATAGCAGCGGCAGCGGCCATCAAATGCACGCCTGGGCGAGCTGCGAGCTCGGAGCAGCAAAGCAGCGACAAAGAGCAGCGCGCCATGGTCAGACCGCCCAGTCAAGACCTAAAAGCCCACCTAAATGGTGATTTAACATAGATTCCACGTTCTGGAACCATTCTAATTTCGGTGCAGCTTCATAATAATGGAACCAACCAGCAAAAAACATTGCAGCAGCACTTGGCTGCCTCACCCTGGCCGGCGGCGCTGCTGCCGGGGCGGGGGATCAGGTGGATCTTGGTCTGCCGGTTGGGGGCGTCCCACTTGATGCACTGCACAGCAGCAGGCAGTTGCGGGTGCAGTGGGGTGAGTGCCAGCTGAGTACATCGCAACAGCTGGCATTGCACCAGCCAGGTGCAGTCGGAGCAGCACTGCATTTCCAGGAGCCAACAATGCCTGGTGTCGATCAGGCTGCTGCCTGCAGCCAGGCAGCAGCATCGACCACAAGGCTCACTCACCTCAGCAATGCAGGCCTTGCCCAGCATGTACTCAGTGGCCATCTTCCACAGGTCCAGCGACACTGAATGAAAGCAAGCAAATTGAGGAAGCAGAGAGGGGCATTGAGAGCAAAGAGGGGCAGGTGAGAGGTGCAACACTACCGCGCTGTGTGATTGGGAGCGCACAGCAGGCGGCAGTTCGAAAGATGACTTTGCCGGCACCTCTGCTTGGCCATGTTCCCACAACCAGCAGCAGTGCTAGCAGGGTGGTTGCTGGGGCGATCCAGGCAGATTGCAAGGCTGTAGGTTGGGTGGCCGCGAAACTGCAAACCAACAACTTACGGTCACCACACCAATTCTGCACAGCACGACTCACTGGGGCTCTCCAGGAAGATGAAGTGGGAGACTTGGGCGGAAGTTAAACCGCAAGCAAACATTTCCAGCGGAAATGAACACAACAGAAAGCTTCCTCACTGGGGCTCTCCAGGAAGATGTAGTGGGAGGGGGTGACCAGGAAGTCGTGGAAGAAGCCGAAGGCCGCGTCAGGCAGGTCAAACTCCGTCCTGCGGTGTGGGGTGGATGGGCAAACGTGGATTGGTATTGGCACTGTATCAACGAGCCCCCAGACGCTGTGCGCAGCAAGCCCACTCGGCCTGCAGCCCAGAAAACCGCCCAGCAGTTGTGGGTCTGGTCTCAATCGCCCAAACGAGCAGACCACTGCTGCCAACCCACCTGTGCAGCATGCGCATCTCCTCATCGTACTCAATCAAGTTCACCCGCAGGCGCAATGTCACACCAGCCCACCTGTGCAGCATGCGCATCTGCTCATCGTACTCAAACATGTTCACCCGGTTGTCGGCGCCGCGCTCCGCCGCATTGAAGGCCACCAGCCGGCGGCTGCCGTCCGCCTCCTGCGGCAGCGGCGGCAGACGGAGGGAGCCTCTTATATAGCAGGGACCTCACAACATGGTATGACCATACACGTACTTGCACACTACTGGCAACCAGTCCGCCCGCCCGCAACCTGCCCCCATGCAGGCACGTCAGTCGCAATTCCGTGATGAGGAACTCTGCAGCCCAACGCTCTGCAGTTCTGTTTCAGTACTGTGGACTACCTGGGTAATGCGGTAGTGCGCCCCAAAGTAGGGAGCCTCGCTGGGCACACTGACGGTCTGGCCCAGCGTGCGGAGCGCGGGGGCCGACAGCTCGTACGGCAGATCGCGCTGCAGAGGGGAATGGGATTGGATTTGGTCACCATGTGACGTACGTGCGACTTGCGCTCAGAGCGAGGCAGTTCATACGGCTAGTCATGCCCACGTGCACGCAGAACGCAGGCTTGGCTGGCCATGCCAGGACCCGCCCACACACGTACCCAGCCAGCCAGCCAGCCAAAATGACAACAAAGTGAGCCGCCCACCTCGTACAGCGCCAGCATCTTGCCGCCCCAGCCTTACTTATATCAGCAGTTAAAACTAGGTTGAAATGAACTTATAAACGAACAGCCACCCACCTCGTACAGCGCCAGCGTCTTGCCGCCCCAGCGCACCACCCCGGTGTTGGCGATGCCTTTCACCGACAGATCAAAGGGGTTGTAGAACCAGCCTGCATGGGTTGGAGGACGGCACGAATGCATGAGAGGTGGCTGAGCCCTGGATTTGTAGCAGCCAAGCAGAATGCCCAGCCGCCGTTACATGCTCACTGCAGCCAGAGCATAGCAGCGACAGCCAGCAGCCGGCTGCATGACATGGCAGCTGCCTCAACAGTAAACTGGCAGCCTGCAGGGATGCGCACGCACCGCCGGCGGGGTTGCCCACGCTGAAGGCTCCGCGGTACAGAAGCCGCTGCGCCTGCTGCTCCGTCACAAACCCTGCGGCAGCACAGCGGCAAGTGAGGGATTGATCACTGTAGAGGCAGCATTCCTGCTGGGCGGCAGTTCAGGGGTTAGAGTTGACAGGATGGAGGGACACCTGACTGCAGCCGCCCGCACGGAATATGGTCCAGCAAGCAGGGCATGCACAGGCAGCGCAAGAGCCACGCACACACCCCTGCCTGCTTGCAGCCGCCTGCCCACCTTCGGTGCGCACGTAGCGGTTGGCAAAGAAGGCCCGGCCGTCCTTGAAAGCAAAGATGGCGAGCAAGCCATCGCCGTCAAATGGCTGGGGAATCTGCGTGAAGGGAAGCAGGGCGGCAGGACAGCACGCTTGGCAGAGGCAAAGGCAGCACGAAATGCAGCAACAAAAGCATGACAGCCCCAGCAGCACAACTACCCCAGCAGCTTGCGAAACACACATGGAACGCCCGTGCAGCTGTGCTTCGCCAAGCTGCTGCTTGCACAGCACCGCTGCTTGCACCGCTGCTTGCCCAGAACCGCACCTTTTTGCCGCCGMCCTCAAACAGGCCTGGGCCGTTGCGCAGCAGGGTGCCCTCAAGCTCTGCAGGGATGGTCCCGTCCACCATGCTGTCGTCAACCCAGTACGAGCGCTCGTGGTAGCAGCTGCGGTAGCCGCTCAGGAATGCGTCCCTGCGGCAGGTGGGGGCAGGGTGGGGTGGGGGCAGGTTGGGGGCAGCGGGAATGCAGCATCTAATGGGTGGAGTGGAAGCAGCCAAGCAGGGGTGCAGCGCCGCTGGTGACGCGGCTGACCCTCAAGCAAAGCTGGAGTATGTTACTGCATGCATTGATCAAGCACAGAATGGTCAGTCAGTGCAAGCCACCCACCAGTCGTCCCGGCCAAAGCGATCAATTGCACTGGTGGCGGGGGCCGTGGGTGCGGCCACCGCTGCCGGCCGGCCGGCAGCTGCACGTCGCTGCTGCCGCAAGCTGTGCGACTGCTGCTTCACAGGCGTGCCTGCAAGTGTGCTGCTGCCGCGCTGCAGGCAGTGGGCATGGGGTGCCACAGCAACCCCAGAACCTCGGCCGCCAGCGGCGGCAAAGCTGGGCGGCGGCGCCAGGCACGCAGCGCTGGAAGCCAGCGGCATCGAGCCGTTCTTCGCTCTACTGCAGATCTGTTGGCTCCGCCGAGCAAGCGGAAGCGTCGCAGACTGGCGCAGTGTGCGGGTCCACGACCGTGGTTGTTGCTGGCTCGCCTGCAGCCGGCCTGGCTTTGCCAGGGATCTGCTCAACAAACGTCGAGGCCAATGTGTGGGTCTGCGGCGCGCCAGACAGCCGACCCATGAACTGCTGGGGCGCAGGCGCCAAGCTTCATGGGGCGGTCGACTTTGGTGTCCAGGCTACACAGCATCAGACTGCCGATCTTTACAAGCCTGCTAGCAGGCGGGCAAGCGCTGCAGACCGCCACACACGCCGCTCGGGAGCGACCTGTGCACTGCCGATCGCGGTTCAGCGCTGCTTGCATACCATCGCGCCCATACAATGAGTTGGGCTGCAATTGCCAAGACGGCGCCCGTCAAGGCGGAGCCCGCCGCCGAGCCCGGTGAAAACAAGCCGCGGGTGGCGGTGATTGACGCCAACGCCCTCATCACACAACACGGCATCCTCAATCTGGTGCGCTCAGCATGCATGCGCGCGATTCGCCCCTGCCCAGGCTGCCGCCGCCGCCGCTGCCGCCTGCGGCCTGCCGACCTGCCTGCAGCTTGCGCCTTTACTCCTCCGTTTTGCTGTGCCGCCTGCAGGTGCGGTTTGCCGACAAGTGCGTGACCACGCCAGAGGTGCTGCGGGAGGTGCGGGACAAGCAGAGCCGCGCCACGCTGGCGGCACTGCCCTTCACCATTGAGACGCGCGAACCGGCAGAGGACTCGATCAAAGCGGGTGAGGAAAGAGTTGGGAAACTGATGGCATCTTCTGTCTTGGGCTACCCCGCAGCCGCTGCCTCTGACCAGTCGTTCAGCATTCTGTTGCTTTTAGATGTTTGCTGTGCACTGCAGCGTTCAGGCTGCCCTGCAAGCGCTGGCGCCCCTGAGCTGCCGCGGCCCCCTGCTGCTCCCTGCCTGCGCAGTCGTCAAGTTTGCTCGGGCCACCGGCGACATTCATGCGCTCTCCTCTGCCGATGTGCGGCTGATTGCGCTGGCGCACGGCCTCGAGGCAAGCGAATGGGGGCTGGCTTGTACGCATTTGGCACATGCATTTGCTGCTGTTGTCTGGGTCATCATGCTGCCCGCGATGGCACTGCCCCTGCTGCGCTGGCACTGCCCCTGCTGCCTTTGATGCATGCTCACGCAGTTGCTACTGCTCCCTCTGCCGTGCTGCCTGGCAGGTGGCGGCGCACGGCAGCGGCCACCTGCGCAGCCTGCCAGAGCCCGCCAAGGTTCAGAAGAAGAAGGTGCACGATGCCAAGCAGGTGAGTAATGCAATGTACTGTTGTTGCTGGGCATTTCTTGGTGCAGGATACTGAGCATCCCGTTGGGGGTTCGGCGCTTGCCCAGCGTCGGCTGTTATTCTGCGTGCGGTGGGCAGGACCAGCAGGGACCACGGCAGTAGGAGGCAGCAATGCAATCCCACGCCACCTGCTCACATGCGATTGTTGCGTTGTCCCTGCCCATCCCCTGCCGCAGCTGCCGGGCTGGGGAGTGGAGGGCGGCGACTGGGCGGAGATTGACCGGCTGAATGAGGAGGAGCTGGCAGCGGCAGGTGGGCACAACACATGCTCCCTTCATATTAGCAATCTGTTTGCATGCTTTGGAACAAGCTGCGTCAGCATGGCTGAGTGAGAGGAGCTGGCGGCGGCAGGTGGCTGCAGAGGCCTGTTGCACTTGAGTCGTGGATGACGTTGGCTGCATCACAGAAACGCTTCTGCAGCACAGAGCAAGATGCTTGTCTGCCTCCAGATGCGTGCCTGACTGAACGCCGCTCTCGTTCCTGGCTACATCCATCTAACCCGCAGAGGCGGCGCTGCTGGGCGAGGCTGGCGCGGCGGGTGCCAGCCGCATTGCAGCAGAGGTGCAGCAGCTGAGCCTGGGAGGCGACGAGGATGGCAGCGGCAGCGAGGGCGAGGGCAGCGAGGAGGAGGACGAGGACGATGGGGAGTGGGAGACGGCAGCCAAGTCGGGCAATGCAGCACGGCGCGCAAAGCGCAGGGCAGCGCGCAAAGCGGCTTGGGAGGCGCGGCAGGCGGCGGCCGCCGAGGCAGCCGCGGGCGGCGAGCAGCAGCAGGCAGAGNCGGGGGCAGAGGATGGGGAGAGCGAGTCAGATGGAGATGAGGAGCACGACGATGCCTGCTCGCTTGCAAGCGACGATGATGCCACCGCCACGCAGGCAGAGCCCGCGGCAGCGGCTGGTGAGGGCGCAGAGCAGCAGACGGGCGGCGGCGGCGGCGGCGAGGGCGGGGGCGGCGAGGGCGAGCAGGCGTTCGAGAGCAGCGTGTGCATCATCACCGCAGACTTTGCAATGCAGAACGTCATCATGCAGGTACGACGCTGTGGCTTGTGAGGTGTTTGGTGGCTTTCTGCAAGTTGCTTGTTGTGCTGTTTCTCGCCACCTCTGGGCCTTCTCCCAACCCCACCACGCGCACCCCACACCTCTCTACACATTCGGCCCACCATCCCACTATCCCCTGCACCTCTTTCCACCTCCTTCCCCCCCTTCAGATGGGCCTGCGGCTGCTGACGCCCGACGGGCGGCGCATCACGCGCCTGTCGCGCTGGGTGCTGCGCTGCACCGCCTGCTTCCTGGTGACCAAGGAGATGGGCCGCCTGTTCTGCCCGCGCTGCGGCAACGCCTCCCTGGACAAGGTGCAGGTGAGGCCGTGGGAGGGAGAGCAGGAAAAGAAAGTGGGTTGGATGTGAGGGCACAGTGGCAGTGCCTCCCTGGACAAGGTGCAGGTGAGGCCCATCAGTTCAATGGAGCGCACAGCCACAGGGCAGATGATGGCATGTTTGGAGACGGGCAGGCATCAAGGAGGGTGACCTCTTGACTGGCCATCCACCCCCATTGTCATCCGCCTCTCTGACCACCTGCTCCGCCCCTCTGCTTCCCCTTCCAACAGCTGGTGGTGGGGCCGGACGGCGCGGAGCAGTACGGCGTGCGCCGCAAGCACGTGCTGCGTGGCACGCGCTTCTCGCTGCCCAAGCCAAAGGTAAGCCGGCTATGGAACGCCGTTGTGTGGTATGCCTGTGTTTCCGGAACCGAGAGGAAAAACTTTTCTTGTGTCTCGCTGCCCAAGCCCAAGGTGTGCCTGCTGAAGCCAGTCATGCACCACTACCCTGCCCTCAGCCACATTGTGGGCAGCACATGGGCCTGTTCTTGGAAGCGCTTGGCTCGGGCTTTGTGACATTCACTGCCTGCACTTCCGCTGCCCCCCATCTATGTGCCACGCTCACGCTGTTGTGTCCTGCAGGGCGGGCGGCACAACGACCTGATCCTGCGGGAGGACCAGCTGCTTGCCTTGTTGCAATATGAACGCGCCGTCCTGTATTTATGTTCACGATCCTGCATCACTCACGCAGGGCGGGCGGTACAACGACCTGATCCTGCGGGAGGACCAGCTGCTTGCCAAGGCGCACCGGCTGCGTGCGCGGAAGAAGGACAAGGCGGAGCTGGACCCCTTTGCGCCCGAGTATGGAGAGGACACGTGGCACCAGGTGGGGGGATGGGGTGGGGCGTCTGGCTTCAGCTGAGTTGTGGACCGCTGCAGCTAGTGCTGGTTCTGCGTCTGGTTATACCTGCAAGAATGGTGAGGTTGCATGGCACCAGGTGGGCTGCTGTCGCTGCACACAAGATTGCTGTGCTCCTCAGTGCCCCGGCGAGGGAGTTTGGTGGCGGAACATCGGTTGCCTGCCTGGCTGGGCAGCTGCGCTGGCAGGCAGATAGATTGGGCCCAGTTGATCTGACTTGTCAGGCACCTGCACTGGAGAGCGGTGTGTGCTGTGCAGCAGCTGTCCTGTCCTGTGCGCTCATGTCCACGCCTCTTATCATGGGCCTTGAGGCCGGCCGTCTCTCTGACCCAGTGCCGCACCATGCACCGTCCACCGTGCAGGCGGCCGGCATGCACCACGGCGCCAAGGGAGCGGCGGCGCTGCTGGCGGGCTGGAAGAACAACCCCAACGAGCGCAAGCACATTGCCACCAACCGGCGGCGCAAG
This sequence comes from Chlorella ohadii, assembly GCA_025026875.1. Taxonomy (NCBI): domain Eukaryota; kingdom Viridiplantae; phylum Chlorophyta; class Trebouxiophyceae; order Chlorellales; family Chlorellaceae; genus Chlorella; species Chlorella ohadii. The sequence goes on along the minus strand of JADXDR010000067.1, from coordinate 168,402 downwards.
TGAGCTTGAGCGGCCATGCGCCAGCGGTCTGTTGCGCTCCCAGCTTGCGGTGCTGCAGCTGCGCCTGATAGTTTATTTAGCAGGGAGCATACACGTGTAACCCAGCCGTGCGGAATGAAAGCTGGCAGGTCATGATGTGGCTCTTGCAATGTTCAGGGACCGGCTCCTGTCGGCGCCACCACTGCTGCCGCCGCCCGGCCTGCTGTGCACGCTGGGCATGTTCATCCTCGCCTGACAAGCTTCCGAGCATCCATTCAGCGCTCTCAGCGGCTTGCGCGGGGCGACAGCGCATCACCCGAGCGCAGCGAGCGGCTTGAAAGGGTCACACCCTGTAGCAGCTCTCGGCGGGCTGCACCTACATCAATCGATCTTTCGGAAGCGCTGTAGATGAGGCCGACAACGCTGGCCGCAGCGCTGGGTGAGCTGCAAGCGAGGGCTGCGTGCGTGTCGCGCGAGGCGGCACTCTTGCAAGCTGATTCTTGTCCCTTGCTTCATGATGCGCAGTTCTGGCGCTGCTGACCAGCCGGGCGGCCGCTTGGTGGACCCCACCCCGCACCTCATGTGGCGCTGCGCTCGGCAGCGCTAGCCTTCCTGTGGCGGCTGAAGGCGGCTTTTGCGGAGCGGGTGCGGTGTGCGCCAATCTACCCGCAGCGAACAGGCCGGAGCACGTGCTGATCAGGCCAAAGCGACCGGCCGCCGCTGCCGCCGCTGCCGTCACTGCCGCCACCAGCTGCATCCTTCCCCTGCAAGCCGGCAGGGTGGATGGCACGCTGACTGACGCACCCTCACACCGCGCTAGCCTTCCTGCATGCCATGTGCAGCACAAACAATACGCACAACCTGCCCCCTCGCAGGCCTGGCGCGCTGCCGCTCGCACCAGTGCTGCAGCCAGGAGGGCATCTGCCAGAGCGCAGCCTGCCCCTCCACCTGCCAGTGCGAGTTCTCCGGCAGGCGCAGCCAGTGCCCCGGGTCCATGCTGCTGACCAACGTGCCCACCCCTGTGGCGCCGCCGGCTGGTCCGTGCGGCGAGGGCGTGGCCACTTGCCCAGGCGCCCAGTGCTGCTCCGTTCTGGGCTTCTGCACAAATCAGTGCTCTACTTACCCGGTCGACCGCAAGCACAGCGGGCCCAAGGCCAAGTGGTGGAGTGAGCGGCTGTGGTGGGGTGTNTCGGGGGGGATGCAACAGACAGCAACCCGATGCCGCCCCACCTGCTGCGCCGCCTGCTGCCCCATGCCAGATACCCGCCCCCCTTGCAAGGCCACAGCGCCTCCCCTCCAGGTGTCCCCTCCTGCTGCAGCACCCCAGACCACCACCCGGCACTACACGCTGGAGCTCAAATGGAGTGTGGGTGCCCCTGATGGCTTCCAGCGCGCACTGATTACAGTGAATGGCCAGATGCCGGGACCCACCATCCGCGCAAACGTGGGCGACCGCCTCATCATCAAAGTGGTCAACAAGCTGCCCGCAAACACCACCATCCACTGGTGCGGTCAAGGGGCTGAGGTTGCAACAGCCGCTCCGGAAGCTGAAGTCTTGAACATATGCCGAGCTGCCTGGCTGCTGCTTGCCCCCTGCTACCACCAGTTGTGCGACCAGTGCCCCCGACGCTTCAGCAGCCTGCATGCATGGCTCCTTTGCTCCTGCAGGCATGGTATCCTGCAGCGTGGCACTGTCATCATGGATGGCGTGCCTGGAGTCACCCAGGTGAGGCTTTGTGGCGGCAGCTGGCTTGCACGGTTGCTGTCGGCGCAGCTGCCACTGCTATGCCCTCTTGCGTGCGGGGCGACGTGGGCTGGGCGGCAGGCGCCACAAGTTCGTACATGGCTGCCGCCTTGTGCTGCGCAGGTGGCCCTCAAGCCCTTTTCCACCCAAATTTACGATTTCATCGCTTCCATGCCTGGCGCCTTCTGGTACCACTCGCACTTCAAGACGCAGTACATTGACGGTGGGCACAGCCAGCCTGGCGCAGAACGCTGCTTCCCGCAGCAGAGCTGTAGCTGTTGCCACACGGCTTTTACCCAGCTCGCACGCGCATCACGGCTGCATCCCCTCTGTGTGTCACATCGCGCATGTCGTGGCTGCAGCGCCTCCTTGCAAACCAACCTTTCGATGCAGGCCTGCGGGGAGCCATGGTGATTGCAGACCCGCGCCGCCCCCGCTTCCCTGCTGAGGGAGACATGCAGCTGACCGACTGGTGAGGGCACATTAATGTCAGGCAGCAGTGCAAGCAGCTGGGCTTTGCAACGTGTGGGGCCGGCTGGGCCAGCTCGGCAGCGAGCTGCAGTGGAGGGAGGAGGGAGGAATCAAGCGCTGCTTTTGCATGTTGTTGCATGTGACGTCGGACCTCCCAGCTGCTCTCGCATATCCACCACCCCTTACCGACCTGCTGCGACGGTTTCATGCATCGCTTGGTGCAGGTACCACGTGAATGGCGTCAAGCTGCTGAGTGAATACCTCAGCCCCGCATCGCAGGGAAATGGTGAGGTTTGTGATGGAGGAGCGGCTACCGCCAGGCTTTGCCAGACATGCTGCCTGCCGCCGCCGACTCTGCCGCTATATGCCGTGCTTGTCGGCTGAGCTCTCTACCTGGATACACTTTCGAACGCTGTTACACTGCGGCGCTGCAAGCTCTCAACAATTGCCTGATTCCCATCCACTTTCCTGCAGAGCCTGTGCCCATCACTGCCCTCATGAACGGCATCGGTCAGGGCTCGTGCACGAGCAACTGTGGGCGCTACGCCGTGCTGCCTGCCGCCCCCGGCAACTGCAGCCTGCCAGGCACCAGGGTCAGCTGCAAAAGCGCATTTGGCACGCTCTTGCTGCAGCTGCTGTTCCCATGCAACCTGCTAGGCACAGGATGTGCATTGCAAGTTGGTGGCACATCAGCTCAGATTTACAGCGCCGTGTGCTGCTGGCTGCTCAAACAACCCAACTGCCTGTCTCTGCCTCTTTCCTTAATCATTGCAGATCCGCATCTTCAACGAGGCCGCCTTTGCGGTGTTCACGGTCAAGTGCGCTGCTTGCCTGTGCCCATGTTGTGCATGCTGGGCACAGCTTTCCTTGCAATTGGCCCTGCACAAGCGCCGGCACGCCGGGTGGCTGCTGCTGTGGCAAGCTGTAGCAGCCTGAGTTCACAAGCTGTGGTGGGTGCTGACCATCTTTGCTGCCGTCCCCTTACCTTGCAGGATTGATGGCCACCGCATGATGGTCATGGCGCTGGACGGCCTGCCGGTCAATGTGTCCCAGCCGCTGCGCGCCGTTCGCCTCAACGCCGGCCAGCGGGTGACGGTGGCGGTTTGCCCGGATGCCAGCCACCCTGCCGGCAAGCCTGCTTGGATTCGGGCCAGCATGGAGCAGGTATGGGTCTGGGGTTGGCCGGCAGGCTGCTGCTCAGTGGCGAGAGGATTGCATCATACAAAGTTGGCGGGACATGCTGTGGCCCCTTAAAGCTTAGTGTGCACCAGCTGCTCGGCACATACCAGACGACGGAAAGGTATGTTGCGTGCTGTAGCGCACTCTGCAGTGTTATCCCCTGCGCCTCACCTCCACTGTTCACTCTAGCTCCTGTCGTGCAGAGCGTGNTTTGCCACGGACGCGCAGTACCCCGTTGTGCTGGGAGTGCTGCAATACGGCAAGCAGACGCAGCAGCCGGTGCAGCTGCCAACCACCCAGCCCGACAAGGTCGACCCGAGCCAGGTCAGGGCTTGTGTGCTCGTGTTGATTGACTGCACTTTCCAACAAGTTGCATACTTGCATGCCGCAAACCTGCTCTCCTCGGCATAGCACGTTTCTCGCTTGCCTTCCACCGCCCTGAACAGCAAAGCCCCTGCCGCCTCCTCTCCTCCATCCCTCTGCAGCTGCTGGGCTCGGCCGTGCCTGGGGCTGTCAGCGAGTACACCCTCAAGCCTGTTTCTTGGGAGTCGCCGCCCGCTGCCACCGAGAGCCTGCTGCTCAACCTGTCCATGTGAGGCAGTGGATTGATTGCTGAGGCTGCAGGCCTGGCCGATCCAGCTTGCATGTAACATGGAGCCCTTCCTAGTGCAGCCTGCCCGCCCCGCCCACGAGCCCAACGCAAACTCGACCCACCCACCATGTCTTTTGTCCATCCTGCTGCACCCCGCAGGTACAACGACCCTGCAATCAACTGGGCCCACTTCAGCCCCGGCGGCAACATCTCCATGGCGATCCCGCCCCGCAACGGCGGCCAAGCGGTGCCCTCCATCGTGCAGGCGCTGCTGGCCAAGACGCCGCTGCCGCCCAACGCCAACTTTGGGTGGGTTTGCACGAGCAGCTCATGCCTGCATACCAGCAGTGGGCATCGAGCAACATGTCCTCTCTTGGCAGCTTGCTTGAATTGGCACGCTGGGTGGAGCAACGGCTGCCAATCTTGTGATGGCCGCTTGCTCGCCAAGTCTGCTGCAAACCGAAACCGCCCCAATTTCAAGCTGTTGATCCTGCCTTTCCTCTCCTTGGCAGCTACAACACCTACTTCGTCAAGCCGGGCGCCATTGTGGACATCATCATCAACAACTTTGACACGGGTGCGCCAGCATTGACGAAGAATCATGTTAGCAAGGGGCACGTTTGGGACGCGGCGAGGCGGCTTTGCTTGGGACCGTCGCCGCCTGAATACAGGATATGCCTTGTGCCGCCTGCCGAACTGCTGCGCGGTCTTGCCACACCTTGTCCCCGGCTGTACCTGACCGAGGCTCACTGCCCCGCTTCCCCGCAGGCGAGCACCCGGTGAGCCGCTGCCAGCGAGAGTTGGAAATGGGTTGCGGAAAGCAAAGGGATGCACAGATCTGTTTTTGGCTGGGCTGGTACACCTCCAAGGGTGCAGAGTGTATTGCACAGCCACCGGGTCACCTGCTCATGCCTCCCCTCCCCTCCCCCCCAACTCTGGCACCACAGCTGCACCTGCACGGCCACTGGTTCTGGGTGATGGCCCAGGGCCGGCCCAACGAGGGCACATGGAACCCGTCCATCCCGCTCAACCCCACCCCCGTGCTGCGCGACACCGCCACCGTCAACGCCGGCAGCTACTTGGTGCTGCGCTTTGTGGCCAGCAACCGGGGCGTCTGGATCTTCCATTGTGAGCAGAAAGAGGAACGGGTTTGGATGTGTTGCAGAGGGAGAGAGTGGGATGCCTGACATGCTACGTGGGGAACGCGGTGCACTGCCTTGTGAATGGCAGGCAGGCACTGAGTGTGGTGGCAGTGCAACGAGACTGCATACACATGCTCACCCCCTGCCTTCCAACCCCCACCTGACCATCGCCTGCAGGCCACATTGACTGGCACTTGGCTGCCGGCCTTGCGCTCGTGTTTGCCTACGTGTGATGCATGCCCGCTGCGGCTGGACACCACACGGCATCGGCCGCCAAACCAACCCATGTTGCAAACCCAATAGCTACGCATACTGAATGGTGGACTGATTGATTGCATCCGCCAGGTCCCTCGATTATTGTTTGCTTATCAATGCCGTCGCCTGCCCGATTGTCTGCACGCTATTTGAGATGAACACAAGGCATATGCTAGCCCAGCTTGTGCCGAGTCGTAATGCCTTGTGTTGCTGCAGCACTTCACGTGCCCGTTGCAGACACGCAAGCTCTACCCTGGCCCCGATGCCAAATCGATGGTTGCCCTTAAGGACGACTTTGAAAACACATCACAAAGCACAGGGCTGATTCACACATACTTGGATGCGCTGCTGGCTGCGTCGCACTGCTGCTGCCACTGCTTTGCCGCCGCTGCGCTGCCGGTGCCGCCGCCGCTGCTGTGCCGGGCTGCCGCTGCCGCCGCCGCTGCTGCTGCCTGCCGTATTACTGGGACTCATGCATTTTGTATTCCTGGCTAACTGTTCTTGTCTTAACGGCACTCGGAATGGCACATGGCTTGCTTGAAGCAGCAGGGTACCGGCGTTTCAGCTGCTGCCATGCAGGACCTGCCGCCGCAGCCAGGCCGGCAGGGGGCGCCTCAGCGTGTCCTTTTGTGCCCAGCCAACCTGCTGCCCGCTGCCATGGACCCGGGATGGCTTGCGGCTCAGCTGGGTGCCGAGACGAAGCAGATACAGCATCACAGGACATCATGAAAATCAATCACTAAACAGGAGTTGGTCCGGCAGCTGAGGCCGCAGGACAAAAGGCCTGACCGGCCCTCTAGAGACATAGTTTCTCGGTTCCAATCATCACCTGCCACTTCCCAACGCACTCTACACTCCTTCACGCCCCCAGGTGAGCCACCGCGCACACTGCGTGCGCAGCCGGAGGCACTCCTCCGTCCCCACGCCTCCGCCAAGCCTGCTGCACCTCATAAACTGTCAAGCATAGCTGAGAGGCCGTGCTCAGCCCTCCTCTGCAGGTGCCGCGTTAGCAACACCGCCGCCCAGTATGCGCTCCCTGCTGCTCCTTCTGGCGCTCTGCGCCGCAAACGCAAGCGCTCGGTGAGCGGACAGCGGGTATGGAGTCCGGGGGCCGCTGATCGCTTGCTTGCTGCCGCCGCCGCCGCCGCCACGGGCGGTCACATGTTGCCGTCAACCCGCGCTCATTGCCATGCATGCACACACTCACTTCCACAGAGACCTGCTGGCGCCGCCCAAGTGCGCACTGCCCAAGCTGCTTTGCGACGGGGTTTGCGTGAATGGCAACCTCCCCAACAAGTGAGCGGCGGCTTGGGCGCAGGTGCCCACGCGGGGACCGCCGCCCTTGGCACATTGATGCGCATGCGCTGCACAGAATGAACTGTTGGCATGTTGATGCGCATGCACATGTGCGTTCGCATGCGCTACACATCCGAACATCCTGCTGCGCATGCGTCGGTGCGCCCTGCCGCCCTGACTCACTAACCCTCCCTGCACTACCCGCCTCCTGGCTCCCCAACCCGCAGCTGCGGCGCGTGCGGCAACGTCTGCCGGCCCGGCGAGTCGTGCGCCGGCAACCCCAAGCGCTGCAAGTGCGGCCCCCTGAATGCCTCCTGCGGCCCGCTCGAGTCCTGCCGCGACGACGTGTGCGTGTGCAACCCCGGCCTGACCCGCTGCGACGGCGCCTGCAAGAACCTGCTGACCGACCCCGCCTCCTGCGGCGCCTGCGGCAATGCATGCACCGGCGCCGGGCTGAGCGGCCAGTGCGTGGACGGCGTGTGCGAGTGCGCCCCCGGCTTTGTCCGCTGCGGCGACCAGTGCATCAATGTGCTGGGAGATGACGTGAACAACTGGTGAGCGCTGCTGGCCTGCCGCTGGCCGCTGGTGTGATTGCAAGTGCAGTCTGCATGAGCCAGCTGGGCATGCGAGAGGGTCCCCTGCTGCGGGTAGGCGGGCAAGCATCACTGATGTTGGCAGCCAATCGCTGCCTAGCTGGGCCTGGCACCCCAACAAGTGGACCCCCTCCCCCTGCTGCCTGCCCTGCAGCGGCGGCTGCGGCGAGACCTGCCCTGAGGGTAATGTGTGCGAGGCGGGCGTGTGCAAGTGCACCAGCAGCGCCCAGTGCCCTGGTGAGCTTTGGGGGTGGGTGGTAGATAGTGGCGGGGAGGCGGCAGGGAGGAGGGGCCCTCACTGTGCCTGGCGCCGGCAGCACTCGAGCAGTGCCCGCCCGTGTCACTCCCCCCCTCGCCGGCTCCAACACCGCTGCAGACGAGGCACCCATCTGCGGCGCCGACGGCAAGTGCGGCCTGTGCACTTATGCTGGCGACAAGGGCCTGCCCTGGTGAGCCAGGGGCAGCTATATAGCTACATATTCAACATCTGCCCAGCCAGCTTGCTGCTTTGGCCGTGCAGTGCTGCTGCCACTGAGCACACGCTCGAGCTTTTGCCTTGCCTTGCCGCCTCACAACCCCGCCGCCTTGCTCTCCCGCACTCACTGCAGCGCCGTGCGCGCCGCTGCCCTGGGCACCACCGAATTCCAGTGCAACTACGCTGAGCTGGGCGGCAACGGCCGCTGCGTTGAGGTGAGCACCCGCGGTGGCAGCCGGGGTGTGCATAGCTCCTGGGGTTGTGCATAGCTCGCTACCCGCTGCATACAAGCGCTGCTGGTGCACACCGTTGGCATCGATGGTTTTGCCTTCGAGGGGTATAGCAAACGCTGCTCCTCTCTCTCGTGTGCCCCACCTGCAGTGCAACCTGGGCCCCCGCGCCAAGGACAACGATTGCGCATTCCTCATCGACCATTCCGCCTATCCCGAGGCTGCAAGCGTGCCCACCATTCCGGCCACCTACACCTACTGCAGCGCTGAGAAGAAGTGCATTCCGCCGCCCGTGCGCCGCTGAAAGCGCTGCGCATTCCGCAGCTCACGCATTCCGCCCGCGGCGGGAGGCGTGCGGGCACCCGCCCGCACTGCACCCCAATTTTCTTTTGCACTGCAGTCCATTGTTGCAAATCAACACATGCATTCACGTGCGATTCTTGCCTTGACTTACACAGCGGTGTCGGTCCTATTAAAGGCATGAGAGTATGATGCCTTTATGGTAATTTGCAGTTTTCCAGAGGGAACCCATCTGCCCGCTCCGCTGTCCGCCTCTTTGCATCAATGCCTTCCTCATTTTTTCCGCATGCACTCTCTTCACCGAATCCCTTTTCGCAAAACAACAAGTCCAACTAGACAGCTCATCCTCCTGCCAGCTCAAATCAGCAACCACCCCGGCTCGCTTTCCATCGCTTTTCATATTGCTGGGCTGCACAGAAACGTGCACCCCGCCGCATCCCCCCACCCCATCCTGCACCTTTCCACATGCCGTTACTGCATTCCCGCGTGAATACATAAAGCATTCCCGCGTATTCACGCTTACTAGTGCTTGCATTCTGTAATGCACAATGCATATGGACGGGTGGAGAAGGGCCGGCACGCAGCAGATGTTAAGAGAAGTGGCACGCTCTCTTCCTGGTTGACGACAGCGGCAGCGTGATTGGTGCTGGACGGCTGTGTTGTTACAAACGCCACTGTTTCGAATAGGAATCAAACAGAAGTGGCCAGAATGCTTCATCGCTGCGAATTAAGATGCGGGCCAGGTTGGCCGCCCTGAGGCACCCACTTGGATGTGGCGATGCACATTGCAGCAGCCGCGATGTTGGCAGCTTGGGCAACAAAATAAAGTACAAGCAGATGAATGCAAGCGGGCAGGTGCTGGTGCAGACACAGGAATGGAGTCAACACTGAAATGCGATAGTCACAAAATGCGCCTTGTTCAGGCTGCTGCTGCAACGGAAGAATGCAGAACAATAAGGACCAACGGTTGGTTCAGAGGTCATGGTGGCCGACTTATGCCTTAGTTCTTAGACCAGCGGGGCCTGAATTGAGGCCGATGCGAATGCCGCCCTGCTGCCGCGGACGTATACCGTGGCTCCCGGCCAGGCTGCTTCACCTGCAGGCAGGGAGGCAGGCAACACCTTCACTTGCAGGCTTTGCGCTGCATAGGATGGATGCCAAGCATGGCAGTGGGAGCATTTGCATCGCACAGCACAACAGTCAGCAACTGCAACGGCGAGCGATGCGAATGGTACACACCTGGCCGTGGCGCCGGCTGCTGAACCGCAGGCGGCAGCTGCTGCAGCTCCACGCCCACACTGGGCCGCCCTTGCATGCGCTGCGAGTGCTGCCGCCCCTGCTGCGCCGGCTGCCCCTGCTGCCCCTGCTGCTGCTGGTTCCGCTGCTGCCGCTCGCCCCGCCGCCAGATTGGTTGCGTTGCCTGCGGCTGCGGCTGCTGCGGCTGCTCGGGGCAGCCTGGCTGTGTTGCAGCGCCCGACCCAGCGGCAGCAACTGCAAGCTGTTTGTCTGGCTCTGCCAGTCCCAGAGAGCAGTCTGGGTTGAGTACAAGGGGTGGAATGTGCACCTCCCGCAGCGCATTGGCTGCTTCCCACTCCGCCTTTTCTGCAGAGGGCGGTGGTGGCAGCGGTCTGGAGGAGTTGAATGTAAGGCGACTCGAGCGGGCAGCCATCACACATGTTTGAACCCCCCTACCCTGGACGTGCACTTTCAAGTCTACAAGGGGTTCTCTTGGATCATTGGCATCACTGCTGGCAGCTTAAACCAACCCAGCTTGCCTGCCGCCTCCCGCTCCGCCCGCCGCTGCTGCTCCTGCCGCTCCTGCACTCGCGCAGCACAGCAACTTTTGCGTACAACAAGATAACGCGCTTGCCATCCCTCCAGCACGCCCCATATACAGCATTTTCGGTGTCTTTGCGGCACCCAGCAACAATCTGCAGCGGCTTTGCGTTCTTCTGCGGCACCCGTCAACGCACAGCCTCCCACCCACACGCACCGCCTCGCGCCGCCGCCACACGCTGGCCCTGTACTTCAACAGAAGCATGATGATGAGGAGCACCACGCCCACCACAGCAACTGCGGGCAGAGAGGGAGAGTCGGCACAAGTGCGGTTGTGAGCGGCAAAACATTGTGGAGTGGGAGGGTGGGCCCTAAAACCGCGGTGGCTTGGCTGGGTTCAACGGCCGAAGAACAAAACAGCGGCGGGTGCGCTGCAGGAGGATGGGATACTTGCCAAGCAAGCTTTGATCTGACAGCACAGCCAGGCAACAGCAAGGCATCCACTCACAGGAGATGTACGCCACAGTAGGGACGGTAATGACTTGGCTGGTGCGCCCAAACGTTTGTGCATTGGCGCCGGGCAAGAGCGCCGCCGCGAGCACCGCCAGCAGCAGCGGCGGGCCCCACAGCACGCCGGCAGGTCTCATGGCAAGCAGAGTGTGGCTTGTCGAGCGTGTATGGCCTTCCAAAAGGTTATTTTGGCCTGAAATGTTGTGTGTTGCTGATGGTTGGGAGCCTGCAGCAAAGGTACAGGAAAAGGGGGCAAAGTGGCTCACGATCGGCGGCAGGCGGTAGCGTCAGGCAAGGGGCCATGCACAGCCAGCCAACCGCCCGTCCCGCCTTGGCGTCAGAAATCTGCGCGATCACTGCGCCTGCTGGGCGAGCGGGAGGGCTCCCGACGGCCACGAGAAAGCGCAACAGCAGGGCGCCGCGGGCAGGCTTGCCGGCGCCTTTGGAGCGAGCTGATCGCTATTGCATACCTATGCAAGTTCAGCAGCGCCGCGGCTTGCCTTGCGAGTGCTGCACAGCGCGTTGGGAGCCCAGGTTCTGAGCCAGGTTCTTCAGGCTTCGGCGTGGTGCCAGTCACGAGACCGGTATGGTTGTTGCAGTCTGTGCCGAGCGAGCGCGCCTGCATCCTGCCGCCGCAGCACAGCGTGGCGCTGCCGCTTAGCCGCCGCTCTCCGCAGCGCTGCCGCCACGAGTGCTGCTGCACCTCAGCATGCTGCATGCTGTTCATTGTGAAGCTCGGTGAACATACATATCGAGGTGCAAGGGTGGCATACTTTGTAATGCCAAGGGGCACTGCGGGCTGCATGCAGCCTGGAGCCTGCGCAAGGGCTGCGCACGATGCGGCACTGCGCATGGCATACACAGCATATCAACTGCTCGCTGCTGAGCTGGCGGCCGTGACCGGAGGTGGGAACGCAATAAATGCACCGGCATGCTGCATTTGATGTATGCCGCATCGTCTAGATGCTGAACTGGAAGCCCAGGTCGAATGCGTAGTTGGCGCTCAGCACCGGCTCCTGGCCGCGGTAGCTGGAGCCGCCCACCATCATCGACCCGCCCAGCAGCATGCCCAGCTGCACACAGTAGGGCAGGGGTGGCATAAGGTGAGGAAATGAAACTATCGTAGATCAGCCCACCAGCGTGCCATTCCCATCATCCGTGCTGCCGGCCGCCGCTGCAGGTGCAGGAGGCATCCCCATGCAGGTGCAGGAGGCACCGCTTTAGGTGCAGCCGCACGCCTAAAGCCAAGCTGGGCACTCACCAGCGCTCCCGTGGCTCCGCTCCCGCCCATGGAAGGCCCCTGGGACGCTGGGCCCACTGCAGCAGCCAGGGTGGGGAGCAACACACGTCACAGGGTGTGAGACAGCCAGGCGTGTTGCCATGAGGCGCCAGCAGTGAGCCAGGCAAGTACAGAGGGGTCGTGGCGTATGGAGCATTGCCGACCACCTGCAAGCCCGGGCCGCACCAGGATTACACCATTTCGGCAGGCAACTCAGCGGCGCCCGCACTCACTGGTGGCCTGCAGCGTGTTGTGCATCGCCAGCAGCAGCTCGCCATAACTGCAGTGAGAACGAGGGAGGCGCCACATGTTGTTTCAAAACATGCCTTGGCATTGCGAAGACACGCATTGCCATATGCAGCAAGACGTGGCACCAGGCTGCACTCCGCCAATCAGGCAGTCTACACAGTCCAGCTAACCAGCGCTGCCTGCTGAGCCAATAATGCTTCTCCCACCCCCTGCCCACGCACGTCAGCTTGGTGCCCCGCCGCTCGATGGCCTGAATGAAGCAGTAGGTTGCCGCGCCCGTGGAGGCGTTGCCTGCAGTTGTGGTGAGCAGAAGACGCAGGCGCAGCAGGCTCAGCAGGGCACGCCATGCAGCTCATGAGTCGCAGACAGTGTTGGCAGAAGAGCAGCCATGTGAAGGCGCAAATGCAAGCGAGGGCAGCCATGTGCAGAGCCACCCTGTCCAATCTTGAGAGAGAAATCTTGATCTCACAACACATTGACATGCGCTCTGCCGCACCTGCCAGGGCCTGCGTGTCAGCTGCTGTCTGCGAGTCCTTGGATGCGCCAAACTGCACAGCAAACCCGCCGGCGGTGCCCTGCAGCAGGCAGGACGATGCGGAGGCAAGACAGGGCAAGTGAGCATTGGCTGCTGCTCCTGTCTGCCCCGCCCTGCTGGCTTCATGCAAAGCCAGCTGCCGGCAGCTGCATCGCTGATCATCCGCGGCGCGCATCCCGCGCTTGCCTTGTGCGTGCGGGTGAAATGGTACGTGCTGCAGGAGGCGAAGCAGGGGGCGGAGGGAAGGAGAGTCAGGCAGCAGGCGGCAAGCCACAGTCAGCAGTGCACTGGCACCTAGCCATGCTATGCTCCTCTCAGCCCGCCGATTCAACAGCCCCGCTCACCTTTCCCATTGCGCATACCCTCCCCGCACGTGGGCCTGCAGCAAAGGCCGACCGGCCGGGCACGAGAGGCAGCAGTCAGCCAACACATCACTATGCAGGCCAGGAAGCAGCACAGATGCAGAACGGCTGGCCGGGCAAGAGAGGCAGCAGTCAGTCAGCACAACACTAAGCAGGTTGCGAACAGCACCAGCGACAGTCCAACCCAAAGCCGAGTGCAAACCAGCTGCAGGGCAGTTCTCAGGCAGGGACAACGCGCATGCATGGAATGGCAGGCATTGCGACACCCCACATGTAAGGACCAAACGTCATGCGTACGAGAGATGCATCACATGCATTGATTGAGCGAAGCTTGCCTGGAATGGCAGGTCCATGACGCTGCCGCTGTGGCATGCATCGATGATTGCATGCAGCTTCACACCCTGCACGGTTCAGCATGATAATGGCTGGAAAAATAAATGAGCGTTCTGACGCCAGTTCCCCTTGAAGCTGGCCCGAGGCAGGCAGGGCGTGCAGCTTCACGCCCTGCGCAGTTGAACATGGTCAGACTGAGAAAGTTGGTCGGTGTGTGAGTGGTAGTTCCTGTCATCGCATCATTGCTGGCGTGCAACATGGCAGCCGACAAAGTGCAGTGGCCGCGCCTCAGCGCGACAAGGCGTATCCGCCGACCCCGGCTCTGGGTGCAGTGCAAGCCTGCACAGACGCCAACCTGGCCCAGCTGTGGCGATGGGTGCCTCACCGTGGGCAGGGGGTTGATGAGGATGCGGTTTAGGTCGTCGTCCACAATCTCGCCCGCCTGCAGGGTTTGGGCGAGGGAACGGCACAACGTAGAACATCAGACACGAACCCCTGTTCCAGCGGCGCCCCGTGGGAGTTTCGTGCTTTTAATACGGAGGAGCACAAGGGCATGGATTTGTTTGGCTCAGACGGCGCGCATCTGCCCACCCACCGTGCGGAAGTCCATGGGGCACAGCGTTTCATTCATGCCGTCCGTCTCCTCCCCGCTGTAGTCCCGGCACTGGCTGCCGTGGCCTGTGAGAGGATGACAGAAGATTGGGTTGGGTTGATAAGGACGGATGCCGTGGGGCCATGCTCTGCGTGCACGGCAAATCCAGGGCCGGCTAGCAGCAGGGAAACCCGCGGCCTCGCCGCTGCTGCACTGATGAAAANCCTGCCGCTGGATTGAACTTGCANAAGGGAATAATGTAGGTAGCATTTGCATGTTTCTGTGCATAAGTTCTGTGCCAGTGAGAGTTCCATACCGCTGAAGTGGAAGACGAGCGAGTCGGCGGTGCACCACAAAAGACGTTGTTGCGAAAACACCAAGTACAGAATGCCTGCTCACCGCTGAAGTGGAAGACGAGCGAGTCCCCGGGCTTCATGTCCATGGTCAGCCAGCGGAAGCCCTGGTACATGTTCTGCGTGAATGAAGCACAGGAAGGATCATGGCCTGCCTGATTGAGCAGATTACAAGAAGGCAGGATGAGTGAAGCCAAAATGAAGCCAAAATGAAGCCAAAATGAAGCCATGCGGCTGCCGCATGCCTGGCCAGCGGAAGCCCTGGCGCATTTTCTGCGCAAGCAAACATGAGTGATCGTAAAACGCGAGCTTTCTCCGGCTATTCTGGAGCCTGCAATGCAGTCCGGTACCTCATCGCTCGATCAGCAGCAGGGCCCTCCTGGCAGCCCTAGCCGGGCTGCCCAGGTCGAGCCTCAGCAAAGCCGACTCACGGCGCGGGTGGGGCGGCGCAGCGGGTCGGGGCAGTCGTCCGTCATCATCAGGATGTTTTCCTGCCGGAACCCAAACCTGCAATAGCAGCAGGAGTTTTTGGACGAGCAACCGAATGGACTTGACACAGCAACAGAGGCGGTCTGTCCTCATGAAGGGGCAGTCAAGCCAAAACACATTCACTTGACTGCCTGACTCCCGCTGCCGGCAAATTATCTGCCTCACTTGGTTTTAAGCAGGTACTCCATGCACTTTGCATCATTGATGCAGCCGCGCAGCTGGGCGGAGGAGCCGCTGCAAAATGGGTCAGCGACAAGAGACAGTGAAGCTGGAAAGTGCGGGTCAGCGGCATGGCAGCAGCTGCTGCATCCCAGCTCTCAAAAGCCTGGCAAAGGCCACAAAGCCTCCACAACCCTAAGTACACGCCTTGCAAGCCCCCTGAACCTCACAAGCTGCACAAACCAACAAAAAATCCATTCAAAAAACCAAAACTTCCTCACAAGTAGTTGATGCCACAAATCCATTCAGAAACCAAAACTTCCTCACAAGTAGTTGATGCCACAAATCCATTCAGAAACCAAAACKTCCTCACAAGTAGTTGATGCCGCAGATGAAGGCCTTCTTCTTGCCTCCCCCGGCGGCCGGCATGGGCCGAGGCACTTCCACTTTCGGCGCGCCCGGCTGCTGCAGCGGCACCGGCTGCAGGGGGTAGGGCGGCGCCGAGGGCGGCGGGTCTGCCCCGCTGCTGCCGCCCGCCGCTGGCCGCCCGCCGTGCACTTGAGGGTATGCTGCTGCGCTGCTGCTGCTGCCGCTGCTAGTGATGGGAGGGTAGCCCGGGGCACCGGGGTAGGATGCCGAGGCGCCAGCGCCGCCCGCCGGCGGCTGCCCCGGGTAGCCCGGCTGCAGGCGGTTTGGCCAGGAGGGGCGTGTTAGGTGGCACTACAAAGCACTAAGAGGCATGCATGCTGCACCAGCTGCGGCGGTCCTTGCTGCTGAGGTGTCGCAGCGCGCTGAAAGCAGCCCCGGGCGCTGCTGTCCACCTGCGCCAGCTGCAAGACATCCGTCATTACCCACTGTAAGCTCTACTTCCCCCCTGTTCACCTGCGGCGGGTATCCGGGGGCACCCGGTGCCGGAGGGTAGCCAGGTGCGCCCGGCGGGGGCGGGTACGGCGGCATGCCAGGGGCGGGGGATAGCCGGGGTAAGGGGGNCCGGGAGGGGGCCACATGCGGATCAGGGTGTTGGCTGCCTCTCCCTTGAGCGGCTCCTCCAGGAAGAACTGCAGAGCGGAGGACGAAGCACAGCGGTAAGGCCGCCACGTGCTTGTTTGAGAACCATGCTGCGTCGTCCACACCTTCACACTGCGCTGGGGTGCAAAGCCTGCCGCCTCTCCAGTTAGTGTAGTGCCGCCCTGCAAGCAGCCGTCCCGTTGCACACTGCAAACCAGCTCTCACCGTGCCAGGGTAGCCCAGCGGCTTGCCATCCGCACTGCCAGCCTCCGCACCGCTGCCCTCGCAGCCGCCTGCGCCACAGCCGTCTGCCGCCGCCGGCGCAGCTGCGGCAGCATCACCGCCTGCTGCAGCTGCTGCTGCTGCTGCCTGCGCCTCCTGCTGCCGGTGGGCCGCCACTTCTGCCTCGTGGTGCTGCCGAATGGCATGCACAGCACCCATCAGCTGTTCCACAGGCACCTTTGTGTCGAGGGGCACCTTGGGAGGGATGGCTGCCGCCGMTKCGCCAGTGCTGCCCTGCTCCTGCCGCTGCGGCTGCTGACCCTCTGCCGACAGTGCATTGGTGTCGGCCTGCGAGCTCATGCTGTGCCGCTGCAGGGATGCAGTGGCAGCAAACCAGTGAGCAGTGCAGGCGGGGCAGAGCRGGGRGGGGCGACAGCGGCGGCGGGGGCCTGGGCGGCAGCAGCCTGGCACGCCTGGCGCGACCTCCCGAGGTACGACAACATACATGGGTCGCTGCAAAGATGATCGCTGCCCACGCTAAGGCCGAAGCAGCAAGTAGGCGACGGCGTGGCGGGTACAGCGCTCACCGGCCGTGACAGGCGACGCCGCTCAGTCGATGTGTGAGATCGCAGCTTCGAAGGTTTGGAAGCAAGCACGTGGCGGCTGCGTCGCTCGCCCGTTGCAGCCGAGACTGCCGCGCTCGGGACTGGCCAGAGCGCTGATCCGACCAACGAAAAGATGCTATGGACGGCCGTGCACCGCAATTGCCAAAGCAGTCTGCTCCCTGCAGCTGGCCAGGAAGCCGCACGGGGCCGCCGCGCTGCGCCGCCATTGTGTGCGCCACGGCTACGGCTGGAGCCGGCAAGCCCTTGCAGCCTGCACCACTCGAGACCTTCACCTTGCTGAATGAATATGATCAAATGAGCATCACAAGATCAGACAAGAATTGAATTGCAGTACAAACCCAGGGCCACCAGGGCTACTCCAGGAACACCTCGGAGATTTGCGGGCTGTGCGCCAGGTGCGGCCATGCATCGCGGTGCACAAACACGCCGCTGACCCGCGCCATCTCGCTGGCTGGCGGGTCGTTCAACTTGCGCACCGGCTCGAAGCCGGCAGCAGCCAGCAGCTCCGCTGCGGCGCGGTCTCGCTCGGGGCTGCTGCCGTCCGTCTGTGGCGCGCAGGGAGCGGAGCGGGAGCCAAGGTTGATTTGGTGAGGGTGTGCTCATCAGGGGCAGAGCAGGAGGCATCCACGGGAAGCAAGCGGCTTGGGCACGCTGGGGCAGGAGCAGCATGCAAACGAATCGGCCCAGTTGCCAGTAGGACACAGGCAGGGAGCAGCCACAGCGCACAGCGCACCTGCACAAGCACCACCTTGACTTGCAGCTGCCCAAAGTCTGCAGCCTGCAGCACCTCCAGCCTATAGCAGGAAGAGACGGAGAGGGAGCAAGCGTGGGGAAACGAGACATTTACATCATGTTCGGGCTTGCGGCAGAACTGCTTGCATCAAGCCTTCCTTCCTCCCCCCTGTCCAGTTGCTCTTTCCCTACTCGTTCCCAAATTTCCACGCGTTCCCAATGCCTGCAAGCTTGCGCTTCGCCCAGTCTTGTTCCTCCCCAGCCCCAGCCCTCCACCACCAGCCCCGCTCGCTCACTCTGCGCCGCCCACATCGATGCTCATGAAGTCCACCTCAGCCACGCCCCAAATGCCCAGCAGGTACTGCAGCAGAAAGGAGGCAGACGTAAGGACACAGTAAGGTGAATGAAGCATCATGCGTGGCTCAATATTCAGGTCGAGCCACGCCCCAGATGCCCAGCAGGTACTGCAGGCAAAGAGACAGGAGGGGGAGAGCAAGGCAGGAGGGAGGACAGGTCAGTGCTTGACGACCAATTGCATGATGGACAGTTGAGCATCGCATGCTGTCAGCCAGCGGTGGGCAGCGTGCGCCAGTCTTGGCGGCCCCTCTGCCACAGCACAGCCCCTGCCACAGCACAGCCCCTCTGCCACAGCACAGCCCGTGCCCCAGGCAGCCCAACCATCACCTGGAGCGGCACGCACGCGACCTCCGGCAGCTGCGAAACGTCTCCCAGGTCTGGGTGGTGGTCCTGCTTGAACTTCTGCACAATGCATAAGAGCGAGTCAGCGGGGGGGCTGGTTGGCTGGGGGTGAAGGGGCCAGGCGACAGCTCGTTGTGCACAGCTGTCAGGTGCGGGTGACGCACTGCTACAACAGCCGCAGGGACAGAGCGAACAGATTGAAAGCACTCGTTTTTAGACCGTCCTCTCGCCTCCGGCATGAGCTCCATGATGCCGCTACCATTATATCAGCATCTAAAAATAGAAACCAAAGGAATGAGATTACAAACTCTCAACTCGCCTCCGACATGAACTCCACGATGCCGCCCGCCCTGCCGCCGCCCTTCCAGTGCACCGTCTTGAAGTCGGAGCACACCGCTGCGTTCACTGTGAGCGACTCGGGCCGCTGCTCAAACAGGGCGTTGGCCAGGTCCTGCAAATAGCACCAGGAAGGGCGAAAGGCGCACTGCTGGCTGGGTGTGTGGGTGCATGTCGTGCAGCATGCAGGATGTGCGCCGAGCCCGGTGGGGAGTGTGTTGGCCAGGTCCTGCGATGGGCAGCGCATGGGCAGAGAAGGTACACATTGAGGCGGAGGTGCATGATGCGTGCTGGCTGGGTGGCTGAGGGACTGGGCGCATGCATGCCACACCCCCCCCGGTCCCGCCCAGGTGAGCACCTCCTGAAGGTTCAAGTTGTGATCTGAGCTCCACTCACTGCACGCCCGCTCACTCACCGGGTCGGCCTCCACCAGCATGCCCGTCCAGTTGGCGGCCTTGTGCAGCCAGAGCGTGTTGGAGGCGTCCACGCCGTCCATGGCGCCCTGCGGGGTGGATTTTAAATAGGCTACACATGCAAGTGAAGCACGTGACTGGGTCTTTATGACTTGTGTGTTGGAGGCGTCCAAGCCGTCCACGGCGCCCTGCGGATATGTAAAGCAGAACGGTAACAACTGACAAACTTTGGCCAATGCTGCTGTGTGTTGGTTGGCTGCAAGAAGTCCACGCCGTCCATGGCGCCCTGCGGGGCAGCAGAGGTGGAATACAATCGCCCTTGGAAAACACCTGGAGAAATGCATCGTGTTTCAGTTGGTTGCAAGGGGTCCTGCAGGGTGCGACATTTCACACATCGTGTCCTTGCTTCCTGCACAGCGTCAATACAAAGATCAACCCTGCTGCCCACAACCCATCACTTCCAGGTGAAGCCGTTCTCCCATTGCCTAAACCCCCACTGCAGACTGATTCTCAGGTTTAAACACCCCACTCACCACCTCCAGATAGAAGCCGTTCCTTTTCTCCCAGAACAAAAAGTTCACCAGCCACGCGTCCTCTCCATGCTCCGCTGAAAAGGGGTACTGCAGCACAGAAAAAAGCAAGGAACTGGAAATATGATGCAATGCTGGAGCCTGCACCACCCTGCGGAAAAAGAAGCCTCTGTCCGGCAGGCGGGCAGGGCGAGGCAGAGGTTGCGCAGCAGTACGTGGGCAGCGCAGCGCAGAGCAGCGTAAGCAGGCTGCAGCGAGACAAAGCATCCCGAACCCAGGCCAGGGATCCATCTTTCTCCTCGCCTCCCACCAAGCTCCCACCCAGCTGCCACTCACATCCTGGTTGACGGATCCCGACTTGAGCTGCATGTACTTGCAGGGCTTGGCAGTACAAGCAGCCGCCCAGGGCGGCACATGCGCCTTCACTTGGATTTCAGGCGGCGCGCCCGTCCCGCCGCCCACCGCTTGCATGGCCGGCTCGCCGCTGGCCNGGCTCGCCGCCGCCTGCTGCCTGCTCGCCTGCCGCGGCAGCAGCAGTAGCGGCAGCTGCGTCTGCCGCTGCTGCATCTGCTGCGTCTGCACCTGCCTCTGCTGCATCTGCCGCCGCTGCTGCATCAGCTGCTGTATTTGCTGCTGAATCTGCCGCCGCCGCTGCATCTGCTGCAGTTGAACCTGCAGCTGCAGCCTCAGCGCCTTGCGTTTCCGCCGCTTCTGTCACACCCGCTGCTGCTGCTGCAGCACCTGCTGCGGATCCGTCCACTGCCGCCCCGTGCGCCACAGCTGGCTGGTGGGCGGGTGCGCCGCCGCGTCGCAGCAAGGCCGCAGCGAGCACAGCGGCAAGGAGCAGCAAGGTGCCAACCACACGAAGATCCAGACCCTTCTGCTGCGGCAGCAGGAAGCGCCGTCGCGATGCCTGCGGTTTCTTCAAGACCGCCATTGCCATCAGCCTGCAGGTGCAAGCAGGGGGTGCGAGGGGTAGGACCGGTTGGCGGCGGCATCGGCGGCGGTGCCAGGGCAGGGTTGGAAGGCATTGCAGCTATCCTGATGCTCTCCGCAAGCGCTCCCCTCACCTTGAGCTTTGCTGCACGCTGCCCAACCGGCGGCAGCGGCCCGCTGGGGCTCGGGGCGAGCCAGAGAGAGGATGGCCGCCGTTCCAGCCGCCCTTAAAGTGACGAGTGTTTAAATTGCACTGCTAATTTGATGCTGCTAGCAGGCTGAGTGCGAGGGAGGCGCCCCATGCACAAGCCCCGCTGGCGGCGGAAAAAAACCCTGTTCCTTGGCGCCGTTTGAACCTCCGCCGACATTGCGATCACATTTCTGTTCCTTTCGAACAAGCCTGCAAGGCATAAAAAGCACCCTCGAGAAACCCAGTTTCCAGCAGCGCCAGCCCGTTTCGGCAACGCGCGGCATGCCGTTTACAGTTTGCAGCAGAGGGCAGCGCAGCGCCCCCGCGGCTGCCGCGCCTCCTCTCTGCCTGCCTGTAGTATCTGCCGCCGTCGGGCGCCGGCGCGAGCGGCGGTGCCGCCAGGCCTCGTCCCTGCAGCAGCCGCTGGCCCATCAGCGGCCCTTGCGGCAGCAGCCAGTGTGTGCGTCGGCGGCGCAGCAAGATGCAGCGGCAGGGGCGAGCACAGCACCCAGCCGCAACATCCTTGTGGCGGCCGACAGCTCCCAGGCAAGCCAAGTTGGCTTCTCATTGTAGTCTTCGACCCTGCCGCATCCTTGTTGTGTGCACTTCATTCAAGCAGCCCTCACACAAGCAGGCTGCAAGACTGACTTCCTGTGCTGGCTGCTGTGTGCTGGACTCCCCTCCTGCAGGATTCGCAGTACGCGCTGCGCTGGGCGGCCCTAGAGCTGCACCGACCTGGTGGGCTGCCGAGCTGATGCCTGCTGCCCTGTGCAACCGCCCCGTGCAGCTGCCTTGAATGCATGCCCAGCAGTACGGCGAACGCACCCATTGCTACAAAGAATCCCTTGCGGCAGCCAGCAAACACAGCTGCCCCCTGTGCGCATGCACTGCCCACAGGCGACACAATCCACGTGGCACACTGCATTCCATACATGCCGGCTGCGGGCGGAGTGTACGGGCTGCCAGGTGGGCCGGGGCAGTATTGGCTAGCATGCATCTGCAGCCACAATGGTGGCCGAGCGGTGGCATCTGTGCGGATTTTTGCATCCCTGCCTCGCACAATGTTTGCTCCAGGTCGTTGGTTTGCTGCAGATGGCGGGCTGGCCTTGGTCGATGTGGATCAGCTGCTTGCCTCCGAGGAGCAGCTGCTCCTGGCAGAGGCGCAGGCCATGGAGCGGATGTGCACCGAGGCATTTGCAGGACAGGAGGTGGGTGCATGGGGCTCGGGGGTGGTGATGTGTGTGATGCGTGGGTGCATGCCTGTGTGCCCCGGCGGCAGGCGCAGCGCTTGGGGGAGCCTGCTTTGGATGGTTGGTGCCACCCGGCAGGCAGTTGCGCGGGCGCAACAGTGGGTGTACAGCCGTGTGCCAACAGTGGCGTGCAATGTTGGACTTGTAACCGGGCTGGCGTGTCGAACTGTTGCACTACCTTTGCAGGTGGCACACGTGGTGGATGTGATTCGCGAGGAGCCTCTGTTTCCCCTGTAAAGCACGTGCATCAGATGACTGAATGCGTCCTGCTTTGTACAGGTGGCGCACGTGGTGGACGTGATTCGCGAGGAGCCGCTGGGCCCTGGGGAGAAGGGGCGAGTGGCGCAGGCGCTGTGCCGCAAGGCCGAGGAGCTGGAGGTGGGTTGATAGGGAATGCAAGGGATGCTTTTGTGGTTCAACTCCTGCCACTCCGCACCTGCCCTGCGCTGTCCTGCTGTGGTCCCAGCACCGCCAAAACGTGCACACACACGCGCCGCCTCCCTGCCGCAGGCCGCGGTGGTGGTGGTGGCCAGCCAGCGCAAGAGCGGCATTTCAGAATTCCTCCTGGGCAGCGTGGCTGCGCACTGCGCACAGCACAGCTCCCGCCCAGTGCTGGTGGTGCATGCGCCGCAGCCTGGCGGCAGCGGGGCAGCTGGCCCTGGTCTGATGGGCCGCCTTGCTTCGGCGGCGGCGGCAGCGCTGGGGGGNACNACCCAGAGGACGCTGAGCAGCAGCGGGCGGCGGCCGCCGCCGCCGCTGAGCAGCAGCGGCAGCAGCTGATGCAGCGGCCGGCGTGCAGCGTGGGGCGGNCACGTGATCCTGGCGGTCGACGACTCAGGTCGGGAAGCCAGGCGGCGTTTTGGTTGTTTTACAAGCAGCCAGACAGCGGTCCGTGCAGCAGGACTGCCCTGCTCTCGCCCCTTGGTCAGCAGCCAAACCATTCACCCCGTCAACTTGCCGCAGAGTCCAGAGATCAACTTTATACACTCATAGTCTGAAGTCATTCATGGTCATTCAAGCCCACCCCTGCCCACAGAGGCCTCCGAGAAGCATGCAGCAGCCTATGAGGCACATCAACCAGAGTCCACTTATGTTCACTCCATCTTTTCTGCAGAGGCTTCAGAGAAGGCGTGCAGCTGGGCAGTGGAACACCTGCGGCGNCCGGGGGACACGTTCCACCTGCTGCGCATCATCCCCCTGCTGCCCTACCGGTGCGTTCTCCTTTTGTGTACTTTTGCTGGCTGCTACAGCTGTTGCAGTGCCGCTGTTGTGCCGTTGCTGTGCCGCTGCAGCGCCCGCCTTTCCATCTGGGGGTCTGTGTCGCAAGATCCGTTGCGGATATGCAGACTGTAAACCCGAAAATGGCAGCACAGCAGCATCAGTTCTGCTTGCAGTCGCGCCTGCCATGAACCCAGCGCTATGGCAGGAGGGACTGTCCGGTGTTCTGCCAGGCAAGGAGCATGTCCTGACTTGCTTGTATTGTGTCGCACATGCAGCGCCTGCCCTGCCCCTTCCTGCCCCATGCAGCGCCGCCTACGGCGGCCCCGTGCTGGACGGCATTGTGTTTTACCAGCCGCTGGAGGTGACTGATTCGTTCAAGGCCGCCACCGAGCGCTACATGCAGCACCGCTTCGAGCCCAAGCTCAAGGTGGGTGCTTCTTATTTGGACATGGTGAAATGTTGTTAGCTTTGGATTTTTCTAAGGTCTGCCTCGCACCGCTTCGAGCCCAAGCTCAAGGTGGGTGTTTGTTTAGGTTGGACTTGTAATGCAACTGTTCGGCCTCAACTGCGGTCCCGCTCACTGGCCTGAGCAGCAGCGACACGCCGCCTGCCCTCTACTGCACATCTTGCTGCCAGCACCGGCCCGGCCATTTTCAGTTTAGATGTGCGGGCCGCACGCGGACCACTACACCTCACTTGCACCTGCTTGCCTCTGCCGCTGCTGTTTGCAGGAGGCGGTTATCTCGCACGAAGTGGACGAGCTAATTAGAAGCGCCTGATGAGAGCGTTTCAAACGTGTCCTTCCACCTCTCAGCCGCTGCCTCTGCTCTCTTGGCAGGAGGCGGGCATCTCGTACGAAGTGGAGGTGCTAATTAGAAGCGCCCGATGAAAGCGTTTCGAACGTGTCCTTCCACCTCTCAGCCGCTGCCTCTGCTCTCTTGGCAGGAGGCGGGCATCTCGTACGAAGTGGAGGTGCTGGTGGAGGCCACCGATGAGAGCGTGTCAGGAGTGGGCGACTCTATCTGCAAGCGAGCCGAGGAGCTGGGCGCGGCGGCGGTGAGCTTGTTTGGGCTCCTCAGGCTGCATGGGCCGCCTGGTTTGCCTGCCCCTGATGTGCACTGGCTTGCCCTGTGCTGCCGTGCGCCTGGTTTGTTGGAGCACTCACTGCTTGGTATTACAGACGGCCGTGGGCAGCCACTAGGCGGCAGCAGCAGCGTAACGTAGCCACCAGCACATTGTTGAGCTGACTCTTCTGCGACAATGCTCCCNTCCCCCTTGCGCAGGTGGTGATGGGCAGCCACATGAGCGGCGGCCTCATGCAGTTCATGCTGGGCAGCGTAGCCTCCTACGTGGCGCACCACTGCAAGCAGCCGGTGGCGGTGCTGCACTGAGGCGCAGCAGGCAGCCCCTGATGGTTCTGCACTGAGACGGCGCACTGCCTGGTGCATTTTGTGGCGCCAGCGGTGTGTGGCTTTGATCCATTGATGAAAGGGCTGGTCCCAGAAAACGAAACGAATGCTTTGTGTTGTGTGATGGTGTGTATCTTGTAAGTTGCAGACGGTTGCCCGCTCTCTTACCTTGCCGATTTTCTTCGCTTGCTTATTGTCCCGGTTAGAGTGCTCCGCCCTGCTGGCCTTGAGACTGTTTTGCCCGGTGCCTGTTCCTTGTGTGGCCCACCAACTTATTTTCTTGAAGTGTGGTTGAACACGCATAGAGGGAAAACCAACGACATGTGAGAATTGCACAGACACATGATTAAGAAGCGGAGCATCATCACAACTGGGGCAACAAAGTAAGAACAGCACGCGTGTGCCACATCTTGTCCTATCAAACCGCCACACGTGGCCACTGGCTGCGCGATCAAGTGGCTGCCTCACGCAGCACCTTGCATGCCAGCTTGTGCCACCGCCAGTCCTGCTTGTTGCAGGCCGGCCCGCAGTAGCGCAGCAGGCGGCAGGCGCTGCAGCGCGCGCTCCGGGCCTCCCCCTCGCTGGCACCTGCCAGGCTGGCGCAGCGCGGGTTGCCGCAGCCGCGCCGCACCGCCAGCGCCGCCGCTGCCTCGGGGGCGGCGGGCTCCGCCGCTGGCTGCTGGTTTGCCTGCTGCGCTGCGTCGGAAGCCTTGGGCAGCAGGGTCTGCGCCACTTTGAGTCCCATATACTCCAGGGGTGTGCCCGGGCTGGGGAGCGGTGCCACGGCTTGCAGCAGCGTGGCGCGCTGGTTGGCTTGCAGCCCCGGCAGGTGCGGCGCCAGGGAGGCCAGCACCGGCCACAGTGCTGCCAGAGCGCCGTTGGGCGGCAGGCACAGGTGGTTCAGGGCTCCCTGCGGCATGGGCAGGAAATTGAATGCTTCTTCCTGGGCACGGCTGCTGCACACTGGCAGAGATGAGACTGTCAGGCGAGCAGTCTCCTGAAAAGCAGGGTGTTTGTTGCTCCACACCGCACTTCCAAGCGGCGCATGGCCACGCACCCACAGCGCGGGTGGAGCGCAGGCTACAGCGGCGGCTTGGCTGGGGTGCGGGATGGCGGGTGAACTGCATGGCAAGGGCAGGCACTAGTACTAAAGGCCTCACCCGTTGAGCGTCCAGAGCGATCCCTGCTTGTAAGCCCGCAACTGCGCGGTTCAGCTGGCTGAGCAGCTCTGGGKTTKGGGCCAGGCTGCGTGCAAGCGCCGGCTCTGGCACCAGCTTCAGCGCGGTGCCTACCAGGCATAAGAAANGCAAACAGGGCAGAGAAAGGAGTGGGCAGCAGCAGGTTTGAGAGGTCCTGTAGGCCAGCTCAACTTGCTCAAGCGAGGCACCGCATCTGTGCATGGGCAGCATGGCATGCACAGGGCACTTCAGGGGCGCAGCTGCCCAGCGGCACAGGGTGTCGTTTGCCGCGTGCTTGCACCCTTCTGTAGGGCAGCCCCTGCCCTCCCCAGCCGCCCACCTAGCAGTGCAAGCGGAGCCTCGAGCGGGGCCATTTCATCCAGGCTGAGCGGCAGGCCGGTCTGGGCTTGCTGGAAAGCAAAGTCCTGCGTCTCAGAGGGGATGCCAGGCAGCAATACGCGTAGTGGCTGGCGCAAGGGGCTGGGCAAGGGGTGCCAGCGCGGAAAAAAAAGCAACAAACTGCACGCCAGCCTGGCAGTGGCATCGCAGCCCAGGCAGGCGGCGCCTGCCACCAAGCAAGGATTGATTCTGTGCTCAAGGCAAAACAAACGCAGCAAGAAAGCCACCCACATTGATGGCCAGGGCCATGGCCACGCCCAGCACCCAAGGCGCATCCAGACCGCAGGCCTCGATGCCAACGCCGCCCAGCAGTGCGCGCCACAGTTGGCGCAGCTCCGGCTGGCCGAGCAGGTCCTGCCACAGCTGGCAGCGCCGGTCTGCTGCCTCACTGTCACGTACGGGCGGCTGCAGGCGCAGCAGCGCTTCCAGGGCCGGAAGGTAGAGCAGCAGGGCACACTCCAGGCGCCTGGGGGGGAAGGGTGGGGCGGGCCAAGCAGAAGCAGGCAAAGCGAGTGGGATGGGGGAGCAGAAGCAAGGAGTGAGGGCGGCGGCGGCGGCGGCKGGCTGCCAGGGCGGGGTGGGTGGGCAAGGGGAGCAGGAGCAATGAGCGTCGGGACAGCCAGCAGGGGGCGGGGCCTGGCATAGCTGGCTGGCATAACTGGCTGGCTGGCTGGCCGGCTATGTGGCTGGCACGTGAAGACAGTCAGGGAGAGGAGTGGGCTCCTGGGCTCACCTCTCCGCGGCGGCGCGCTGCTCGGCATCCGTCGTGGTGAGCAGTACCTGCCGGCTGGTGCGCAGCGCCGCAGCGGCGGCAGCGTCCAGCAGGCGCAGAAGGTCTGCGGAATCGTTGCGAATGAGGAGGCCGGATTGCGCGCCCGCTCCCACGCTGCCGTCCGGCCGCAGGGCAGGCGCTACATTGTGCACCGCCCGGCACACGGTGCTGAGCAGATCAAAGGCTGCCCGGGCCGCTTCCGGGGAGGCAGCTGCTGCTGAGTCAGCCACCACGGCTCGCAACAGGTGCTGCGACACGTGAAGCCCCGCCACCGCAAGCAGCAGGCCGTCGTGCTGCGCTGGCGAAAACTGCCTGCACGCCTCCAGCCCTCCCCCCGCAGCCACATCCTGCGCCTCTGTGGTCCAGCGCCCCGGGCGCTGCTCGCTGCCAGGCTGGCGCGGCAGCGAGGGCAGCATGCGCAGCAGCGCTTAGACGCTGCGCCATGCGGCCAGGCAGCTCTGCTGGTCACACAGGCGGTCGACGATGCCGCGGCGGAACATTGGGCCTAGAGAGAGGAGCCACCTGTGCTGGCACACCTGCGCTTGAGGGGGGCCAGGTGAGGCGCTGTAGGCAGGCAGCTGGAACGCAGGCCATCAGGCCATGCCCAGCAAGCATGGCATGCCCAGCAGCAGCTTGGCTATGTTCAGCGGCAGCTCGGCCCCAACAATTCATAATGCAGCAATGAGCAGCGCGCAGCAGGGCTGAGCTAGCATATTCAAGCGCGCCACCAGCACCCAGAGCCCACCTGCCAGTCTCTGGCTGCTTCTCTCCAGCACCAAGGCCCAAACCCTCCGCTGCCGCCGCTGCCGGGTGCTGCCGCCGCCACCTCAGCTGACAGCGTGCACAGCAGGGGCAGGCCGCCCAGGCAGCCCATGGCTCGCAGCTGGTCGTCTGTCACCTGCAGCCGCCCCTCGCCCCGCTGGCGCTCAAAAAAGTCGTGCTGCAGCACCGCGTGCAGCTCGAGGCAGGCCATGAGGAAGCTGCCCTGGTCTGGGCTGCCCCGCTGGGCCTGCAGCTCAGCGCATGCCGCCAGGTTGGCCACCGCGGGCAGCAGGCTGGGGCTGCGCGTGCGGCCGTCGGCCAGGCAGTCGGCGGACGCTGCTTCTGCAAGGTCGCGCAGCATGGCGCAGCGCGGGCCGTTGCCAGCCAGGCCTGCTGCCTCCTCTGCGGGAAGGGCTAGACTGTACTCCACGAAAGCCACAATCGCGGTCTGCACCGCGGCGCGCTTGCCAACCTCGGCCTTCACGGCTTCGAGGGGATCGGTGGCCAGAATGCCGCGCAGGGTTGGGGCCAGAAACTCCGGGGGTGTGAAGGAGCCTNGCAANGGCGGAGCAACGACGGGTNGCACAGGAAGGAGCCGATCGGGGGGGGTGTCCCTCGCCTTGGCAGCAGCACCCCAGCCTCGCAACCTGCCAGCAACAGCGCATGAAGGTGCATCATGCGGTAAGGGCAGAGCAGCAGCAGAAGGCGTGACGCATCCCTGTGTACCAGCCCACCTGTGGCCCCTACCAAACCCCCCACCTTGTACCAGCCCACCAGGTTCCATTGAGCAGCAATACAATTGGCAAAGAGCTCTGATCTGCGGCGCCCACCTGTGGCCTGCATGTATGCCAGCGCCGCCTCGCACGCGGTGCGCATCCACTCGCACATCGGCTTGGCCTTGAACTGGGTGGACTCGAGCACCTTTGTCACCCGGCGCGGCATGGTGGGGGGGTCGTCCACGAGTGTCATCTCCAGCAGGCGCTGCACATTGTTGCGGAGGCAGCGAAATATCGATTCGGGTACAAGCAAAAGGCATGCCGAGTTCAAACAGTGCTGGCAGGGGGATGGGAAGAGTTGGTGCAGCACAGGGCTGGGCAGGCAGGTCATGTTGATACACGAGGGTCTGCCCGGCTGAGTACACTCAGGATGCTACCAGCCAGCCACCAGCCACCTCACCCACCCCCAACCCTACTTGCACAGCTGTCAGGCAGAGAGGCAAGTAAACACCTGCAGCGGCTGGGCCGACTTCTCTAAGAACAAGCGAAGGTTGTGGAAAACCTCAGCGTCCAGCTGCGCTGCTGTCACCACCTTGCCATACAGCATCGGCGCCAGCTTCAGAGGCACCGCTGCAGCAGGGGGAGGAGGACAGGGGCGGCCTTGCTTCATTGGGAGTCTCAGTCAGATGGGAGGCATGGGAGCTGCACGGGCGCTGCATGGGCGCTGCATGAGGCGCTGTGAGGAAGCAGAACAGCCAGTTTCAAGCGTACGCTGCTGCGGCCTCAGGCAACAGGCATCCGGGCACCCCAGTGCGCCCAAAAGTGACGGGTGGGCATGGCGGCGAGCGGCGGCCGTCACGGCACAACATTTGCACAGCGCGCTTGCCTGCCGCTGCCACCAGGCGGGTCCACCCATCCTCTGGCAGCGTCATCTCCTTTCTGTGCAGCAGCATGAGGAGGGTGTTCAAGGCGATGCACGCCCCCGTGCAGATGATTGTCCACTTGGGTAGGGTGGCGGGGCCGACCCCGCCGCTCGGCCACTGGCGCTCCAGCGCGGCTGTGAAGCGGGGCAGCTCCCCCATGGCCTGCTTCAGATGCGGGATGTCGTCGCCGAGATCCCTGGGGCAAACGGGGTGCCAAGGTCAGGATTTAGTGAGGACCACGTTGAAAGATCACGCACCGTTGCGGCAGGCGGCGGCAGGCGGCGGGTGAGCCGCCGCCGCCGGTGTGGGCGCCCGCTTGAAGGAGCGCGCTCACCCCCCTGCGTGCAATAATTCCGCCACCGCATTTGCCAGGTCGCTGGCCGCGTTGAGCACCGAGGTCGGGTTTAAGCCTGCCACCGCTGGCTGCCGGAGGCAGGCCGTGAGGGCCTGAGCCAGCTCCTTGACAAGAGCGGCGGTCGGGGGCATGGTTGCGCACACCTGTACTGTCGGGGCAAGCGCTGGGGCTGGCTCCAGCTGGTGCCGCCGTTGCCGCCGCCCGGGTCGTGCTCAGCACTGTCGCCTTTTCCAATGCAAAGCTCAATTGAAGCACAGACAGAAGCCGCACTGCTGACCTGACAACCACAGATTATCAGCCTGTCACGAGCTGCCAAATTGCATCACACATCAGCGACAAGAATGCAGCTTGGGAGCAACGGCACTGGGCGGTGCCGCTCCACCTTTGAGCTCTGCTGGCCCGCCTGCTTGCACAGCAGGCAGTCGACGTGCGGCTTGCGCCCCATGGCTCGTGCGGTCGTCGGGGAGGGAGATCTTGAAATCAAATGGCGGCACAGCATGCCAGCAGGGCGGCACAGCAGGAGCCCGCAGTGGTTAATATTGGATTGGAGTGCATCAGCTTGGTTGCTGTTTGGCCGCGCTGTTGCATGTCTTGATATCCTTCGCTGTGTGCATGCATCATTCTGCCGACCTCCGCCTTGCATCCGCTGCTTGTTGACTTCGCCCCCAGTCACAGCGAGGCAACGGTCCAAACTTGGTCGTGCTGGCATTCTAATGCCAAAGCAGCACTACTGCACACAGCACAGTGTGCCTACCAACTTGCAAGCACGCCAGGCAAGCCTCAAGGGCTGCCCAGCCAGCGCCGGCCGGAGCCTCGTCGATCCACCGCCCCGCCGTGCTGTTCGCCTTCTCCTCCTGCCGCCGCCGCCGCCGCCGCAGCAGCTCCTGCGGTGGCGCTGCTGCGTTCATGTTTGGAGCTGCGGCGCTCCACTTTGTAAGGTGTGTCCAGCGGAGGGGGCGGCTGCTCAAAGGCCACCTGTGGCAGAAGGGCGGGCGGTGAGGCATGCGAGTCGCTGAGTGGCTGGACCGGCAGGTATTCGAGGCCAGGCAAGAAGGCCGGGCACGCAGGCAGTGTGGTGTAGAGCAGCTCAGAGCAGCCTGCATGTTCGGTGGACAATGCCAGGCACCTGCATCAGCCGCTCTGCTAGCTCTCCGTTCTCCCGCAGCACCGCCTCCATCTGGGCGCGCAGCTGCAGCCAGCAAACAGGGCTCAACAGTTTGTTAGTTGAGTTGCATTTTGGCAGCTTTGGAAAGTCAGTGGGGCTATGGAACGCATCAATGTCATCTGGGGAAGCGCCTGCAATGGACGGCTGTGAAGGTAGTGGAAAGGCCAGCGGCAGTCTCACATCCTCTAACAGCACATGTGCAAGGCGCTGGTGGCATATGCACACTCATTTAAGGTCAGGGCGCACCCCCAAATGCAGCGCGCTTCAGCAATGGTTGACCGCACCTCGCTCAATTCGCTCCGCAGCCGCTCATTCTCAGCCGCCAGCCCTGTCTCCAGCTCCGCTGCTGCAGTGCTCGGTAGCGTCGGCTGCCGCTCCACTGGCGCTGCTGCCACTGCTGGCATGCCGTTGGCAGTGGCGCCGTCCTGGGGGTGCTCCTTCTGCATTGCAGGGCAATTGTGACACGGCAGCATGGGGTGCAGCAGCATGGGGAGGAGCAGTCAGCAGTGTCGAGCTGCAGGAGGCACTGTCCCAGCAGGAGGCACTGTCCCAGCAGCAGCCTGCTGCCCGCCTGCATTGTGACCTGGCATACAGGTTGGAAGCTGGGCAGGCACCAACCTAATAACCCTCTGCTGCTGCCCACCTGGCCACCAGCCTCCTTGAGCCGGCGCTGCAGCTCCGCCACCTGCCAAGGTCCAGCACAGGCAGTGATGGTTCTCCATTTACGGTTGCAGACATATTGGCATGCAAACCTGGCGGCCCCAAAAGAAGGCGACCAGCCAGTGTGGCGCCGTTCCTTCCCTGTTTGCTCCCCAGCTGTATTAGACCAAACCCTCCCACACTCCTTAACCTTAGAACCATTCTCTTTACCTGCCCTGCCAGCCGGCGGCGCTCCAGCTCTAATGAGAGAGCCTTGGACTCGTGCTGCTTGGCGCGCTGCTCAGCCTCTGCAGGAAGGGTGAGCGTATGAGGGCAGCCAGCGGTGCACAATTTGTGGGCAGACTGGACATCTCAGCAGCATGTCTCGCACCTGACTGCCTACCAGCCTGCAGTGCAGCCGCAGCCCATCATCATTACGTTGCTCCCCTTGCAGTTCCCATCCGCAACAACTTCACAATGCTGCCCACCTGCCACCCACCTGCCGCCTGGCGCTCCGCGTGCCGCACTGCCGCCCGAGCCGCCGCCAGCTGTCCCTCCAGCGCTTCCACTTCCGCATCCGCCGGCCTCGAGGCGCAGGCCCCCATGGGTTCGCGCCGAGGGCTGGGGTGGGCGCTGGGGGGTGCCTGCTTACAGCGGACGGCAGGCAATGGAGCGGTCAGTACAGGTGAGCATCGCAGCGCTGCTCGGCCCTGGGCGGCGCCAGTGTGGGCAGCTGGGGCAGAGGCTCAGCAGATAAATGCTGCCTGCGATGCGAAGAGATCGGCATTTCTGCTCCACTGACCGGCGTACCTTGCGGGGTGACCGGCTGGCCGACTTGAAAGGTGCCTGGGCCTTGTCTTGGGGGAAGAGGAGCTGCGCAGGGTGGGTGCGACCAAGCATCGACGGCAGGGCGGCAGCCAGCGGCGGCGCACCTGCAGCTGACTACGGATGCCTGCAGCACTTCAGGCAATCATGGCTGCCTTCTGTGCGCTCTGCAGGGTGACTGGGCAGCCTCAGAGGCGAGGATGGCAGCGCGGCCTCCCGCCAACTCGCCTTGGACAGGCCCCACCAGCCCAGCACTGCCCCCAGGACGAACCGGGCATCCAGCATGGGGCAGCATGGCCTCTGGGATGGCTCGACCCGCTGGTTGTGGCAGCCCCTTCTGCATGGGGCGCCAGAGCCCTGTGAGGCACACCACTGCCACCATTCAGCCTCTTGTGCAACGAGGCAGGATGCAGGCTATCAGTGCTGCACGCCTCCAGGGCATCAAGCCAGCCGGCGCCGGCGCCGCCCGCCGCCCTGCTGCTGCCAGACGCCCAACGCTGCTTGGGAGCAGCCAGCTGCGCTCCACAGTGGCTCGAGCAGGCGAGAAGGTGCGTCCAAGGCGGCAGGAGGCGCTGGGTGGGCAAGCCACGGGCACCTCCGCCGCCTGCCGCCGCCGCATTGCCGCCGTCCCCAAAGTGCTGCCGCCGCCGCCGCCCAGCTGAGCGGGGCCCTGCYGCCCATCTCACTCCCCCACAGGAGCCTGATGAGGCGATGCAGAGCATCGACCAGGGACCTGGCAAGGCCTCGCCCTCCTTCCAAGACATGAGGAACGCGCAGGCAAGCCGGCTGGCGGGGGTTGCTTGTGTGCAGTGCAGCACTCCTCAGGGCAGTTGTGCGCTGCCGCTCAAGTGAGCGCCGCCGCCGCCAAACCTTGGCGGCCAAACCTTGTCGACGGCGTGTGGGACAGGGAATGGGGTGCCTGCAGGCTGCGGGTAGCCCGTGTCAGTTGAATGCAGCCACGTGGAGGAGGTGCATGCGGCAGCCGACCTCGGCATTCACAAAAGTGATGGCATGCCCTTGCACCTGTGCGCAGGAGATCTCGAGCTCGAGCTACTCCGAAGTGCCACGACACTCACTTGACTTGTCAAATTTATCTCCCCCCCTGCCATCCGCAGGAGAGCTACTCCGAGGTGCCGCGACACTCGGTCGATCTGGAGGGCGGGGCGGAGGGCCAGGGCACCAGCGCATCGGCGGGCCCTGAGAAGGTGCAATGGAGATTGCGTAGACGCTGTTGCAAGGGCAGGGTCGAGCTGCAGCCAAGCAGGCAGTGGCGTGTGCTGTTGTTGTTCGGCCGCGGTGCATGCTGCTTGTGCTTGCCCAGCGGCCCTCGCCACCTGCGGCGCCATCTCTCTCCCTGCTGAGCAGCTATCCGCAGCGGGCACCTGAAAAAGGTCCACCCACAGTAGCAGTTACTGCCCGCCCCTCTCCGCAGGACGCTCCCGAGAGCGCGCCCGAGAGCGGCACGCTGCGTGAGGCGGCCTATCCGCTGGAGGGCAAGGAGAGTGCGTCCAGCGAGGAGGAGGGAGGCAAGGGAGGATGAGCTAGCGGGAGGGAGGGCGCCCCCCACAGCCGTGAGCTCATCGCTCGATTGGCTTGTAGCGGTGCTTTACCTTGGCAGGGAGTTTGGGTCAGGTATGGTGCGGAGAAGAGGAACGGGCTGCCGCCAGCCGCGGCGGCAGGCGCGCTGTGGCNATGTGGCACCCGCCCTTCGGCCGGTGTGCCTTTGAGCCGACCAGGCTGGTCCATACGTTGCTGGTTTACTTGTTCCTCTACTTTCCGTTTGCAGCTCCCCTGGGAAAGGCGACGCGCTCGCCGGCGGTGCAACGGGCCTGACGAGCCTCTGGTTGTTGGTCCTGCCTGCGCTGCACAGTCACGCTTGCATGTCATGCAAAGCTGCTGCGGCTTGCTGCGCAGCTGTCTGCGCCTACGCCTGCAGCAAGATGGATATGGTGAATGAGTAAAGATGGTGCCCACTCTGCATCCTCCGGTTGTACTGTGCTCGTGTAATGTTGGAGGGCAGGCGGGAGAGGAGCAGTCGCGGGCGCCGCCAGCCAGCCAGCTAGAGGCGATGGTGGGAACGAAGCTTGCAGCCAGCTGAATGGCTCCCGTGTGCAGCGGCACGATCATGGGTCGAGGGTGCTGTGACAGGAGCGAATGCAGGGGGCTGCACGACGAGCCAAACGGCCCAGCGGCGGCAGCGGCAGGCGCGGCAGCGGCAGCGGCGGCATAAGCGGGCAGGGTTGCCGCATGCTCCAGTGCCGGCTGCTCGCATTCCGAGGCATTTGTGACCCGCCCAGCGGGCCTTCCGTGCGCCTGCCGTTACCTGCAGCTGCAAGGCGCGAATGGGGGCTGCTTCCGCGCGCCTCACCTGCTGCAGCCGAGCCCCSCCAAGAGCGCCAGTGCGCGCAGCGAGGCGTCCGCGGGCAGCCACTCAGATGCCGCCAGCGGCGGCGGCACRSGGGCGCCGCCGCCCGAMCTCTCCCAGCTCGTCCGCCGCAAGGTCAGCCTGCCGCAGCAGCTGTTCGAGCGGCTGGATGCGCAGGAGAAGGCACACCGGCTACTAGCGCAGGAGCCCCAAGGGCGGTGCAGCAGCTGGTGAGAGCGAATGCACCGCTGCTGCCGCTACTTGCACAGTGCCCGCCCGCGTGCCGCCGCCGCGGATGCTGCCAATGCTGCTGCCGCCATTTCTGCACTTCTCTTCCATGTGCTGCACCACAGCTGCCTGCCGGTGCTGAGCCCAACCTCACGCATCTATGCCTGGTGGGCGCTGCTGATGCTGCTGCTGGACCTCAGCTACACAGGCAAGCTTAAGCTTGCCAGGCTGGGCAGCAGCAGTGGATGTATGCACCATGCCGCCGACGCCAGACGGCAGGAGGCACCACGCATTTTCGCAGCCGTTCTGTGCATTGGTTTACCACTGAATCTGCAAGCTGCAGTAGCCGTGCAAGCTGCCAGCAGATGCGACCGCTATCATGCTTATTCCTGCCACCCTCCTGCCCTCCTCCCGCCCCCTCCCGCCTCTCCCCCCAGCCATCTTGTGCCCCGTGTCCGTTGCGTTTGCGCCGCGCGACCGCCTGGTCAACTGGGCCTTCATCATCGACTTCGTCGCTGGTGCCTTGTTTGCCACCGACCTGGTCTTCAACTTCTCCTGCGGCTACATTGTCACGGTGAGGCGGCTGTGCAGCAGCGGCGGTCGATCTGCATCGTATATTGCTGTCCCTGGGTGGAGCTGCCGGGCTGCCCTCCCTCTTTCATGCCATCAAGATCGAGCGCCCTCTCGCTTTGCCTCTTGCATTCATTGAACATGAGCTGCCCCCCTCCCCTACCACCAACCCTGCAGCACGGCATCCAGCAGCAGGTGGTGATGCGGCGGGCCGGTATCGCCCACATCTACGTCACCCGAGGCACCTTCCTTGTGGATGCCCTGTCTTCCGCCGCCTGGTTTGCGCAGGTGGGTGTGTGGCAGTGCAAAGTTTTATGCGACTGCAGCTTGGCAAGGCAATTGCAAGGCACTTTCCTGGTGGATGCCCTGTCCTCGGCCGCTGGTTTGCGCAGGTGGGTGCGTGCAGCGCATGCATGCCATTGGCGCTCGTCGCTGGCAGTTGTATGTACGGCTCGATACACTGAAGCCGCACTGCTTTCTCCATGCTCATGCTGTTTCATCCTCTTGTTGCTGCAGCTGGCGGTGGTCATCCTGTCCTGGAGCGGCTCCGACCCCACGGAGCACATTGAGCTGGCGCACGCGCTCAGGGTGGCCCGCATCCTGCGCATCCTGCGGGTGAGGGCAGCCTGTCGTTGAACAAACACTGGTTCCAGTGCCCCCGGGAGGCAGGCCCTGGCGCAGCAGCTGACCTTGATCTACTGCCTGTTTGCCCTGTAGATGCCGCCCGCTAACTTACATTCCCCCAAACCGCACCTCTGCAGGTGCTGCGCCTGGTGAAGCAGCTGCCCCCGAGCCACACGAGCGGCGCACAATAAAAGGTCCTTCACTCACTTCCTCCTGCTTCTATCTAATGTTCTTGCAGGTGCTGCGCCTGGTCAAGCAGCTGTACCTGAGCCACATGAGCGGCGCCAAGCGGCTGATGGGCCTCAAGCCGCACACACTGCACTGCCTGCAGCTGCTGTACGTGAGTCGTCGGCGCGGCGTCTGGTGCAGTTCGGGCAGCTTACTGAGGGCTTTGTGTACCAACCAGTCAATGGGCAACGCCGCAGCCACAAATGTGCACATGCCTTGAAGTGCAATCTGTTACCACTGCGGCTCTGCAGGTTGCGGGCGTGATTGTCAACTTCTGCGGCTGCCTCTTCTTCTTCTCGGCGCGGGAGCACGGCTTTGAGGTGAGTTGTGCGGTTGAAAGGTTTCGCCGCAGCGCCGCGTTGAGTAGCCATTCCACAGCTGACCAGCCAGTCCACAGCTGATCATGTGCGACAGTTCCTTGAACCATACTTTGCCCCCTCCAACCAGGGCTCCTGGGTGGCGCACTACATCTTTTCGTCGCCCGCTACTCGGCCGACGATTCATGAACATTACAGCCGGCTCCCATCAATATAAATTTGTTGCCCTTCCCGTGCAGGGCTCCTGGGTGGCGCACTACAACCCCTTCATCGCCCGCTACTCCGCCGACGGCTCCAGCCCGCTGAGCAGCGAGGAGGCGGAATCAATTTCAGCTGGCACGCTGTGGCTGGCCAGCGTGTACTGGGCCTCGACCACCATCCTCACAGGCAGGTGTTGATTGTTTTTGGTAAGCTGGGCTGGAGTTGGGTGGGCGGATGTGTGCCACATCTGGGCCAGCTGGATCGAGGCGGGCTCCATCCCCGCCGGCAGATGGGAACACGCTGTCCACCTCTGCAAGCACATAGCTGTTGCATGTGCGATGCCCTTCTCCGCAGTCGGTTACGGCGACATCGTTCCCTGGAACGCGCTGGAGACGGCTGTGACCATGGTTGTGCAGGTGAGGCCCGCTGTCCCACCGCATGGGCATGTGCTGTTCATGCGCACATCTGCTGTACAATGCAGGAGCACGCTCGCCCGTCTACTGCGCCGCGCGGGGCGATGCATGCTGCGTCATGACATTTGGCTGCTGCCTTAACATTTCCATGTCCTGCCATGCCGCAGCTGCTGGGCATCATGTNCTTTGGCGCCCTGCTCAGCTCCATCGCAGCCATCATCCAGCGCGCCTCCAAGGCGGCGCGCAGGTGGGCAGGTGGCGGGGAGGCTGTGGGGGCAGCTGCATGCACGGCAAGCTGCGTTTGAGCTGACCAGATTTGTTGTGCTTGCCGAACATATATGCCTCTCTTGCATGGCTGTGATGACGTTGGTTGCCCTTGCTGTGAACGACGCCTGCTGCAGGGGCCAGGCGCTGCAGGACAAGCTGGCCAGCATCGAGCAGTGAGTGACTGGCAGTGGCATCAAATCGCATGCAAGCCACGCCCAATTGCGCCTCAGCTGCCCCTCTGCCACTCCTGCATGCATCGAGCAGTGAGTGACTGGCAGTGCAGTGCCTGCCATCTCCACTGCCTCCCCCGGTGCCTGCTCTCCAGGCTTGCCGTACGCATCCAGCGTTCCGGACCGATTTCCCACCCATTCACACATTTCCCCAAGCGCCTCACTGGCCTGAGCACCTCACTGGATTGCAACCTCCCACTGGCTTGCCCACCCCACCCGAAGGTACATGCGGGAGCAGCGGGTGCCTCGGGAGGTGCGGCGCCGCGTCAAGCGATACTACAGCGAGGTCTGGCTGGAGCAGCAGGTGGGCGGGTTGCCAAGCAGTGCATGCCTGGATGGTTGGGTGTTGCTCAACAGGAGGGCGATTGTTGAGGGTGGCATGAAAGCGCTCATGCCCTCGAGTTTCTTCCGGTCGCGATAAAAGCAGCGCCCATGACAGAGTTCTAACCCTCCGTAAATTTTGCACCTGTGCAGGACGGGCTGGATGTGCCCGCATTTTATGCCGAGCTGCCGCACTGGCTGCGCACTGGTAAGCGAGCAGCATGGGGGCCTTTTGGGAGGGTGTGGGCTTGGAATGCAAGCCTGCCCGGCACCGTCACTCGTCCCCTGCATGCCGTTGCTCAGCAACCTGCTGTTCTGAATGCGCAGACATGGCGAGTGCGATTGCGGCCCCGTCGCTGGAGCGCATCCGCTGTTTCCAGGTGAGTTTGGTGGGAGCAGGCTCCCTTCTGTTTACCGCTCAAGCAGCTGCGATGCTGCTGGATAGGGCAGAGCCACTGCTTGCTTGAACCGAGATTTCTACCCACGCACTGCTGCTACCCACTGACTGCTTTCCAGGTGCTGAAGCATGACAGTGGTGCACGGCGCGCACTGGCGGCGCGGCTGCAGCCGCTGCAGCTGCCGCCCGGCATGACGCTGTGTGAGGAAGGAGACGATGCAGCGGCGTGCTGGGTGCTGCAGCACGGTGGGTATGGGATATCGATGCTGCATAATACGGTCGGATGCATCATATGGGCAGCGCAGTGCAAGCTGTACTGCCCACTACCTCCATGGTTGCGAGCTGCCTTAACGAAAGCAAGTCGTCCTGCACACCAACACACCTGTTCATATCTGTCCGTACCTTTCCACCCCCTGCAGGCACAGTGTCCCTGAGCAGCCACCGCGAGGAGGACCAACAAGAGGAGCAGGAAATAGTCGAAGGGCCGGCCCTACTGGGAGAGGCCGCCCTGCTGGGCGCGCCGCGCGGCTTCCCATGCCACCTGGCCACGCTGCGCACGCTGACGAGATGCACGCTGTGGCGCCTGGACGCGGCCGACTTTGCCGCCGCGCTGCGCATGCACCCGCAGGTGGGTGGGGGTGGAAGTTGAAAGGTTTGGGAGCTCGGCTGGATTTATGGAAAGTTGGCTGGATGTCTGTGGAAATTTGTAGAGGCGGGTTTAAATTCCGATTGAATTCTGCCGGAATTTTTTTTGGATTTTTTTTGGAATTCAATGGGCGTCTGCGGAATTCCATGAAAGTCTGGCTACTTGTATCGAGGGCCCACTCCAAAAGTGCAAGTCAGCAGCTGGCCCTCGCATCTGCTTTGATTGTGTGCCCTGTCCTCCTCCACTGCCCCACGGCAGGCATCAGAGGCCATCCGCACCGTGCTGCTGCACGGCTCGCCGCCCACCCCCAGCCACCTGCTGAAAGGCCAGACCAGCGGGAGGGAGGGCACCCTGCAGATCTATGTTGATGCCAGCTCACCCAACACCAGCCTGGCAGCGGAGGCAGCGGCAGCACAAGCATCAGTGGCAGCGGCGGCAGAGGGGGAGGGCGTGCCAGCACCCGGGCTTGAGTTCACGCCGCAGCACTCGCTGCAGCGGCGATGTAGCAGCAGCCACCACTCAATACAGCGGCAACACAGCAGCGACCACTCGTTGCAGCGGCAACACAGCAGCAGCCACCACTCAATACAGCGGCAACACAGCGGCGGCCTGGAGGGAGGTGGGGGGAGAGACAGTGCGCATGGCGGCAGCGGCAGCGGCCTGCGGCGGCTGGCGGCAGGGACAAGCTCCATTGCAGAGGCAGAGCTGGGTGACCGCACTGTACTGTTATGAGGTGGCTAAGAATTGGGCATGCTATTCAATATGATCGGCGTTTTTGGTCTTGCTGGCTTCTCATGCTTTCCTGATCGGCTCTCTTGCTGAAATGCAGCAGTGCAAACTGACCCTTTCGCGCCCTTTGGCAATGCTTACACTGTAAAATTGAACGTAGGCTCTGTGCTGACGCGACAGCAAGCTACAGTGGCCGCCCTCGCCATGCAGTGAGCGCCGACTGTAGCCACAGACGCAGCCACGCTTGCTCTGACCTCACTGCGGCAGCGTTTCGCCGGGCGCCAGCCCCTTGGCCCAGCGCGCCTGCTGCAGGTTGCCTCCTTCATCGTACGACTCAGCCACTCCTGGATTTGTGCCAGGGATTGGGAGTAGGTGGAATTCGGAACTCCTCAACTCATTCTGAGTGCCATGCCGACGATGCGTGCATGCAGCCAGTTGCAAGCAACAGGAAGCAGCTGCAATGCTGCCGGGCTTTGCATGAGCTCGCCCACCCGGGATGTTGAGGCCCGACTTGAGGGCTTCCTTGCGGTGGATATCCAGTAGCAAATTGACAGGCAGCAAGTCCTTAGTACCCTATTTTCATCTGTACGGTCTGCCCACCTGGGATGTTGAGGCCCGACTTGAGTGCTTCCTTGCCAGTAGATACCCAGCGGCCTGCCGGCGGGCGCCGCTTGCCGGAGGGTCCCCAGACCTGTTTGTGCATAAGTGGCGACGGCGGAGTGAGCAGAGCTGACTAGGAGAGGGAGAGGAGAGTGTGGAGAGCATGCGGAGAGGCAGCTGCATGGGATGAAGGCTTGAGCAGCTAGCTCTCCTCAAGTTGCCAACATCCAACCCCCCTTGCCTCAACCCCCGCATCTCGCCCTCAGCCTCACCTGGCAGTAGGCCTGGTATCCGCCCTCCATGGCTGCCACAGATTCATATCCCGCTGCCGCCAGCAGAGCTGCTGCTTCCTCGGATGCCTGCCCGCCGTCGGCGCACATCTGGGGACGGCTCAAAAGGGCAGGGATAGAGAGGGTGTGAGAGCAGCGTTGGTGCGCCATGGGACGCATGCGGCATTCACCACACCGACTCATCTGCAAGCAGCTGCACAGGTACGCCGCCAGGGCCAACAGGCCGGCTTAACCGCCACCTCTTACAACCCTGCATTCCAGCATAAGCCTGCTGGCAACAGCCACAGTCAGCTCACCACTATGATGCGGGCCCTGCTGGGC
The DNA here is from genome assembly GCA_025026875.1 of Chlorella ohadii. Taxonomy (NCBI): domain Eukaryota; kingdom Viridiplantae; phylum Chlorophyta; class Trebouxiophyceae; order Chlorellales; family Chlorellaceae; genus Chlorella; species Chlorella ohadii. The sequence continues at coordinate 127,456 of JADXDR010000067.1, read as the reverse complement.
AGCTGGGCCGCCACCTGCGCCACAAAGGCAGCACCGTCCTGCCCCGCTGCAAACGGCACGCCCACGGTCCGCCGCGGCGGCTTGGTGATGCGGCCTGCCTCGTACTCGGCTGCGGGCCTGCATGGAGGCACACATGCATCCATCAGAAACCCGTCAGCAGCAGCACGCACGCATCAATTTCCCGCCTAACCTCCTGCCCTGTCACCAAGAGCATCCTCACATCCTGTGAAATACACTTTGTGAACCATACCGGATGTCCAGCACCACGGTCTGCCCATCCAGCAGCTTGCGAGCCATCTCCACATCCACTGGGGGGCCGGCCGCCGCTGCTCGGCACACGCCCGCCGCCTGCTGCCGCTGCCGCTGCCGCAGCGCCGTGAATGGCCGTGCCTGTGGCTGCCGCTGGGGCTGCAGCTGCCTGTGCAATGTGGTCGTGAAGGTAATGCTGTGACGCAAGTAAAGGAGGTAGATAGAAGCAAGCAAGCAGGCAATGTCGCAAGGCGCACCTGGCGGCCGTCGCCGGTGGCGGGCGGCAGAGCCCGAGCGCAAGCCCTCGCATTGCAGGCGCGGCAGCTGTCTGCGGGTTTGTGAACTCGCTGGGAGCGAAATAGACGTGCAGCCGCGTGCTGAGGACGGCAGACGACGCTGGATGAGCAGCCCGCTTCACTCGCGGGGCTGATCTGCGCGATATGAGGTGGTTGTGCTACAACGCTCAAGTTTCAAGCACCGAAGAGCCCTCGGGTGGCTCGCATCTACCACAGCAGGGTGCAGCACGCTCGGCCGCCGCCGCCGCTTGCCGAGCCCATCTGCACTGCTGCCGCCACTGCTGTGTACAGCTGCCTTACAATCATACGGGCAGTGTATGCTACAACAAGGGTACAAAAATGCCATCTGGCATGCGCGCATGCTGGCAATGGCAGCACATGCAGGTTGGCGCGGAGAATCGCCGCTCCCTGCTGCTTGCCACGTGTGTCACTGGAACGCTGGGCAGTTGATGCGCCGCTGCAGGCTGCTGCCAGCTCGCGCTGCAGCTGCAGCCGCCACAAGGGTGCGATGGTCCTCACACCTGCAGCCCATCGTAGCGCGCCGCCGCCTCCCCGCCCTTGGCCTTTTGCTGCCGGATGTGGGCCAGCGTGTTGGCGTAAAAGGCCTACGAAGGGGGATGACAACTCCAGGCCAAGTTGGTTGGTGCTGGGCAGGCAGCAGCACGCATTTGTAGGTACACCTGTGCCCTGGCAAGCAGATGGGCCTCTGCGCGGCGCGGGAGACGCAGCGGTGACGCTCCCCAGGGCAATGCTGCTTTCATGCGGGGTTCATCGCTCTGTTGTCTATGCACTCCCACTGAATGCAAGCTGTGTGCTGCTGTGCATCGCATCACCTGCAGCGGCTCGTTGTCGCGGCAGCCCTCCGCCGCCATTTCATTGGCCACCAGCTCAAGCAGCGACTGCGAAGGAAAATTGGACGTCGAACAGGAATGGGTGCGTGGGCATATTTGCCAGGGGTGACAGTCAAAAGAGGCGTGGCAATGTGCGCGCGTTGCAGCAGTCGGCATTCTATTCCAATCTGCTCCACAACAAGCAGGCCTCACCTGCAGCACGGCAGCTGTGATTTGCTGGCAGCCCTGCGGGGAGGGGCGCGGGAGGGAGGGGATGTTGTGAGGTGTCTGGAGTGGCAGGCTGCGCTTGGGAGGCAGACGAGCAGCCGGACGGCGACACAAAGAGCTACACCGCATATGCCACACCCTCAACATTGACGAAGCAAATTTGTTGAACGAGCAGCACACAAGCAGCACACCTGGTCAAAGAAGTAGAGGTAGTGGTTCAAGATTTCCACAAACAGGCCGCCGGGGCCCAGCCCGGCGTCCGCCGCCGGCCGCTTGGCCGCCACAGCCAGCTGCAGCAGGCGAAGTAAGATTGAGAGTGATAAATTGACTGGTTGGCAATGGGGTCAAGCAGCATGTCGCGCTAGTTGCTGAATGAATATTGCTTGCAACAGCTAGCACGAAGTTGCAACACGGCCACCCTAAATTGCCAATGCCCACCCACTTGCCCGTCCTCGCCCTGCTGCCTTCTCTTGCCCAGCTGCCCGACAAGCCCACCTGCTGCTGCGCCGCATTTGCAATCTTGAGCGCGCGCTTCAGGCAGGACAGCACGCCCTGCTCGTCACGCGCCGCCTGCTTGCCCTGCAGAGAGTGAGACACAACCAGCAGAGGTGAGTGANAAAACCGGGAGTGGGCGGGAGGTATGTCAATCGCAGAAGTTTGTTGGTTAGGCGTCAGCGCGATCTGCAAGCTGCTTGCAAGCTGCAAAGACTTGATACAACCGACACACTGTCACCCTCCCACACCTCTTTTTCGGGCTGCCAGTGCAGGTGTGAGCATGAAGGCACCTCTCCCCGCAACCTCCCCCTATATATTATTTAGCCTAGCCCCCATTACGTGCTGTAGTCTCACCTCCTTCTCAGGCTGCCAGTGCAGGTGGGAGCAGGCCAGCACCGCCTGGCACTGATCCACCCGCTTGAGCAGCTTGGCGCAGTATGAAGCAGCCTTGTGGCACAGCGCCGCTCGCTCCTCGGGCGCGATGGCGTAGCACCTGTGGGGTGGGAAAGATTAAATATGGTTAGGAGTGCAGTAGGAGGCGGCCTTGTGACACAGCGCCGCTCGCTCCTCGGGAGCAATGGCGTAGCACCTGGGGGGAGGCAGTTAGGACAGGCGCTTGTGCCTATGCAAAGGTGCAACTCGACCCGTGCGAAGCAGGTCTGTGGAAAAGCGTGCTCATGCGCCTGGCTTGCGATGCAGTGAAGTAGATGGTGCCCCCTAATGCCACATCCCAGCCAGCAAGAAACGTGCAGATGTCCGTCAAAGTCAGAAGCGGTGCCCTGCTGCTGCCCACCTGTTGAGTGTGCCCATGATGGACTGCAGCGCCCGCACCTCCTGCCGGCTGTCGGGGATGCTCTCCTCGTACAGCACAAAGGCCTGAGAGGAATGTGGGCAAAAAAACGATGGCTAAAATAAGAGGAAGAGGGGGCATACCACAGGGCTGTTTGGATGCGTCTGCTAGCGGACTGCAAGTAGACTACACGGCCAACATCAATACGCGCCGCCTGCACTGTGTCTCCGCGCTGCTTTCCTGCTTCTTAACCACGCCCCGTCCCAGCAGCCCCATCACCTGTTCAAAGAACTCATAAGCGGTCACATCCAGCCCAGCCTCCTCTGCAGGCGGGCCAGGTTAAGTTTGAATTTAGGATGGGTTGATGTCCAGCAGAGTGCAATGGATGGACACCCGCAGCGTGACAAACGCACAGTCAGCTGTGTATCTTGTCTTGGCAGCCAATAGCCAAGCACGCTTGCAATCAGCCATAAGGAGTGCAGCAGCATCAAGCACAACAGCCGAGGCGCTGTGCGCGCATGCGAGCAGCAGCTGCAGCGCTAGGTTAACCTCCATGCCAATTGAAACCAGACAAAATGCACACTCACCGGAAGCGCTGTGTGCGCAGGTCAGGAACAGCTGCAGCGCTAGATTTAAGCTTCATGCCAATTAACCGCAAAAAATGCACACTCACCGGAAGCGCTGTGTGCGCAGGTGAGGAACAGCTGCAGCGCCAGCTCAGCCGCTGGTACCGCCGCCAGCTCGGACGCGGTCTGGTGCAGGAAGCGGTACCAAGTGGCCGCATCCACCTGTGCATGAGGAAGGGGGAGGAGGGTTTGTATGGGAACGCCAAGGTACAGGTTCAGATGGCCCAGGGTGACCAGATGGCCTCATCCTCTGCAATTGAAATCCCAGACACACCCACCCGCCCACCTTGGGAGGGCTGCCTGCCGCCGCGGCCGCCGCCACCGCACGCACCGCCTGCAATTAATCAGAAAGCAGTAGGTGGGCAGAGTGACGACGCAGGCTAGCCCTTGCAGAGGCTGGTCCAGCATGCTTTTGCAGAGCCAACAGTATCAGTTGCAGGGCCGACAGCAGCTTCTGAGGCCAGCACCGCCTGCCCTCCAACCAAATGCATGGTCCCGCACCTGCAGCGCTGCAAACGCCAGCGGCGGCAGCGTGTGCTTTGCGCGCTGTGGTCCCCCCGTCAAGAAATGGCGCTGCGGTTGGGGGCAGCAGGGGTGGCAGAAGGCAGGGGGGATTGGATGGGTGCCTGTTGGCAGTGTCGCAAGTGGCTGGCGGGACACTGCATGTTCCTGGGGAGCATGGCCGTCAATGCCTTGGTGCAATCCCACAGGGGTGGGATTGCACCAAGGCCCATTACAATCGCAAGCCCCCCAAAGACGCAGGCTCCTCACGCCGGCACCGCTGCCCACCTGCGCCGCCTGCAGCACTGCATACTGCGCATCGCTGTCGCCGCCGGGCGCCTGCAGCTGGTGCACCAGCCGCGCCAGCAGCGACGCGTCTTCCGCAATGTCCTGCAATGAGCGTTTTAATTTTGAGAAAGAGGGTTCGTGAGGGCTGAAGTGCAAGTGAGGGACTGCAGCTGGTGCACGAGCGTCGATGGCAATGGCCTGCAAGTTGGTTCTGCATTTCCGCAGCAGCAGCTGCCCCCCACCTCTTCGTCCAGTTCGTCCTGCAGCCCCTCCATGTCCCGTACCAACGGGGCGATGAAGCTGCGGGGCGGGGAAAGCAAGGCGGGAGTCATGTGGAGTCGACGTTGAAGCTGTCAGAAGGGAAAGAGAAGCAACCAGGGAGTGGTGTGGAGTGGAGCGAATGCCCAACAGCACTTAACTTGGCCAGCGGCAGGAACCAAACCCGCGCCCAACCGCCTGAACAGCATCTCCGCTGCTTTGCAACCACCATACCGTGATTGGATGCTTTCCAGGACGATGTTCTGAAACAAAAAACATGGTCACCCTGTGACCCGTATCATCCTCCTATCCGCCTCATCACCTGAACAGCATCTCTGCTTGGTCCACGCTGCTGATGAGCGTGCCGCCCCGCAGCACCGTCTGCAGGCAGGGCACAGCAGGGCAAGGCAGGGCAGGGAGCAGTGTTTAACGGTGGCATGCTGCGCTTCATTGCATGAGCAGCAGCAGCACCGTCTGCAGGCAGGGCACAGCAGAGCAGGGTCAGGGCAGGGAGCAGTGTTTAACGATGGCATGCTGTGCTTCATTGCATGAGCAGCAGCAGCACCGTCTGCAGGCAGGGCACAGCAGGGCAGGGTGTTTCAACCGGTTCAATTGGCGAGGTTGCTTTGGACAAAACAACAGCAGCACCGTCTGCAAGCCGGCCAGGCAGGGCAGGGCAGGGCGTTTCAAATGAGCCTCATTATGAGCCTCAATTGCAGGAGCATCAGGACAGTTCGCACATCAGGAGCGAACTTGTTGGAATCCGCCCCCACCTGCACTATTTTGGTGGCCACCTCCCGCTTCACGCGCGGCTGCAGCAGCTCCATGACCGAAGGGTAGTGCGCCAGGCCCAGCACTGTTGCAGGGATGGGACACACGTTGATTAAGTTNCATGTGGAGTCGACGTTGAAGCTGTCAGAAGGGAAAGAGAAGCAACCAGGGAGTGGTGTGGAGTGGAGCGAATGCCCAACAGCACTTAACTTGGCCAGCGGCAGGAACCAAACCCGCGCCCAACCGCCTGAACAGCATCTCCGCTGCTTTGCAACCACCATACCGTGATTGGATGCTTTCCAGGACGATGTTCTGAAACAAAAAACATGGTCACCCTGTGACCCGTATCATCCTCCTATCCGCCTCATCACCTGAACAGCATCTCTGCTTGGCATGCTGCGCTTCATTGCATGAGCAGCAGCAGCACCGTCTGCAGGCAGGGCACAGCAGAGCAGGGCAGGGCAGGGAGCAGTGTTTAACGATGGCATGCTGTGCTTCATTGCATGAGCAGCAGCAGCACCGTCTGCAGGCAGGGCACAGCAGGGCAGGGTGTTTCAACCGGTTCAATTGGCGAGGTTGCTTTGGACAAAACAACAGCAGCACCGTCTGCAAGCCGGCCAGGCAGGGCAGGGCAGGGCGTTTCAAATGAGCCTCATTATGAGCCTCAATTGCAGGAGCATCAGGACAGTTCGCACATCAGGAGCGAACTTGTTGGAATCCGCCCCCACCTGCACTATTTTGGTGGCCACCTCCCGCTTCACGCGCGGCTGCAGCAGCTCCATGACCGAAGGGTAGTGCGCCAGGCCCAGCACTGTTGCAGGGATGGGACACACGTTGATTAAGTTAGCGACAGCGGAGCGAGCCTGGAGCATTAAGGATTGAGGTGTAGCTCGCCAGGCCCAGCACTGCTCAGGGGTGAAAACAGCGGGACTCTCGCCAGGCGGCGACCAGCACCTCCTCAGTGGTTCAAGCCGGGGCGCTGAACCGTGCAGCCATCGCACTCTAACCCTCTGGTGCAAAAACCGAGCACAGGCCTCACCCGTCACCACATCGTACTTGTCCAGCGGCGTGCTCAGCAGCGCCACCACCTGCTTCTCCGCCCGGGGGTCAGTGATGGGCCCGCGCCGCTGCAGCGCCTGCAGGCGGGAAGCAGGAGGGCGAGAGGGGACAGCGCCGCCGGTTGCTGGATGGACGCCGTGTGCGGGCTCTTTGCCTGTTATTGCGGGTATTGAGAAATCACAAGTGTAGTTGTGGGCTCTGGAACTGCCACAGCATAGCAGGGCAGTGCATGCTTGGAGCAGAAAAAAGCGGCTCACATTGTGGCACGTCTGCAGCACTCGATCCACATATTCCAGTTGGTCGGGGTACACTGCACACAGGGAAACGCAAAGGGGCAGTCAGACTATGCCAAAGCGTCCAGGGATGCCAGCCTTGCTCCTCTGCAGTGTAAACCGATTCAGGCATGCGTCAGGAACTGCTGCCCCGCTTACCTGTGCCGCTGAAGGCCAGCAGCGCGCTGTACATGGCCGCCACGTCAGCGCCGGGCATCTCGGGGTGCTGCTCCACCACCTGTACAGTGGAAGGCCGAAAACCAGCAAATGCAGAGTTTGACAGGTCACTCATGGCGCTACATCAGAGCCCACGTTTAGTGCAACCTGTTTGGCATTGGTTTCACCATCAAACTGCTGCAGACTCGCCTTGAGCGCATCGCCGCTCATCTGGACAAGCGTGAGCGGAAACGCAGACGAAATTTTAATAAAAAAGAGGCAGCAGCCTCACCTTGAGCGCGACGCCACTCATCTGGCCAAATGCATCCACCCCGCTCATCTGCGCCACCACGCTGTGGTCCCCCGCAGCGTAGCTGTTGGGACAGGAAGGACAGGAAAGTGAAACATTCAGTAATTGGCACTTCTGAGCAGAAAAGTGTGATGGCTGCACCACCTGTGGTCCCCCGCAGCGTAGCTCCGAGGTAAAAAGCAAAAAAAGGTAGAGCGCTCAGTTAGTGAGCACCTCGGAGCAGGGAGAGGATGGGGAGCACAATGCCCACGCTGCGCTGTTTTTCCACAATAAGCACAAACAATATTCCGACAAACCCACTTGGCGAGCCGGTCCATGAGCAGGGACGGTACGGTGTGCACGCTTCACCGCAATGCTGCACTGTTTTCACAACCCCAGGAACGCAAAATAAGCACACAGAAGAGCCGGATCCCACTCACTTTGCAAGCCTGTCCATGAGGAGGGAGAGGACGGTGTGCACGCGCACGCCCGGCTGCAGCTGCGGCAGCGCGCCCAGCAGCGCCTGCAGCGTGCCCAGGTGGAACTCGTCTGCACAAAATAATGAGAAGTTGTGGGATGATTAATAATTGCTCAAGTCCAGATTGTTGGGGCACACGTGCAGCGCCTGCAGCGTGCCCAGGTGGAACTCGTCTGCAAAGTTGCAAGGGCAGGGGCAGGTGTGCATTGCGAAGGAAGCGTGGGACTAGTTGGGCTAATTGGTTGGGTTGCGTTCAGCGCCTGCAACAGCCACCTCGCAGCTGACCTGGAATCACCACGACACGCAAGAGCCAAAATCTCCCTTGACCAACGAGCATCAATCAACTGATCAGCTGACACAACAGCTCACCCGGGAACACCATGATGACGCACTGCACAGTCCTTTTTTCTCAACCGATAAGCATCAATCAACCGATACAATCACCTACCCGGGAACACCATGATGACGCAATTGGGCCAAGAAGTGATGNCGCCTTGAAGAGCTCAATCAATCTTAAACATGCATACAGTGAAATCCTCACCCGGGAACACCATGATGACGCACTGCATGAGGTACTGCTGCGCAATGTCGTCCCGGCACGACACCACCTGCTCCAGCACGCTGCAAAGGAGGGTTAGGAAAGAAAGCATGTGTGAGCAAGGCAGCATGCGACATACTTTCAGCGCCGCTGCGGCATGACACCACCTGCTGCAGTGAGCTGAGCTGCATCAACCCTGCCAAAGTCAAACGATGCGTGAGCAATACGGGCAACCAGCTGCTCTCCGCGGCAGGACCACGTCTCGGCAGTGCTTGATCAAGAGTGCTACATAAATGCATCGGCACCACTGGCAACCACAGCTGCTCACCGCGGCAGCACCACGTCGCGGTACAGCTGGAAGGTGAGGCCGTCCAGCTGGGACAGGTAGGTCAGGTTCTTGCCCACTGCAGGCAGGGGGAGGAAGCAACAACTATACATGTAAATGGAAGCAATAGCGGAAGTGCCATGCAAGCTGCTGGGTGCGCAATAGCACTGAGAGCAGTTCATCAGTGCGCAGCACGAGCAGGGGGCATTGCGTGTGCGCAAAAGCAACCCACCCAGATCTGACAGCTGCGAGCGCTCGCGGTCCCGCTTTTCGCGGTCGCGGGGGGAGCCCTGCAGGCCAATGGATGGAGCCATTGGGAGCCAGATTTCAAAACTAGGAGGTGACATAGGTTGGCGCCTGCAACCTGGTTGGTGGGGTGCGACAGTGGCTGAACATCGGAAGGTGGGAAGCAAGGGCACTTCACACTGCGCAGCCCGTCCTCGAAGCAAGCAGTTGCCCAGCCACACCGCAATGCTTCCCTGCCGCAACCCCATAGCTCACAAGTGCCCCATCCGCACCCACAGCTTGCTTGCTTCACTCAGCTCCCAAAAACGTAACCAAAGGCGCACCACACCCTTGGCTCACCTGGTGCGCCATGCGCACCCACAGCTTGTTCATCTCCGTGAAGTTGACCAGCAGGAACTCGAGGGCGTCAACCACGTTGCCGCCCTCTGCACTTGTGAAAATGCGGTGCACACAAATTGAGGCACTGACACAATGAGACAGAAGCGCGGGCATGCTGAGAATGGGACAAGCAGGAATTCCCTTGGTCCTTGCAGCACGGGCGCCACATTCCACCCAAACCAGCGCAGCCACTGCACAGTACTGCAAACAGCAGCGGCAGCAGGACGAAATGCACCCTCCCCCTCAAATTTGCAGCCGGTGTCCGGCAGCATCGCCAACAGCAGTGCAGCCGCCGCGCAAAACTGCAAACAGAAGCGGCAGCCAGCGGCGCGCACCCTCCCCCTCAAACTTGGAGCCGGTGTCGGGCAGCAGGCCGCGCATGACCTGCGGCAGAGGGTGGCACAAAGAGATGGGGTGTGGGCGTGGATGAACCGAGAGACCGCAGAAGCACTAGTGGCGCCAGCAGCAGCAGCAGCAGCAGCGGCAGCAGCAAGGCAGTATGGCTGCCGAGCGCGGCTGAATTAGGAGTTTGAATGGTGTGCACAACTCGAAACCAACATGCTGCCCACCTACCTGCACGAGGTAGGCGCGCAGGAAGAGGCCCCGCGTGGGGTGCTGCACTCCTTTACACATCTCAACCACGTCCCGCAGAATCAGCTTGGCGGGCGCCTCGCCGCCACGAATGTAGCACGCGCCGGCTGCACGGTACCGGGGACAGCAAAGATTGTTCAATTGTGGCAGGCAAGGAGCGTGCAGCGGCAGAATCAGGGTGTCCAGCGCCTGGCCGGCGCTGCTGCAGCCGAAGTGATGCTCAGCCTGTGCCCAATCCAGGCACTGCCCGGCCACCACAACAAGAGCTGCTGCTCGGCTGGGCCCAGTTATGCTGCCCAATCACCCTCAACTCAGCAGCTGCACACTCACCCGTGCACAGCAGGTACAGCCGCGGCACAATGTTGCCGGCGTGCTGCGGGCAGGAAGCATTTTGGGGCATTCAATCGAATCAGCCATCGTGTGCGGGGCAAATGCCGGTTTTGGGCCATGGCACAGCAGCACGCAAGTTCCCNAGTTGCGCACATCGACCAGATCAGGCCGAGCAGAGCGGCATTGGGAGGTGCGAAGAGAACAGAACGGCCACGCAGGCGTTACATTTCAGGCCTGCTTTGTGCGTTCCACAAACCCACCTGCACAAGGTCGTACAGATCGGCGTGCGGCCGCACCTTGGCCTGCTCCTCCCGGAAAAACATCTGCAGAACGTTGAGCAAGGATGGGACAATGGAACTAGCATAAGTGTGAGTGGTATGGCAGCCAGCTGCAGCAAGGCAGCTGCAGCGGCAGCGGTGCAGGCAGCGACAGCGACAGCTGCAGCACTTCATGGCCGTCGCCGCATGCGCTGCCCGACGCCGCACACGCTGCGAAACATGCCACAGGGCTGCACATTGCTAGGCAGCTGAATGCACCACAAGAAAGGAAAGGGGGCTTACCTCCAAGTTACGCAGCTCGTCGCACGCCTGCATGTACAGCTCGTAGTACTTCTGGGGGCTGCAAAAAGGAAGGTAAGACAAAAGGACATGTGGCAGGCAGAAACAGCATGTACAGCTCATAAGGGGCCTGCGGCATTACTGGATCAGCCAAGCAGGCAATCTCATTTCAGCAGAGTACACAAAACAAGGCGCCCGAGCAGCCTCCAACCGTTCCTTGCCCACCGCCCTGCTGCGACTGCACCCACCTCAGCAGGCTGGTGCGCAGCTCGCCCAGCAGCGCCGCCGAGTAGCGCAGCGCCTCCTTCATGTTGTCATCGTCCTGCACAGCAAGCAGATGATTCAACAAGAAGCAGCAGGCGGCCGATTGATTAGCCAAGGCAGACCACACGTGCGGCGGAAGAGCGGCGGCGTTCCATTCCGTGACCTCGTGCCAGCGGCAAAGCGTGTGCCAGCCCGCCACAGAGCGTCGGCCAGCGTTCTCCTTGCTGTGACCAAGCCATGCAGGAGCCAAGGCGGCCCTGCCCTCTCCGGCCGGGCGCCGCCGCCGCCGGCGCCGCCGCTCACTANTNGGCTTTGCGCAGGTAGAAGCCGTGGCGCTTCACGGCGTTGCTGGCGTCCTTGAGCCATGCCTTCTGCTCGTCTGGCGCGTAGCTGGGCTCCACCTGCGGCCGGAGGCGGGGAGGCGACTGAGCGGGGCTTTTCTTGCGATCCGCGGGCTGGCGGGGGGCAGACACGCACCATCGTGACCCGGCAGCGCGTCGACAGCGGCGTGCAAGCTTGCAGGGCCGCAAAGGCGTCGCGACCAAGCCCTGCTGCCCGCAGCTCGGTCGCCGCATGCACATGGCGTCGCCATCGCTCGTCGCCCCGCATTCTGCGCGACTGCCCGTTGCGATCGGCGGCCCGCTCGAACGCTGCCTGCCCCTGCCCAGCGGTCGAGCGCTGCCTGCGGCTGGTCCGACATCTTTCAACGCTGTCGTTGCGCCATCGAAGCCGGCAGTGATCGTACTCCTGTCACCATCAGTTGCAGACGCGGCTGAGCCTGCAGGCCGGGCGACGGCCATCACCGTGCCCAGCTGAGGCCGCTTGACGGGCCGGCGCGGCTGTAGGGGCCATGTCCAACCGTGAGTTGATGCTATCGACACAGCCCCAAGTCGTTGCCCGTGGGCACTGGCCACTTGCTGCCGCCGCCGCTGCCGCCGCCGCCTGCCTCACCTCGCCGCCCTTCCAGTGATCGTCCTGCCTCATGCCTGCTCTTGCCTGCTGCAGACCAGCAGGGCGTACCGGGGATGCGCCCGGGGGGCGGCTCCTCTTCAAACCTGGCCGGTCAAGGCGTGCCCATGGTCAACCCAGCCATCATGGCGCAGTTCGGCATGCCGGGTGCAGCAGGCGGCCAGGCGCGGCCGGGGCAGCTGCCGATGGGCATGCCAGGCATGCCCAGCCTGAACCCGCTGCAGCAGCAGCAGATCTGGCTGCAGCACCAGCAGGCATTCATGGCGCAGGCGGCAGCCGCGGGGCGAGCACCCAGCCCCGGGGGCATGCCGACCGTGGCGGTGAGCAGCTGGGTGCTGGCTGGAAGTCGCGTGTTTGTGGGTTTGGATGCGTGTGCTGCAGCCTTGGGTGCCAGCAGGATGCAGTGTGCTGCCAGGGGAGCAGTTGAGCGTGCTGCCTGCCCCGCCGTCGCTGCCGCCAGCACATGCGTTGTGCCGTCCGCCTTGTGCCTGCCGCTGATGCGCACGCTGTGCCATGCCCCGCCGCCGCAGATTTACGTGCGAGCGGACCCCAGCAATGCAGCGAGTCAGCTGATGATGCTGCCGCTGCCCCCTGAGTTTGTGGCGGCCAAGCAAGCCGGTGAGCGCCCAAAAGCTGCTGCCATGCTTCTGCCATTTGCCATGGGCGCACTCGCACCGCAGCTTGAAGTGTGCTGTGTGCCCCGGACCATCCCTGCTGCCGCTGCGCAGTTGTCCAGCAATACCTCGGCAACCCCGGCATGCACCGTCACGTTGGCCTGAACGCTTGCCTTCCACCTGTCTCTGCGTGCAGTCGTCCAGCAGTACCTCGGCAACCGCTGCCAGCACCATGGTACATCTCCTGAACACTCGCTGCTCTTCTCCTCTAACAGACAACGCACRTMRCTCTGTYTGCAGTCGTCCAGCAYTACCTGGGCAACCCCGGCATGCACCATGACACATGGCCTGAACACTCGCTTCTCTGCTTCTCCAACAGACAACACACCTGTCTCTGTYRGCAGTSGTCCAGCAATACCTGGGCAACCCCGGCATGCACCACCTGATCAAAGCGGAGCTGGACCGCTGGAGTGAGTGCGCGTYSTGCMSCTGCTGCTGCTGCTGCTGCTCCTGGTCTGGCTGCTGCTGCTGGTCTGGCTGCTGTTGCTGGTCTGGCTGCTGCTCCTCGCTGCTGCCGTCGTGCGCGGCCGCCGCTGCTGCCAACAGTATCTGGCGCATTCCTGCCTGCAGCAGGCCGTGCAAGGCCCTACTTGAATGCACTTATTAATCCATTGCCCAACTGCCCTTGCCACAGACGCATCACGGGAGGCGAGCAGCGGCGCNGGGGTCTGCAGACCAGCCAGCCGCCAAGCGTGCAAAAATGGACGGCCCAGCGGGCTCGGCAGCAGCATCAGTGCGTCCGGCCGGCGTGCCGCTCATGCAGCACCCAGCAGCCCTGGCTGCCATGGCGGGSGGGCGGCCGCCGCTGCCACCTGGCATGACGCTTCCTGGCATGATGGCGCAGCAGGTCACGGCGGCACAGGCCTCGGCGGCGGCGCAGCTGCGCCTGCAGCAGCAGCTGGCGGCCAAGCAGTTCCCACCCATCATCAGGTGCGCGCTGCGCTGCGCTGCGCCATGCCGTGCTGCGCCGTGCCGCGCATGCTGTGCTGCACTGTGCGGTGGGTGCTGCAATGTGCTGGTCGTGTGCACTGTGTGCGCTGTGCATGCTGCACATGCCATGCTGTGGTTGCTGTGCTAGCACGCTGGCTGCGGGCTGCACCTGCCGGCTGTGTAAACGCCCTTCCAAGCTGTCTGTCTTTATGCCTACCCAAGGACAAGCAAGACACTGGTGCTTCAGCTGATCTTGTCTGTGCGTTTCCTGCCCGTCCCGCTGTGCAGGCCGCAGTCAGAGGATGACAAGCAGTTTGTGCCGCAGGCCCGCCTGCAGGTGGGCACGGCCGCTGGTTGTATGGTTGGGGCTGTGCTGCAAGCCTGTGGCCGTACCTCAATTGGGCGGGGTTGCCTTTCTGTAAAGCTGCTCAAGTGCCTAGGCTGTGCCGCAGGCCCGCCTGCAGGTGCGCGGCCGCTGCCACCGCATGGCTGGTTGTGGGCTGTGGGCTCTCAAGCCTGTGTGCTGTGCCTCAGTGCTGTCCGACATGCAACCCTGGTACCACGCTGGCCTTGTGTGCAACTGGTGTGATGCTCACAGAGCCTGCAGCTCCTTTGCTTTTCTGAAGACACGCATACCTGCGCTGACCCTACCGCCCGCAGGCGCTAGTGCGGCAGGTGGGGCTGGGCATCGGCATCCAGAATGCAAAGGCGACAGAGGATGCGGAGGGCGCGCTGCGGGCGGTGGCGGGCGACTTCATTAGCAACGCAGGTGGGGCTTATTATGTGGCATGAGTGGCGGCTTGTTTTGATAGGGGCCCGGTTCGTGGTGTTGGTTTTGAGGCGCACTGTGAGTGAGCACTCTTGAGCTGTGCATTGCCATGCACCCGCTGCCGCCAGCGCCTGCTGCATGTTGTTTGCTGCAAGGCTGCTGCGCGCTGTGCATCACCCCGCAACTTGCTTACCGCGGGGCGCCCGCCCATCGTCCCGCGGTCAATGCTTGCGGCAGATCATACTCGGCGCTGTCTCAATTTCGGGGCGGCCGCCATAGGACAGGGCCCCCTGGTATGCTGCAGCGCCACATCTCAACACTGCAACCATCTCCTCATTTATTTATTGGCATCGTTGCTGCGGGCGCACTTTTCTGACTGGATGTCACCATTTCTCGACTTTGACACCACCCCTTCTTTGACTCCAAGCAAATGCGAACTCATATCGTGGCGAGCATTCAGCCACCCACACCCCCCCACGCGTTGCATAACACAATGCCATCTGCTCACTCGTTTCCCTTCCTCTGCCGCCCCGCCTGCCCAAACACCAGTGTCCTTTGCGGTGGCCATGGCTCGGCGGCGCAAGAGCGAGGAGATCGAGCCTGCGGACCTGCTGCTCTACCTGGAGCGCACGTGGTGGGTGCATTTGCATTTGGTATGCATTTGTTTGCTGCTGCTGGAAGGTGCTGAGTGGCCCAGAAGTGCTCCTGACCAGGGGCAGGATAACTGTGTGTGCCCTGACCTGCTGCTGTACCTGGAGCGCACGTGGCGGGCTGATTTGGTGTGATTTGATTGCTGTCGAACGGGTGTTAAATGGCAGAGGGATGCGCTTGTTGGCAGGGCGATGCAGTGCCATGCATGCTGCTCACGTGCGCTTCACTGCTTGCTTGCTTCAGCCGGCTTGTGGGCTCCTCGTGCACACCTGCCGTGCCTCGCTGCTGTTCACCACCCCGCTGCCTGCCCACAACACATCCCATTGCCGCAGGGGCCTCCAGGTGCCGGGCTTTTCTCGAGGAGAGGTCAAGCCCTACCAGCGGCAGCCAGCCAGCGCAGAGCACCAGCGGCGCATGGCCGCGGTGCGCAAAGCCATGGCCACTTCTGCGGCAGGCAGCGGCGCAGGCGGCCCCGCAGCAGGCACGCCGGCTGGGCCACCGGCGGTCGGTGCAGCGGATAAGCAGCAGCAGCAGGCGGGCGGCGCAGGGGGMGCCGGGCCGAGCACAGCTGCGGCGGCSACKGCAGAGGACGGCGGGGCAGCAGCGGCAGCAGCGGCAGCGGCGAATGGCAAGAGCGGCGGCGGGGCAACCCCAGCCAAGCAGCAGCAGGCGCAGCAGGCCGGGAAGCAGGCAGGGAAGCAGGCAGCGGCAGCAGGGGCGGAAGATGAGGATATGCCCGATCTGGATGCGGCAAACGGCAAAGCGTGAACCGAAGTGTGCGCTGCGCCTTGACAGCCCTTCCCTGCCTGTGCACGTGTAACACAGGCGCTCGCTTCAGGCGCCAGGGTTCGTCTGTCTAGCCTGAGGCACGTTGCGCGCTGCACTGCGGGGTACTCTGGAGCGCTTGCTGGCCCGGCAGCTGCTGCTGAGGCTGCGTTGTGTGGGAGGGGCGGACACTTCGAACCGCACCAGACTTCCGCTGGGCTGTAGGCTGCTCCAGCAGATCAATTCAAATGATCCCCGATCCTGTGTACCAGCACTACTGTGTGGCCCCAGTACAAGATGCAATGCACACCAGCCAGAGCCCCACAAGTGGCGCTTATGTTTGGCCCTTACTGCCACTGAACCACGCCTGTCGTCACCAAAGATTGAGCAAGCACTCCCAGGCGCCATTGCGAGTGGCAAGTGTGCCCTGATACCGTGTGAGGCTTACTACAGGACGCACCAACCGTCTGCCAGCACACAGCTGGAGGGCTGCATAGAAGCCGCCAGCACCGCTCGCCAGATGCGCCAGCGGAACGGCGGGCGGCTCTCATTGTGGCGCTCCCTGGCAGGCTGGTCGCTGCTTCTTATTCCCAAAGCGTCGCATTTGGAGGTCGCAAGTGAGAAGGTACATTTGCTGCGGCAATCTCAACCTCACTGGAATGAGCTTCTGCACCCGTGTGCATGCAGATGGGTCGGGTGACACCTGTCGCCGCCTGACCGCAGTAGCATTAATGGCCCAAACCTTTGCCCGTACCCAAACGCCTGCAGATAGATTCCTGGCCGCTCACACGGAGCAACCTTTTCTCAAAGCCATCACCCTGCCAGGCCTGCCGCCGATCAGCCAGGTTAGGCTACCGGTTGCCGAGGCGCCGGCGGCAAGTGCCAGCAAGCGCCATAAGAAGCGCAGCCGGCGTGCTTTTAAGCGATCCGTTCTCGCCGTGCGGAGCGAAGCATGAGCGTTGCTGCGTTTCCCGCTGCCCACAGGTCGTCCCCTTGCACGTGTTGTTGTTGAGACCCGTGTCCCTCCCACCCGGGCCCCCAGGTGAGCCGGGGCGACCCCTCGAGCAAACCAAATATCGGTCAAGCTCAGGAATCGCGAATCGCGCGGCACACCAGCCCGCGACAGGGCCTGCCGCGGCGCGCCATCCACCCGAGCGCTCTCGCCTGCACAAGGCGACGGTACATTGTTTTCTGAACAGCTCCCAAGCCTTTTCCTCCCCTCCTGCCGCCTTGCTCTGCAGGAGCCGCAATCGGCATGTGCCCACCGGACCTACCTGGCGGTGCGGCAGACGGGGCCGCCACCTCTAGCGCTTGCACAACGAGCGGCCAGTCAGCGGGCGGGCTCGGGGCGGCACTGCCGCTCGGCACAGCAGCCGGAGCAGCAGCAGCAGCCGCAGCGGCTCAGCTAGTCCCATCGCTAGGGCCAGGCAGCACGTCTGCAACTGCTGCAGGCACCGGCAGCGGCGGCGGCGGGCCCAAGGCGCAGCGTGGGCCGCGGCCCCGCCTCTTCCGCAAGAACGCTTGCCAGGCAGACGACTGCGCAGCGGACCTCAGCGCCTGTGCTTTCTACCTGCAGGCGAGTTGGACTTGCCCAGTCTGCGCCTGCAGCTGTGCCCAATGTGCAGTGAGCGCGTGTGCATATGCATGGGCGCCCGCGTGCCATGGCTGGAGTCCTTGTGTCATTCCTCGGTCTGGCTTGCCGCTGCTGACCAGTCCTGCCGCCCCTTGCTTCCCGCCCACTGCAGCGCAACCACATCTGCCCAGCGAGTTCAAGCTGGTTTGGAACGGCGCGGCTGCACAGAATGCCTGGTTCAGCATTCTGTGACAGCTGTGCTTGCTGCCGCTGCTGCGCAGGCCATTTGCCGCAGCAGTGGCCTTTCGCCTCCCAACGGCGGCGGTGCCCCCTGCCCTGAACCCTAACCAGTGCACACTCTCCCGCATCACCAACCGAGCAGGAGCACTTGAAGGCAGACAGCTATGCTGTGCGCGGCGTGCCCTCTCGGTTTTGCCAGCGATGCGGCCAGGTGAGGGCTGGGCGGCGCTCAGCAGCAGGCAATTCCCTGCTGCTTCATGAAGCAGCGGGAGGCGGCATTTGCGTGCAGCTGAGGACTTGCCAGCAGGGCCACTAGCAACCCAGCCGCCGCGTTTTTCTTGCAGCTGCATTGCTTCCTCCAACTGTGTGCTCCCTGCTGCTGGTGGCGCCTGCAGGGCCACCCGCTCACAGAGTTTGACGGCTGCAAGCGGTCGTGCCGCAAGGCGCTGCAGAAGCACAACGAGCGGCGGTGAGGCACGGCCTGGCAATCCATAGGGTGCTGCTTCTTGCTGTTTAGCAAGGCTTGCTTGTGGTACTGCAGGCAAATGTGACTGCAAGTGCTCAAACAGAGCGCCGGCGGCACAGCGTGCACAGCACAAGGCTTTGCCGTTGTACAGCGGCTTCTCCCGGCACCCGTGCCCACTGGCTGCTGCTCTCCTGCCTCATATATACCGGCTGACTGGCACGCTTCCCCTCTTTGCCCCACGCAGGCGCGTCAAGCCCACCAGCACAGGCAGCGGCGGCTCAGCAGGCACAGCGCAGCCAGTGGGTGGCTCCGCAGCAGCAGCCGCAGTGCCGTCAGCAGCCTCAGGGCCGCCGCTGCTGCCCATGCACCTGGGTGCGCCATCCCTGGTGACTAGCGCCGCAGCCAGCCTGCCAGCGCCCCCGCCTGCGCTGCTGCCACCCCCGCTGCCGCTGCAGCTGGGCGGGCAGCCACACATGCTTCCCACTAGCAGCTGTGCCGCAGCGGGGGGACCCCTGCCGCCCGAAGTGGCGCACGCGCGAGCCCAGATGGAAGCACTTCGCCTCACTCAGCAGCCCAACCAGTGGGTGCTCCTGCCTCAAAGCCTGCTGGAGCAGCACGTGCCTCAGCTGCTGGCCGCCGCTCTAACGGTCGGCGGGCMGGCTGGGGCGCAGCAGGCGCCGCCGCCAGSGCCGCCTCTGCAGCTGCCCGTGCAGCCGCCGCCGCTGCTGGTGCGTGCGCCGCTGCCGGCGCCCCGGCTGACGGCCCCCCTCGGCGGCCCGCAGTTTTACAGCCTGCTGCAAGGGGAGTTTGACGGCAGCGGCATCTAACTGCCCATGGTGGCAGCTAACACCTCATACGGGCGGCCCGCCCGCCTGTGCTGTCACAGCTCGCAGCAGCGCTGTACCGCATCTGCAGCTACAACAAAATTAACACACGATTCTTTGCCCAACGCATCCGACCCATGCGCTTGACTGATCCTCCCCATCCCCCACGCTGGACTGACCGTTTGATACGTAGCTTCATCTCCCTCCCTCTTTCACCCCTTCTGCCTCTTCTCCTCACACACCGCATCTGCCCGCCCCTCCCACACCCTGCGCTTTTCCACAGCCTGCTCCCTTTCATCCAGGCACTGCCCACCTGCTCCCTTTACAATGCCTGCTCCCACTGCCTGGCTTTGCCCTTTCATTTTTGCTCGCCCAGCGGAACTCTCTGCCCATGATCGCTGGCATGCAAGCTACAAGCCAAGCAAGGACCCAATTTCGTCGCAGTATGCCACGACCCATGTAAATCCAATCGTCCAAGTCACACGGACGTGTCAAGGCAGGTATGGGCGGTCATCACACACGCCAGAAGCATGGGTGCCATCGCCAGGGTTGCATGCGACACGCGTACGTTGGAACAGAAGCACAAGGCAGCAGACATGCGCAGAGCATGGGACAGCAGGAGCAAAACACTAGGAAGCAGGTGCCAGGGCATGGCAGGGCACAGCGAGTTGAGCAGTAAGCTGTGTGGGCGAGACAAACAGACACAGTGGGGCGGAGAGCGGAGCAGCAGGAGGGGCAAACGCANGAGGGGTCAGCAGGGCGGCCTGCCTGTGCTGCTAGCACTTCCTCATCAGTTCGAGCTCTTGCTGGAGCGGGGCTCTCAGACTCGCTGCCAGGCTCTCGCCTCAGTCAATCACGCTGTCGCTGTCGCTCTCGCCGTCGCTCTCGCTGTCGCTCTCGTCGCTCTCGTCGCCGCCGTCGCCATCGCCGTCGCCGTCGCTGTCGGCGTCGCTGTCGGCGTCGCTGGTGTACCCGGCTGTCCTCAGCACACCAGCCAGGATCTGAAACACCAGCTGCTGCGGCAGCTGCTCGGGCAGGCGGTGGAACGCGAGCAGCGCAGCGCGCAGGCGGGCACGGGTACCCTGCAACAAGACAACAGTACAGACAGACGTGTAAGTTGGCAGCTCGACCGACCTGCCTGCATGCCTGCTTCAGCCCCCGGGCTACAAGCCATGCGATCAGCCCGCCACTGTTGCCACTGATGGCTTGCACCCACCTGCGGCAGGCGCGCCAGCAGCAGTCGGGCCTCCTCCAGCGAGCGCCCCAGCACAGCGGGCAGCGCGCGGTGCAGGAACGGGTCGCCGCGGGGCACCAGCGCCCACTCATGGGGGGTGAGTGCCAGGCGGGCGGCCACCTTGGCAAACACGGGGACGGCGGTGATGGTTTTGTCAGTCGTAACCACCTTGTCCTCCCGGATGCGGCGGACGCAGCCGAAGCGGTGCTTGTGGGACTTATATTTGATCCAGGTCTCAACCTCCGTGACCTCCTGCACCTCCTTCAGAGAGAGCAGCAGCGGGCGGGCGCCGGCCTCGCCCCTGCTGTGTGCCGCCAGCAGCGTGCGGGCAGCGCCCAAGGCTGCATTGCAGACGAGCTGCTGCGACTGGCTGCGGTCACCGTCAAAGCTGCGCTGCTCCAGCCGCTCTACATTCTCCGCGTCATGACGAATAAGGGAATAGGCCAGGTCAGCGGGCGTCTTGCCGTAGCCGGTGCGCATGCTGAGCACGCTGGGTGCCGCACGCAGCAGGCGGTGCATGAGCAGCAGCGTGTCGGCCATGCTGCCGTCCCGCCAGGACTCGTCTACATTGTATCCGACGCTATGGAGGCCCCAAATGGCCGAGTGGAGGGCAGTATTGCCGTCGCTGTCAACAGCCACAGCCGCTGCTGCCTGCGGCGCCCTCTCCAGAAGCAGCTCAGCCGCATCGAGCAGGCCAAGCTCTGCGGCATTGTGCAGCAGGGTCTTGTCCCGCCAGCCACGCGCAGCAGCTGCACCAGGAGCTGCCTCCAGCAGCAGCTTGAAGCACTGCGTGCAGCTGGCCTTGTCAGGGCCGTCGACGTCATGGGCCGCACGCAACGCGTCATGCAGTGCCGCCCGGTCAACCGCTGAGGCGACGGCGGGGTCAGCCAGCAGGCGCCGCAGCTCCTGCACATTGGCCTGCCTGACTGCAGCACGTAACATGTCGCTTACTGACGCCATGGCCCTGCACGCAACTGGGAGTGGAGCAGGGTCAGCCTGGCAGGAGCGGCAGCGGTAAGAGGAGCGGCGGGCGACGGGCGAGCGGCGTGCGAGCAGGCTGCTGGAGCGCCCCCAGCACCTCTGTGGATTGCAGAGATCGTCCGACAACACAGAGAGAGGCCAAGGGGCCTTGGAAGGGAGCGTCGAAGAGCTGAGGGCCGCCTGGGCGTAGCTTGGGCCGGCAATGAGATCAGGTCGAGCGCCAGAGCCACACAAAGAAAGCCGAGGCGGGAAGAACACCACTTGAAGCCGCCCGAGGCTGACGTGCTGGCATGCCCGGCCATGCCGCTGCGGCTGCCTCATGCTCGGTTCATGGTGCTGGCCTGCCCATCACCTGCTCGGCCCGCCATGCCCATCAATGATTGCCATTGCCATCAGCTTCCAGCCATACTGTTGCCAGGTGGTACAGCAGCCCTGCCGGCCGCAGCTCATGCCTAGTTGAGCCATCCATGTCACCATGCCACCGACCGCCATGCCGCCCCCGGCCGGCTTCATGCCAACACATCGGTGGCCACCCCACGCCAAGATGTGTAAATCAAAGTCTGTCCAAACCGCACGAAAGTGTCAAGGCACATGATGGGCTGCCATGGCACATGCCATAACTGGGCTGAAGTAGCAGTGTGCCATCTGGGCGGTGCCATCACCAGGCGCTTGCTTGCGACTGGCATGCCCATCCCTGCGACTCAACGTTAACGGAACCAGCACCCGCAGGCGCCCGTAACCATCCAAGGTGGCTGCGGGGCCCGTCTGCGGCGGCATCCAGCTGGCGAGCCCGTGCTGCGAAGCACGCACCAAAAGCTCCGCCCTTGAACAACTGCAAACACGGCCCCGTACGAAGTAGCGACTGATGTAATGCACTAACTTTACAGCAGCTACAAAGTCAGTCTAACAGCAGCCGGCTGCCGGCTCAGTGCATGGCAACAAGTTCAGTTTACTCCAATATGGGGCAACAAGAAGGTGCAGAAATTGGAGGAGCATGCGTTGGGCGGGTGGAGCAGCAGCTTTGAGGGTAATACACAGCAGTGAGGCGGGCAGGCCAGAAAAATGGGGTGTGGCAGGCAGACGTTGGGGTAGCTGTGGCGGCTCGTTTGTGTGATGGGGTTGGGGTGGGATAAGTGCGGCCAGGCAGGGCCATCCGACAGCAGTTTGGCTGCTTCACTCAAACGTCGATGTGTTCTTGCCGGGCATGCGCACAGCCTTTGCGTTCTTCTTGTCGCCCCGCGCCTCGCCGCGCCGCCGCCGAATCTCCTCCTGGGTGCAGTAAGTGCCGGTGCAGGGAGAAAGTCATGGAGGTTGAGTGTGCACAGGCGTTGTGTGTGGGAAAGGTGCGCGAGTCATGCGACATGGAAGACGCCATGCATCCCCTACCAAACCAACCGTGTGCGAAAACCCCCCAAACGGTGCCCCCACCTGGCGCAGCTTCTCGAGGCGCAGGCCCGCCTCGCGCCGCGCCTGGTTCCCCATGGCATCGTCCCAGTCAAACTGCGGGGCAGCGGGCAAATACATGTCCAATTGAAAAGGTTTGAGTGGACAGGTTTTGTTGCCCATGGCACCGTCGCAGTCAAACTGCAGGGGTGGGGCGGTTGGTTGGGATGGGCACACGCGCCTCACCGCACGGAATGCATGCGTCGTCATGGCAGGCCAAACAGCACCTCGAAGACACGTCCAGCAAGGATTGAGGGTGCAGTCACCCAGGCCTGCCTGCCAATGCAACCTGCTCCCCAGCAGCCGGTCGGACAGGGTGCAACTCAAGCCCGCCGTGCCCGCCAGGGCCAGGAAAGAAAGCAGCACATGCCCCACCTGCAGCGTGCGCTCCGCCTGCACGCTGGCCCAGCTCTCAAACTCGTGGATGAGCACCTGCGAGGGTTGATTACGCTTTGGGCACAGCATTAGTTTTGTCCAGCCCTGGAGAGCAGCCTGCGTCCTGATTGCACCAGCTGCTGTTAACTCCCTGCAGCCCTCTGCAGTCCGGCTAGCAACTCAACTGACCGCAAAAGCAGCACGTGCCACGTGTAGCAGTGCATCCTGCCCACCACTGGCCGCCCCTACCGACAGTAAAACCAGGTGACACAAGCTGACAAGCGCACCTCGTTCTTGCCGCTGGGCAGGGTGTGGGAGCAGAGGCCGCGCAGCACCGCGGGTGACATGCTGCCTACATCCCAGCGCTCATCAACCGTTACNAAAAGAAACTACAAAGCGCACCTCGTTCTTGCCGCTGGGCAGGGTGTGGGAGCAGAGGCCGCGCAGCACCGCGGGGTCGGCCCGCCGCTTCTCGGGGCTGCCCACAATCAGGCCGTGCACGCGCAGCCTGCGATAGGGAATCAAATAAGCAGGCTGATCACGTCAGGTCAGAAAGATCAAGGTGCAGTGGAGCCAGGTGCGCCGCCTTCTCCGGGCTGCCCACAATCAGGCCGTGCACGCGCAGGCTGCAGAGGCGGGAGAGAGAGCAGCTTGGTTACGACTCACAGGGCTGCTTAGAAGCAGCGCCCGTAGGCTGCGAGGCAGGTAAACCAGCAGAGCGAGTGTTCGCACTAAAATGGCGGGTGTGCAGCTTTATTGAGGATGAACACAAGTTGGCAGCAGGGCGAGCAGTGCAGTAAAGTTCAGGTGTGCCAGCTTTGCCTGTAGACCTCGACCCAACATTGCCAGCGGGCCAGTGGCGCAAAGCTCACCCCAGCTTGTCCTTGGCGCCCGCCAGCATGCTTGCGCCTTCTCCAATGTAATAAAGTTCAAGTGAACAAGGCACATTGTCCAGCAAGCAGGTCAGTCAAATGCCAAGGCTCACCCCAGCTTGTCCTTGGCGCCCGCCAGCTTGCGCATGATTTCGGGGCCCGGCTGCCGCAGCTCGCCGTCCGACACCTGCGGGGCACAAGTTGGGATTTCCACGGGTTATAATGTGGGCTTGGTCAGCCGAGCGGCACGCAGGCGGTTCGCCATCCGATACAACACTGGATTTCGACACAAAGACACACATGCAACATCAGCACAAATGCAACACAGCGCACCAGCAGGATGTCCGAGTTGGCCCACTTGGCGTCCGTCAGCCGGTCCAGGCACTTTTGCACAGGCGCGTTGAAGTCTGCCGAGAGGCAAGTATGGGGGAGGGCTGGGCTGGATCGCTGCATGTAAAATGCCGTGTCGCTGAGCCTCACGGCATGTAGCCGCTTGCACAGGCATGTGTTGCCCAACCACACGATCCATTCCACAAGGCGCGCTCACCCGAGCCGCCGTTGAACACTCCCTTCCCAGCCTGCTCGCGCAGCATCAGACGGCCTTGAACAACCCTCCAAACCCCTCCTCACCCGAGCCGCCGTTGAACACCTTCTCCAGGAACTCGAGCAGGTTGTTCACCGACTTTAGGTCCATGTTCAGCTCCAGCTCCCGCACCTGCAGACATAGGCACAAACGAGGCACACAAACCGCTCATTTGAGCATTCGTGCACTGCATGTGCACACTGCAGAAAGGTCCGCCAGTCAGCTCCAGCTGCCGCACCTGCAGAGAAATGCATCAGTTGGAAACATTTGTTTGTGCATTAGTACGCTGCAAGCTAGCAGCTTCACCGGGGCAGGGGAGTCGTGTTCAGCCCCAGCTCCCGCACCTGCAGCAGTAGCGTTGCAAACAATCAACTGTTCAAACAACACATGTACTGCTTCAAGCATTTGCATGGTGCATGAGGGTCCATGTTCAGCTCCAGCTCCCGCACCTGCACACAATGGCACACAAAACACTTCTTCAGGCAGCGCACAATGCATGTGCACACTGCATGTGCACACTGCAGAAAGGTCCATGGTCGGTTCCAGCTCGCGTACCTCCTGCGGGCCCGCAGAAGCGCACATGTAGCAGCCTTCTTGCGGTGAGAGGTCCCAAACACAGCCTGTACCCAGCACCCCGGCTCCCGCCCCGCGCACCTCCTGCGGGCCCGCAAAGGCAAACACGTAGCAGCCGCGCTCCTGCGCCTTGGCCGCCCGCATGCACTCGAGCGCAAGCGCCTTGGCCACCACCTGGGCAATGGGGAAGGTTGATAGTTCGTTAGATGTCTGTGTACAGACCGTGGGAAGGACAGCACACATGCGCTCCAGCGCGCGCGCCTTGGCCGCCACCTGTGCAGCGGTATGACACAAAACGGCTGGCATCACAACAAGGGACACCTGGGGGATGGCAGCACACAGGCTGCAGCGCAGGGAGCGCGCACGAATCTTGAGGCATCCACACACAGCAGCAACCACGAGAAAGATGAAGAAGAAGCCTTCAGGAACTACGACAGCAGCACACAATCACCTCGCGGGGCCCGCGCATGGAGCCAGAGGTGTCGACGCACAGCAGGATGGGGCCGCGGTCGGCGGTGGGCCGGATCTCCCGCCGGTCAACGTTGATCTGTTGAACGGGAGCATTGGGTGGGTGCAGAATTGACTATTAATCAAACATCTGAAACGACAAGCGATGGTGGGCAGGATCTCCCGCCGGTCAATGTTGATCTGTTTTGGAGCAGCGGTTTGGGGCATCAAACATGAAATCGGGAAAGAGCAGAACCATCAGCCGGGCAGGGAGTGCTGTACTGTCAGAGCAGCAGCACTTTCGATTATGTTGTCCCCAAGCAGCAGCAGCCCTCGCCTGGGTGGGGAACTCTCTCCGCTGAATCCCCAGGCCCAGGCAGAATGCCTGACAAGCGGCAGCCCTCTGCATGACCCCACCTGCGTGGGGAACTCGCCCCAGCCGTCGCGCTCGTACGTGGCCAGCCCCTTCTCAGCCATCTTGGCGTAGAAAAACAGCTTGGCCTGGCGCACGGTGCGGCCGCGCGCCAGCAGGGCGGCCTGCGAACACGGAACATGGAGCAAGGAGAATGTGGGGCCAGCTCAGCGTGCTGCGCCGACTGCAGGCAAAGCACAAAACAGCAGACTGCTCTGCGAACCTTTGTATTGCAAAGAGCACATGAGCTGCTGGCCAGGTCCAGCTCAGCGTGCCGAGCAGGGCTTTCAACTCTTGCTTGGCCCGCACTGACGCAGCAGGCTGTCTAAGTGTAGCGCGAGAGGAGCCATGGACAGAACTCAGGAGAAAAAGCAAGGGCTGCTCACCTCCGATGGCAGCAGGCGGGAGAGGTCGTCGGAGCGAGTCAGCCCCCGCGTCTCCTGCGCTTCGAGCGTGGTGCGCAGCAGGCCCGGCCGCCCCCGCATGTCGAGGTGCTGCACCGGCGCGCGGCGCAGCGGGCCCCAGCCGCCGCCGCTGCGCGCAGGGAAGCGGCAAGCACAAACATCATTGTTCCTGGTCCGTGATTGTGTGAGCAACAAGCCCAAGGTGCAGATGAGGCATGAAGAGGTCCACGCCCATGGAGCGGACAAGGCCGCGCCTGGGGTTTCTTGTTCAACACACAGGCAGGCAAGAGAGTAAAGTATGCCCCCTCACGGCCAAGCGAGCGGACGAGGCCGTGCAGCTCCTTCGGATCTGCCAACAAAACAGCAACCAACCGTGCAGCTAGCGAAGGTTGCCTTACCGGCCCAGGGAGCGGACCAGGTCGCGCAGCTCCTTCAGGTCCTCCAGCTTCTCCCGCATCTTGTCCATCTCCGCCCAGCCCTGTGGATGGGAAAAACGCAAGGGTTACGATAGCACGGACAGGGACCAGACAGGTGACTTGAACAGAGTCTCTTCCGAGACCTACATCGCGCGATCCGCAGCAGCTCAAGCGCCCACCTTGCGGTCGCGAGATGTTGCCGCCGAGGTCGACAACCGCAAGAAATTGCCACAAAATAGCACGAGACGCACCTTGCGGTCCCAAATGTTGCCGCTGAGGTCGAAGGAGCCGCCACGCGCGCCGCCCAACAGCGACTCCAGCCCCTGCATTTGTTATCAAATGGCAGCAAGGCAAAAAAATCAGCCCAAACAGTGGATTGAACGGCATGGCAGGCAGCGGCTGCCCAGCAGCGAATCAGGCCCTGCGTTTGTGAGGACCAGGAAGGGAAAGACAGCTGAGCAATGCCATCCATTGTCATGGCAAGAAAGTAGTACTCAGCAGCTTTGCTCCGCCTTACTGCAGCGTCACCCTAGCTAAACGTATCACCCAACATGTGCCACAGCAGCTCACGTCAAAGGCGCGCCCCGCCTTGCCCAGCGTATCAATCGGCTTCTGCCACTGCGCCACCAGCGCCGCCACCAGGGCCTCGGCTGCAGATCGCAGGGTTCAGCGCAGCGAGGCAGGGTTTGTGGGTTGCTGGGTTGGGTTGGGCTGCCGGCCTGACCTGTATGCTGCCAATAAATGGCGGTCCGCCAAGAGCAAGTAACATAGCACTGTTGGCCTCGATCCCTCGCGTCGTGCACCAACATCTAGCCCAAACCCTAGTCTCGATGAAGAACACTCACCCGTCTGCCGCTCCAGGCTCCAAGACGCACGCTCCTCCTCCCCCTCCTCATCCTCGTCGCTCGACTGCTGCGAGGCGGTGGCCGCCGCCGCTGTTGCCGCCTGCTGCGCCGCCGTGGGCTTGTTGGCGCTGCGCGCCGCTTCTGCAGGCGGGGTGTGGTGTGGCACGCAGGAGATGTGAAGCAGGCAGTGCGCTAACAGTGAGTGCAACCTTCGAGCCACTTCAGCTGCGCGTCCTGCAGCTGCAGGCTGCTGCAGTTTGCAAGCTTGCAGCGTCCGCTCCTATGATGCTATGATGTACCTAGAAGCGCTCCCCCACTCCCTGCTGCTTCGCCTCCATCAGCTGCCATGTATTGGTTGTAAACATGCCCACAGCCAGCCGGCAAAACTTACTGGTGCTGCACAGTAGTGCACTGCAGCAAAGAGCAATTGCACAAAAACTCACCCCCTCGCCGCTTCAGCTCCGCCTCCATCAGCTCTGCAGCAGTCATGTACACCTGCCGGGGAGCGGAGCAGTGCCCAAAAATGGACAGACATCATTCCCCGAGGGCCACCGAGGCCCCTTCGTGCACCAATTTGGATGCTTGGGGTCGGGTCCAGCGAGCGGCAGCAAGCTGGGCAGCCCCCCTTGCAGCAGGCTGGCTCAGTCCCTGCTGAGGCATGCACTCAACCACACCGTGGTTGTATGATATAACTTCACATCTAGCGACCCCAGGCGAGGCGTACCTGGCCGGAGGCGTCGCGCTCCCGCTCCTCCACATCCACCTCGCCAATCACTGCAAGGATGGAACAAGTATGAGCACAAGCGCATGTCATGAACCTATGCCAAAACGTCAGCCTGTCACGCAGACACTGTGCATACCCTGTCATGTGGCCGCCCTACTGCATACCACCTGCCACACACCCACCCGTCTTGTGGTACTTGCAGATCATCTCCAGCATCGTGCGCAGCAGGGCGTCCAGCACAGCGGGGTACTTTTGGGCAAAGCGCGCCACGCCTGCGATCAGGACCAGACGAGCACGAGCGGGTGCAGCGGTGGGTGTACTGCTGGGGGCGGGCGCTTGGTGACCGCTGATGCTGAGGACTGTCTCGTTGACAGCACTACGGCAGCTATGGCAGAGCACAGCAGAAAGCAGCCAGGTTTGCAGCACACTGCTGAATGTTTGCTCGCCACTGTTCCCGTACTGAACTCCTCCGCAGGCACAGACAACACACCACATGCACAGGAAACAAATACTAGCCTCACCCAGGGCAGAGAAGCTGCGGACCATATTTAATGTCTATTGCAGCAGGAATGATGCATTCATCTACCACAATATTGGAAAAAAGAAGAAAAAGAATAGAGCAGACTCACCCAGGGTGGAGAAGCTGCGGACCATGACAAAGCGCAGCGGCTCCTCCGGCCACCGCAGCGCCTCCACTGCAGCGGGCAGCAGCCAGAAGCAAGGAGCGTGTTCAGTGCGGCCATGTGTGAGCACAGCCATGCACGCCGCTACCTGCCTTAAGTGCATACCATGTGGCAATGTGCGCAAGGCTGGTCCATCCCGCGTGCTGCTGCCCCAGCCGGCCGCAGCACTGCCGGCCGATGCTGGCATCCAGTCGCGGACAGCATCAAAAACAGCTGCATTTGGAGCAGCTCACCCGACTGCCCCGCCACAGGCGAGTCCTTCTCGTCAATCAGCTGCTGGATGGTGAAGTCGTCCAGCACCAGCCCGCGCTCCAGCGCCGCCTGCGGCAGAAAGAGAGCCAAATGGTGTGCCCCACGCCATCTGGCCGACAGTGAGCAGCAAGGTGCCAAGCACCTCATGTCCCACACCCCCATCCTGCCGCCCCCTGCGCTGCACCACTCTGCCACTCTGCACAACCGCACACGGTGCCAACCGCACCCAACAAACCGTCCCCACAACCACACCAGGCCGCACCTTCCACATCAGCAGGCCGCGCGCGCTCTCCTGCAGCGCCGCATTCGAGTCGCCGCCGGTGATGCGCGACTTGATGTGCGCCAGGCGCAGCAGCCAGGGCATGTGGACCGGCGCCACCTCACCAACCTCTCCAAGGCTGTGCAGCAGCGCGGTGTGCCCCTCCGCGCCGCCTGCCTTGGCGGGTGCGGCAGCTGCCAAGGCCACGACGGCTGCACGCTGCCGCCGCTGCCGCCACTGCTGCGCCGGCTGCTGCTGCTGCATGGGCATCAGCTGCCGCTGCTGGCCGCGGACGAGCGGCGGCGCCAGCGGGCCGGGCACCGCCGCCGCTGCCGACGGCATTGCTGCGGACGCTGCACGCGGCGCGGTATGCTGCAAAGCAGTCAGCATGGTGTGCTGTACTGCAGCAGCGAGCCACTGTGTCGCGGGGAGCCTGCGGCAAAGGGCGGGTCGCCAGCGGCTGAGCGGGGGCGCGACAGCAGGGTTGGGGCTTTCATAATCGCATGAACAGCACACAGCAGCGCATCGAAACGGCCGGGCCGCCAGCAGCGGCCCGCACCTTGCCGATACGCGCGGGTAAAGAGCCGGTGCAGCAGATTCCGGCGCTTGGGCTTGCTCTGCCAAATTTATACTGCTCGCAGATTGCCGTGGGCCGCTCACAAGCTTGGATGGGGCACCCAGCGTCTCGGCACACGCCAGCTGTGCAGTCTTTCCATGCAGGCACTCAAGTGCAGCGTGAGGCCGACTTGCACAACTTCCAGCACTGCTAAAGGTCTGGACTCTCAATTGCAGGGACTGCCACCGCCCCCCGCGAGCACGCCGCCAGCACTGGTGCGCTGCAGGCGGCTGCGCAGCGTTGCGGCCGTCGCAGCATGCTCGCACGAACAGAGACGTCGTATAGCAGCGAACAGCCGCCCCATGCATGACGAGCGCTCGCGCCGCCGCCGCCGCCGCCGCCGCCGCCGCCGCTGGCCCTGTTTGTCTGCCGCACCGTGTTGCAGACACTGSCTGTGTTACTGCTGCCATGCAGACTGTTGTTCCTTCGTATAAAACCGTCACTCCCAGTCGAGTTCGGTGCTTGTGTAGCAGCAAATAGCAGCCGGCGGCGGGCAGCGGCAGGCCGCAGGGGGAGCAGCCATGGGCAAGCGGCAGCGAGACGACGACGATGAAGGGCCGTCCACCAGCGGCCCAGATGCCACGATAGGTGAGCATGGCAGTTGAATTTACAAGAATTTACAACCCGTCTCTGCTGCTAGCTGCTGCTGCTGCTGCTAGCTGCTAGCAGGTACTGAGCGAACAGATGCCAGCAGCAGCTTCACCATGCTTGTAATTTCCACTGCGGGTTTGGCCCGGGCTGCCATGCGTGGGCAGTTGAACACGATGCATCAACTCGTGTCTCTGCAGGCCAGCACACGTCGTTCATCAAGGACAAGGTGGTGCAGAGGCAGCAGCGGGACAGTTCGAAAATGTTGACAAGCCAATTTGTCACCCTCCACCGCAGGCCAGCGCACGTCGTTCATCAAGAACAAACATTTGGCATGCAGGAGTGGGACAGTTTAAAATGTTTACAAGCCAATATGTCACCCTCCACCGCAGGCCAGCGCACGTCGTTCATCAAGAACAAGGTGGTGCGCAGCGAGAAGTACAACAAGCTGCGGCACGAGGCGAAGCGGGACAAGAAGAAGGCGCGCAAGGTGCGCACAAAAACTGAAACTGATTCTTTCAGGGATGTGGGTGGAATGTGGGTGGCCAGCGAGAGGAGCAGAACGTGTGCAGGAGCTGTGCAGGCCTTCTCCATCTGGGACCGCCTTGCGGCGTGACGCTCAGCAGCTTTCATTAGCGAACGACACTGCCTCACGTATGCACCCTATTTTCCCGGCTGCTGCTCGCAGGCGCGGCAGAAGGAGGCGGCACGAGCCGAGGAGCTGGGGCTGGAGCCGCCGCCAAAGGCGGTGCCAAAGGCAAGTGCTTGCTGGCTTCCTCACAAGATGTGACAGCCTGAGTGCGATGCTGTGTGCACGCTAACCCGCCTCATGCTTTCAACGCAGCAATGTTCTCCTCTTCACTCCACAACATGCAGACGATAGAGAACCAGCGGGTGAAGGATATTTGTTGCACCTGACTTGCCCTTCCTCACACCTGCAACAATGCCTGGTGTCTCCTAAACTGTTGCAGACGATAGAGAACCAGCGGGTGAAGGATGAGACGATGGTGCAGCCGGACGATGCAGAGGTGGCGGCAGGTGCGCCGGGGGCAGCCTGTCGAGCCTGCTGCTGCAGCACTCTGTTGCTTGTTGACGCCACGCTCCACAGCCACCGAAGCAGGTGCCGCGCCTGCTGCCGAAACTACTGCATCTTGGCCGCGCTGTAAGCACATGTGAGGTGTGCCTCATGTTGCCTCCCATTTTGTTTCACAACTGCCCACCAAACAGACGAGGACCAGGACGAGTTTGCGGAGCACTTCAAGCGCGTGCGGCCGCCGCACGTGCTCATCACCACCTCCTACAAGGTCACCGGCATCATGTACAAGTTCATCTCGGAGCTGATGGAGGTGGGTTTGCAGGGTGTGAGGCGCCGAACAACATCTGTGGATGTGCATATGCTCGGGGATTGACCGGCGTCATGTACGTGTACAGTTCAACTCGGAGCTGCTGGAGGTTTGCTGCCCGTCTACGATTGCTGCAATCTGGGTTAGAGTCGGATGCATGGCGACTCCTGCTTGCAGCGCAGCAAACTGCCTCGCAGTCTGCCCAGCCCCACCTCGCACAACCTCACTGCATGCCTGCTGCCCCTGCCAACCTCTCAACAGGTGCTGCCATGCGCGACGTACTACAAGCGGCAGGGCTACCCGCTGAAAAAGATTGTAGAGTACGCCAAGAACCGCGACTTTACAGACCTGATGGTGAGGGCTGTGAGCGCTGCATGGGTGCTGCACAGGGTTCACAGTTGTTGCACCTCCCAGCGCACTGCAGCTGGGGGCCGGCTTCAGTGGACGCTGCTGCGTCCCCAACCTGGGTTGTTGCTTTCCGCACCACCCCGTGTTTACAGCCTTGCTACCCTGCCGCCAAATCATTTTTTTGCCAGGTGTTCAACGAGGACCGCAAGCAGATCAACGGCCTGCTGCTGGTGCACCTGCCGGACGGGCCCACCGCCCAGTTCCGCCTCTCCAACCTGGTGCTGTCCACCGACATCAAGGTCAGCGCAGCGCAGCATGAGCGCGTGCAGCGCAGCGCAGCGCAGCATGACGGTGCACAGTGCAGCATGTGCAGCGTGCAGTGTGCAGAGCATGCCCAGCATGGCGCCGTGCAGCAGGAGGCAGCAGGGCAGCGGGGGCGGCCTGCTTGCGCCCACGCTTCGCCACCCAACGTGCCTGCGGCATTGGTGTGCGGCACCCATTGAGGAGCAGCCGCTCCCTTTGCTCAGACCTCCTTGCGCTCATTGCTCCCTTCCCTGCCCCTGCTTTCTTGCCCACTCCAGAACCACGCGCGCGCGACCAGCCACCGCCCCGAGCTGGTGCTCAACAACTTTGACACGCGGCTGGGCCACCGCGTGGGCCGCATGTTTGCCTCGCTCTTCCACCAGGTGGGTGCTGCTGCTCAAGGGGTGTGAGTTGGGTGCTGGGCAGTGAACCAGGTGACAGGTGCTGGGGGGGGGCTACGGGGGCGGGACGGGTGCTGGAGACCTGTGCGTGCCATGTATGAGAGCATGGCGCACGCCAACTCACCCCCGACGTGCCACACACTGTCTGCTCCCCTCTGCCGCAGGACCCCACGTTCAAGGGGAGGCGCGTGGTGACATTCCACAACCAGCGCGACTTCATCTTCTTCCGCCACCACCGATACATCTTTGAGGTGCGCCGGCTTTGACTCTTGGGCGGGTGTGCTTGGGTGCTAGCTAGTGGGTGAAGCTGCTGCTGGCAAAGGCAGGGCCTCACTGCAGCGCTGTGGCAAGAGCGCCTTGGGCAGCTGCTGGCCCCCAGCGCCACATTGCCATGCGTGATTTGACCGAAGTGGGTGCTGCCCGTGTCTTACGACCATTGCACCGCCATCCGCTCTGTATGCACTGCCGCAGGAGAAGCAGCAGAAGGAGAAGGGCAAGAAGGAGAAGATCACGGTGGTCAAGACGCGGCTGCAGGTGGGTGCTGGGCGCGGTGTTATGGCCGTGTGGCTGGGCTCGGTGTGGGTGCTTGATCAGCGCAGGAGCCTCGCCTGCCGCTGTGCTGGGCGGCAAGCGCTGCTGGGTGCTGGCCGGACGCTTCCGCATCCCATTATTTCCCCACCCAGCTGAGCTCCTCCCCTGTTTCATTTGCTGTACTTCCGCAGGAGATTGGGCCGCGGTTCACGCTGAAGCTGCAGAGCCTGCAGAAGGGCACGTTTGACAGCA
This sequence comes from Chlorella ohadii, assembly GCA_025026875.1. Taxonomy (NCBI): domain Eukaryota; kingdom Viridiplantae; phylum Chlorophyta; class Trebouxiophyceae; order Chlorellales; family Chlorellaceae; genus Chlorella; species Chlorella ohadii. Next base: position 93,895 of record JADXDR010000067.1, on the reverse strand, counting down.
AGGGCGGCGAGTTTGAGTGGGTGCACAAGCCGGAGACGGAGACGACGCGGAAGAAGATGCAGCTGTGAGCTGAGCACGCAGCGGCGCCGTGTGACGTAGGCAGGTCGACTTTGATTGCAGCAGCTCGAAGTTGTGTGTATTTGGCAGGCAGGCAGCAGACTGTAAGAACCTGGCTGTGCACGGCAGGGGCAGGGACGCCAGGAGGCGCNGACGGGGTGGGTGCACAGGCGGGCGGTCCTTCGGCAGTATCAACAATACCACAGAGAGGCTGCAGGCTGCAGAAAGTTACAAAGTGTCTTTTATGCTCGGTTGCTGGATATCAAAGCCGGCGGTCAGGAGGAAGCGACGCCTGCGCATGGGCGGCGGCGGTGCATGACAGGCGGTTTGTTGGGCGGCAATGCGTCTTGTTCATTTCCCTTCCCTCTGACAAAATCGGGGACGCCGCAGGACAGCGGGTTGGCGCGGCGCAGAGAGCGAGAGTGGACAGCGGCCTTGGAGCGGGCCGGCAAAGCGATCCAGCGCCCGCACCCGCTGCACCTGCGCCCGCCATGGCGCTCCTTTCGAGCGAGGCGCTGCTTCTGTCGACCAGCGACCTGGCTGCCGTCGACTGCCCCTGCCGGCTGCTGGCGGCCTCCACCGAGAACCTGGCGGCGCTCAAAAGCGTGTGCATCGCGCTGCCGCGCCTGCTGGCCACGCCCAGGTGACCCCCGCCGCCGGCAGTTTCGCCACCAGCCGCCAGCCCGCCCGGCTCCCTCGGAGCGGCGCCGGCGCGGACCAGCCTAAGCGGGTTTTGCTGTGCATTTCTGATATCTTACATCACATTCTGGACCCCAGGCTAATGATCAACCCCAAATCAATGCATCCGCCGCCGCGCAGGGAGGATGTGCGCGCCAGCGACGTTGTGCTCGCAGAGCTGCTCAACCGGCGGCCGCCGGCGGCGTGGCTGGCCACCAGCCACGACGGCAGTGCCGGCGGCAAGGACTGCGAGCTCACTCAGCTGGTGCGGTCTGCTAACGAGAGCAGGGACGATGCAGTTGCCGCCGACCATGCACCATGCGCCTGCACGTAGCTTCCAAGGTGGCCGCAACTGCTCGCCCCAAAACCCCAAGCTCTGCATCCCAGCACTTTCACCCACTACAGGCTCGCGACTGCGTCACGCTGGACATTGTGCTGGTGACGCGAGGCTCCACCTTCGACCTGGTGTTTGTGCCGCGGCCAGCCGCTGTGCAAGACGGAGTGGCTTTCGCCGTCTTCGCCACACGCGTGAGTATGATGGTTGGGGCAATGGGAGCGGGTGGTGTGTGGCAGGACCAGTCCGGCAAAGCTGCGGCAAGTGGCTGGGTGCTGAGGTACACAGCGGGTCCGCTTAGGTTGCCACCACGCACACGCACGCACGTACGACCGTACCCCTCTCTCACCGTTGCCCCTGCTGCAGATAGACGGCGTCTACTTCATCTCGCAGACCATTGCGGCTCGCCAGGTGGCGGTGGTGCTGGACTTGGACGCCACGCTGCTGGAGAGCGAGCACCTGCCGGTGGAGCCTGCAGGCTGGTGAGGGAATGGAAAGGACAGGGAGTGGCGACAAAGGTAGTGCAAGCTGGGGTGCCCAGCGCCTGCACACCGCCGCAATGCACACGTGGTGCCCTGCCTTTCCTGCTGTCCTGCAGGGACGAGCTGGCGTGGGAGCCGGTCAGCCTCACGCAGCAGCCCGGCGGGCAGCACGTGATGGGGCGGGTCAGCCGGCTGCCCGACGAGCCACACCACGCTGAGTCGGTGCACGCAGCCACCTGGGTGTGGAAAGGAGGTGAGGTGGGGCAGCAGGGCTGGAAGGTGGCGGCGGTTAGCGCGTTCTCGTTGGCAGGCATTGCTTGCCTCCAGCCTGCTGTTTGGCTCCAGCGCAAACATGCTAGCTACCCACAATCATGCCAGCTCACAGCGCTCGTCCATTCTGTGCTTCTCCTGCAGCGGCGCACAACTATCGCGTGCGGCAGCGGCTGGGCTGGTCCCATCTGCGAGACGTGCTGACTCAGGTGTGCTGCAAGCCTCCCTTCCCTTGGTTGGCTGACGGGGAGCGACTAGTGGCTGCTTTCATGCGCTCACAGCAACCCGAGCCTCATCATTCGCATTCGTGTTCTGTGCCCTCCCAACCTGTGCAGGAGGGCCAGCCTGGCGGCAAGCTGGCCACCTACGTACTCTCGCTGGGGCGCCCACTCTACATCCAGGTGAGGAGCCTTCAATGGATGGTCAACCTGCATGTGGTGGCTCTGGCCTTGGGCCTGAGGGTCAGTTGTAGTAAGCTCACCCTTCCCCTTTCTCCCTGCCTGCTGCAGACTGCGTGGCAGCTCCTGGATCCCGCGGGCGGGATCATTGCGCGGCACGAGTTTGGACGCAAGGTGAGCAACTGGAGGGGTGCACTTGCGGATGCACAGTCCAGCTGCGATGATGGCTCAACAGGCTATGCATCCCTGCTTGCCCTACGCCACCGGCACACTCGCACCTGCTCCCCTGCCTTTCTGCCACACCAGGTCAACTCTGCGCGGCCAGACGGCGTGTACTGGTGCCCCGAGAAGACGCCCTGCATCGGCGTGGGCCTGCGCTCCATCTTTGACCAGGCGAGTGCTCCCTTTCGTGTCCGTGGGCCTGGCATGGCGCGACAGCAGGCGTGTTTGCCCGGCTGCGTGGCGTGCATGCTTGGCTGGTTCACTCTTCAAGCTATCCATCCTGGCCTGAGAACCTCCGTGCACCCATATCTGCGGCACAGGACTTCAACATGCGGCTGGGCCCTGTGTGGATTGCCGACGACCTGCCTGAGGTGCGGGCTGTGCGGGCGGGGGGCAGTGTGTTGGCCGCGCCAGTCACTGGTTGGCAACCAGGTGCCTATTGCCACCTGCTGCAACGCTGCACGTGCCTGACTTTCGGGGCCCTCCCCTTCTGGCAGGTCTACGCCGAGAAGTACCGAGATGCAGTCTGTGAGTGATGCGCTGCAGTGATAGCGCTTGCCTGCTGCATGCGCTGCCAGCTGTGCATACGAGTTGCATGGCGCCGGCTGGTCTTAGTTACTCTGCAAATCAACCCACTTGTATGATCCACATTGACCCTTTGTGCTGCAGATGCGGTCGATGCCTACAAGCCGGTCTGCGCGCAGCCAACTGACTACGATGCAGACGGCAGCGTGCTGCGCACCATGGCAGGCTCCCTGCTGCGCTTCTGGAGCCACTGCTACGGCCCAGACGGCCAGGGCGGCGCTGTGGCGGCGGTCGCAGCCGCGGCGCAGCAGGCGCTGCACCAGCTGGCGGCGGTGCCGCMGCCGGCCGCCCAGGGCGGCAGCTCGCTGTGGTGTGAGGGGCTGTTCCGGGGCCGCGAGGCGGTCAGCAGCGCTTTCTCGGTGGCCAGCTTCCTGCGCGCGGAGCAGGTGGGGAGGGGATAGCATGCGAGCAGGGTTGGGTGAGTGGTCGACTGCCCATTGCAAGACAGCGCTGGCGTGCATGCACTTCTTCTGTTTAGTAGCCTGCTCCGCTGCACACCACGCAACACGCATTCTAACCAGACCGCATCCCTGCCTCTCCCCCTGATTGCCAGGCGGTGGAGCCGGCAGTAGACATGGAGGCGGCGGTGCCCGAGGCGGAGCCAGAGGCGGCAGTTCCCGAGAATGACGAGAACCAGGCGGCGCCGCCAGCCAAGGTGCGCAGGGTTGCTGGCAAGGGTTGGTTGGCAGAGCCACAGCCGGCCCTCGACCTGAATATTGCTGATTCACTGCTTCGTTTCTGTTGCTTCCATGGCTTGCATCAAGCTGCCAACCGCGAAATCGTCACTGCAACACAATCAAACCCTTCCTGCTTCCCCTTCCAACCCTCCGCAGCCCTCCCCAGGCAAGGTGCCGCCGGCGTCGCCCGAGGACCGCGCCCCGCTGCGCCCCTCCTCCCGGCAGGACACCTCCAGCCACACCCCCGCCGCGGCAGGCAAGCCCGCCTCGCCGCGGCCGGCCGGCTCCCCCGCACCCAAGTCTCCAGGGGCAGCGGCGCCCGCACCCGCCGACAGCTGGCGGCAGGCAGGCAGCGCAGGCGCAGCGACGCCAGTGGAGAGCACCGTGGAGGATGCAGTGGCTTCCATTAGCATCGTGCCGTCCAGCGAGGAGGAGGGCGCCAGCATGATTCTGCTGCTGGGCAGCGCCCCGCGCCGGCCGCCGCCGCCGCCGCCCAGCGCGGTGCAGGTGGCCATGGTGGTGGAGGCTGCTCTGGGGGCTGTGGAGGCGGCTGTGCTGGCTGCCGGCCCTGAGGGCTCGGGCGAAGCCGGCTGGGTGGCGGCAGGAGAGGTGCGGGTGGAGGAGGCGGTGCCCATGCGCAGCGGCAGCTCCGAGGTGGAGGATGCAGAGGCGCCGCCGGAGGGCGCGGATGCAGAGGCGCCGCCGGAGGGCGCACTACCTGATGCCGAGGTGAGCTGGCTGGGGCCGGGATGCTTGCAAGCTGCTGCTGGCTTTGCTGCTCTGCTGGGCTGGCTGTTCTAGGCATGCACCATGCAGGGTCCAAACAACCCTGCGGTTGGTGCCACCTTCACCTGCACAGGACGCGGAGGAGAGCGGCTCTGCAGGCCGCAAGCGCGACTTTGCCGCCATCGCCGGCCAGGACACCCTGCTCGGCCCAGGTGGGTTGCGTACGGTGGCGGGAGGTGGTGGTTTGAGTGGCACTGCTGTGCGGCGGTTGGCGGACAGGTGCTGCAAAGGCGCGAGCAGCTGAAGCATCCATCACACCGCACACACCTAATCCCTGCCGCAGGAGCACCCATATTCGTGGCCGCCGGCAACTGAGGCGCGCACAGCACAGTGTTCCCCGTGCGGCGGTGCGACATCCGCCGCAGCATGTGGCAGCGCAGCGTGCGCCGCCGCCCCCCTCAGCAGGGCACATTCCTTCCTGCGTTGTCTAAGTTATCGTCTGAGCTCTGAGTTTACTTAATTTGCAGCTCCTGCTTCTTTGCTGCTCCCTGCGCTCGCGACCGACTTGCCAGTGACCGCTGCCGGCTCTGCTGCCGCTGCCTGTTTAACCTGAGGAATGGTGGAGGGCGAAAAGCCAGCTAGGAACAGCCTGGAGGCGGACGTTGTGACGCTGGCGAGCGGTGAGGGCGGGCTTGCCGGCACGGGGCCGCGAGCGGTGCTGCTGCAATATTGCATGGCTGAACCATGATCGCAAGGTGCCATCGCATCGCTCTGCAGATGCCGGGGAGGAGGCCCAGCAGCAGTACCTGCAGTCGCACGCAGACAAGACCATCCAGACCATCCTGCTGCTTGTCGGTGAGAGGGAGGTGTCATCAAGCTATTGCGATCCACAGCTTGGCCGATGGCTGCGCCTCTGCCGCCGCCGCCGCCGCCGCTCTCCCATGGCCATTGCTTGCTCCACGTGGCCCCGGCATGTAATGGGTGCTCACCTGCTTGCCTGTGTCCCTACAAGCAGCCATGGAGGCGGAGGCGATGCCAATGGTAGAAGCACTGGGGCTCAAGGCGGACAACCCGGCCGTCATCCCGCCGCCCGCGCCCTGCCACTCCTTCTCGGGGCGGCACGCCGGCGCCGACGTGCACGTCGTGTGCTTTGGTGAGCTCAGACGACTCAGAGTCTTCTTGCGTTGTGAACATGGAAGCTTGAGGCTGGGGCACTGCCCAAAGCTGCTGCTGCTGCTGCTGCTCCAGCCCTGCCCCGCTGCCGCACGCCGTTGCCTGCCTCCCTTGCAAGCCGCTGCCGCACCTCTTGCTCAAACGCACAGCTGCCTAAACTGCCTGTGCCCGCCTGCCCGCAGGCAAGTGCAAGGCCACTGGGGTGGACAATGTGGGCACGGTGCCCGCAGCGCTGACCACATACCTTGCTATCCAAGCCTTCAAGCCCGACATTGTGATCAGCACAGGTGCGCTTTGCTTGCATGCGCTTGCAATCGAAGGCCGTGTTGTGCTGCGGGGTGCCGGCTTTTTGAGGTTGGAGACTGTGCAGGTGCCTTTCCGGATGCTGTTGCACTGCCTGCACTTGCTGGTTTAGCTGCCCTCCATGGCTTGTGCTTCCCTAGTGCAGGCACGGCGGGCGGCTTCCGGTCGCGGGGGGCGGCCATTGCAGACGTGTTTGTGTCCACGGGCATGGTCAACCACGACCGCCGCATCCCCATCCCCGTGAGCCGCTGCTGCTGTTGATGTGAACGGGCAGCAGCTTCCAAACAACTTATCCAGTGGCCTTATCTGTGCTCCTCTTTGTTGCTGGGCATCGCTTGCGCGCGTCAAGCCGACTGCTCCCACTCAAGCTGACACCCTTGTGTGCCGGACCCCCCGCCTTTCCTCCAGGGCTTTGACAAGTACGGTGTGGGCGCGTTTGATGCCATCCCCACGCCACACCTGCAGAAGGTGCTGGGCCTCAAAGCGGGTGAGTGTGTAGCCACGCTGGGGTGTGAACAACACGTCTCAGCAGGTCAAGTGCTGCGACAGCCGATGCGTGCTTTGCACGCAAGCCTGCAGCCCATGGGGCCGCTGGAGTGTGCTCCGTGCTTCTTTGTTTCAACGGCAGGGCCGTGTGTGAGGTTTAAAGACGTGGTTCAATGATGGCTGTGCACCGTCGTTGGATTATGTCGCCGAGCACATGGCTTGTTGTGACTGTCGGCCGTGTGCATCGCATTTCGTGCCGCAGGCGTGGTGACCAGCGGCAACTCGCTGGACTACACCGCCGAGGACATTGCTTTTCTGTGATTGTCAGCTGTGTGGAGTGCACCACTCTTTGTGTGCAGGCGTGGTGACCAGCGGCAACTCGCTGGACTACACCGCCGAGGACATGGCGCGCATGGTGCAGCACGAGGCGGCGGTCAAGGTGCGCACGCCGTGCCTGCTGTACATGCTTTGCCCGCTGTGCCTGCTGTGCATGCTTTGCCCGCTGTGCCTGCTTCACCACCAATCATGCTTTGCCTGGATCGTGCTTAGCCTTAGCCCCCCCCCSTCCGAGACTCCTGCACTCCACTGCGCGCCGCTCCACCCGCCACTTTCACAGGAAATGGAGGCGGCGGCGGTGGCCTGGAGCGCCGACCTCTTCGGCTGCCCCGTCTTCTGCATCAAGAGTGTGACTGACATTGTGGACGGCGAGCGGCCGGCGCAGGTGGGTGCTGGCCGATCAACGGCGCAGGTGGTGACTGGTCAACGGTGCGGCTGGCTGGTCAACGTGACAAGCTGGTGGCGGCCCCTGTGCCTCAGACGGTGTTGCATAGCAGGGGCACGCCCTGCTTCCCACCAAAGCTTCCACCTAAGTTGTACATATGCTGTGCCCTGATATCTTCTGCTGCATCTCCTGCACAGGAGGAGTTCCTCGAAAACCTGCACAAGGCGGCGGGCGCGCTGCAGGCGGTGGTGCCCCAAGTGATCGAATTCATTGCCGGCAAGCGGTACAGCGACCTTTGATGTGACACCAGCATTGTAAACTGCAGTTGGCACAGGCCTGGGTTGCTCGAGGCGCCACAAGGGGGCAGCAGCGAGGCGGTGGCGGCCGGCGGCCACGGTGCGGCTAGCAGCAGGCACAGCTCATGCTGGCAACAGCTGCTGCAGGGCGCGTCGCAGGAGATGTATGGAGGGGCTGCTGAGTTTGAGCAGTGCACCAGGCAGGCGAAGACGGGAGAGCGGCATGCAGGACAGGACCGCAGCAGGCGCAGCAGGGCCGCTGGTTAAGGACGCCCAGTATTGCCTGCCATAATAACTTTCCCAACCGCTTCAATGAAGGCCTCGAACGCTTCCAASCCACGCAAGCACCTGCACCGCCACAAGTGAGTGCCCATCTGGTGGCTTGGGCTTGGGCCGCCGCCGCCGCTGCCGCTGCCGCTGCAAACTTGCGCCAGCCSAGCTGCCCTCCCTCTTGAGTGGGCGCTAGAGCAGCTGGAGGGCGCGCTTAGGCGCCGGCYGGTGCGCAAGCCGAGCCCTGGCTCTCGCCGCCGCAAGCCGGCGGGCGACGGCGGCGGCGCCCGCTCAGCTTCCGGCGCCATACTAGCTGCCGCGCCTCCCCTCGGTCTTTCACCTTTTTTTCCGTGGCCTCCCGCTCCCGTCACATTGCTCCCCCTGAAGGTCGGGCGGTGCAGCACAGGCAGTGATGGCAGGCGCCTGTGCGCTCAACCCAGTAGGTGGTCGGGCGGAGCGACAGTGGGTGGCGGCGGTGGGTGGCAGGGTCTTCTTGCATTTTTGAATGCACGTGTTCCTGCTCCTGAGGCAAACCAAACTATTCAGCTGTTCAGTGTGCATTAAGCCCACCAGCTGGACGCTTGAATGAGCAACTGCGCCCCCAAACCCCTTGCAGGAGCGCCACGCCGCGGCGGCGGCAGAGGTAGGGCGCTGGGTGGGCCCTTGCTTCGGCCAGAATTGCCAGCATGCTCAGCATGCTCAGGCCTGGTGCCAGTTCCGTCCTATTGCCGATGCCAGTTGTATCTCCCGCTTGCGTGTACCTCATCTCTGATGCAGCACCGCACCTCCCATCCCTTGCAGGGCGCCTCCTACCCCAAGGCCCCGCCCGCATTCGACAAGTCGGTGGGCGGTGACTACCGCGGCGGAGACCCGGGAGACGACCCCCTGGCCCTGGTGAGTGTGGCAAGTGGCTGGAAATTAGGTGACTGGCATGGGGACGGTTCCATTTGCCGCCCCCTCCACCTCCGGATCAAGGGGCACTGGTGAGCGTGATTGGTAACTGGGAGTTGTTGACTGGCATGGGGACGGTTGCCGTTTCCCGCCCCCTCCACCTCCGAAAGCCATCATTGCATGCCAGTAAGGGTGGCGGGCTCCTGGCTAATGCTGCATGGCCACCTGCCGCACCAGCGAGCTGTGTAGATGCGCACGCCGCGGTATGCAGGCAGTGTCACGTGCTGGAATCGACTGCTTTCCAGCAACCAATTTCAACTGCCGCTGCTGCCCCCACCTCGCTGCCCCCGCAGGCCGGCTGTGCCGGAGGCCAGGTGCCGCCCATGCAGCCCCGCTTCCGCGAGCTGGCGCCGCTCTTCCCCTGCGAGTCCTGAGCTGGCGGCATCCAGCCAGCCATGGCTGCAGCTGTTAAGCTGCCAGTCCTGAGCTGCCTGAGCAACGGCAGCCATGGCCAGCATCCAGGCTAGCCATGGCTGCAGCTGCTCGACTACACGAGTCCTGAGCTGCCTGCGCTTGGCCAGAAATGGCCGTTGCCCTGCAGGCGGCTACGCGAGTCCTGAGCGGCCGGCACTGCCGGCACCCGGCCAGCCAATGCTGGCCATGTAGCATAATGTGAGTTGCGCGCTGGCGCTCAGCCGGTGTCAGCTGTGCAAATGAGGGAGGAGCCCTCTTGTAGTGGCTCTTGTCAACTTATGCCTTGATAGCAGCCTGCCCCTTGATAGCAGCCCTTGCTAGCAGCCCGACGGGCGCATGCCCGCTGGGCACAGTGCTTGTGTGAAAAGTATCTTGTGCACATGCAGGCCAGTCTGCGTGAATACCCCATCCCACGTTATGTATTGAGGTGCCCAGCCCAACATCATTCGAGTGCACTGCTTTCATTGCTGCCCCCTTTCTCATCATCGGGTGCTTCCGTCCCTTGCACGTCCACCTTGCCCCTGGCTGCTTTGGCCATCAAACAACAAGCCCTCAGTGGCAGTTCAATGAGTGTAATCAGCATGCCTGCGTGTCCAAACCAAGACATCTCAGCAACAGAGCGGTAGGCTGCAGCAGCAGGAGCATCAGGCTAAGATCAGCCAGGCGCTACCAGCTGCACAACCTTCTCAGCCGCAGCCTCCCCCACAAGAGCCGTAGATGCTGGCCGCGGCAGGTGGGCCACTTCCGCTTTCGTTGCACTGGCCCCATTCCTGCACAGCGGCGAGCAATGCTGGCGGTGTGTGAAAAACATCCACCTGCTCGCAAGACCGGCTGTGAATGCTGCCCAAGCAGGCAGGAATGCAGGTGCTAGCAAGGCGCAGAGCAACATCAACGCCCACCGGAGCAGCAGCAACGCAGTGCCTGCCTCACCTCTCTACTGCCTCCAGCAGGCCTAGAAGGCTGCCGTACTTGCTGCCCACCGCATATGCCTCTTCTGCGCTGGCTCCAGCTGCCAGCAGCATGTGCATCAGGGCCGCCTTGCTGCCGTCTGTGGGAACTTCAAAGCGGCCCAGCAGCCTTTCCAGCTGCACCCGCTTCTTCTGCGCCTCTTTTGACTGCAGCTCAACGGCAACAAAGCTGCGGGCGGTCTGCAGGGGCGGGCTCGGGACGGGGAACAATGATTGGGCACTGCTTGACAGGCAGGCAATTGCAACTGCGCTTGCATGCCCTGCACCGCCTGCCAGCAACCATGCAAAGAGACAGAGTCTGCACCTCGCAGCAGCAACCAGCGGCCATGGCAGTGCTTCCCCAGCCACCTAGCAGCCTCACCGTTTTCTTGTAGTCGGCCTCTGCCACAGCACGTGTTACTCGGTACACATGCTCTGCAGCCGCATCCAGGCTTTCGGCGCAGTGGAATGCAACATCCGGCCGCCACACTGCGAGGTCTGCTGCCACCTGGCGTGACGCCTCATCGCCCATCGCATTATATGTAAGCAAGTTCAGGCGGCAGCCGGGCCGTGCAAGCTCTGCTGCATGCAGCAGGGACGCCAGGCTGTCACGCTGCACATGCCGCAGGAACTTGTCCTTCTGCGAGCATGCAAGGGGGCCTGATGACGGTGAGAGCTGATAACAATCAGAGGCAAGGGGATCAAAGGGAGAGCGACAGCCACCTGCATTGATCCTCAAGCATGGCACCTGCATCGAGAGCAGGCTGTCATGGCCCAAGTGACAAACCACAATTCAACTCACCGCCAAGCAGATCATCAAGTGCTCTACATCGCGGCCATTCACTCGCCACGTCACCGTTTTGTGCTGCTCAAGCCCCGGCAGCGGCGCCGCCGCCTGTTCGGCCGACAGCTGGATGCGCGGGCAGCAGGGCGTTCCATCCTCGAGGTGATTCTGCTGAAAAATAGGCCGCCGCCTAATCAATTCTGCAGCAGGCACGCACAGAGTGCGGAAGGTTGTGCAAGGGGGCAGCAGCAGCCGCCGGGTCGCCGCCGGCGCCGCCGCCGATGTGGGGTTGTGTGCATCGTCTTGCTGGATCGCACCTGATACACGGTCCCCTAGTTCCAACAAGCGAGGTGATAGGAGGGCAGCCACGGAGACGGCCTGGTCGGCGTGGTTGGCCACGGCCCAAGCCATAGGCTCGCTTGCAGCTGTGGATCTGCGCTCCTGCTGGTTGATATGGTTACTGCATAGGTACAGGAGCGCAGATCTCGGCGGGACCAAGCCTGCAGCCCATGTTCGGGCGCCGCGCTGGCAAAGGGCGGCTCCTCAGCGCCTTCCCCCTGTGTCCGGCGCCTAGCAATCGCGTGGCCGCGCTACTTGGCAGCGAACAAGCTGTCTGGCCACGGCACCCGCGAGCTATGCGGGACTACAGGCCGCAGAAAGGCTCAGTCCCCTTCGCGTGCCTGGTTGAGCTCTACCAGGTGAGATGCTATACACCTAGGGGACAAATTGTGTGCAGCTAGTTTGTTTGGTAAAGCACCGCCGCCGCCGCAGTGGCGCCGCCACCGTGCCGCACGGCCCCGTCCCATTGCCCCATTTCCTGCTCGCCTGTGCAGGACGGGGCCTGCCCGAGTGGACCGAAACGTCGAGATGGCCTGAGTAAAGAGACCTTGGCACAGCTAGTCGAGGAGCGAGGCCTGGCAGTGACGGACGTGCACAAGAGTGCGCTCGAGGGCTCGTGCTGCTTCACTTCACACACTAGGCGCTGCTTCCGTTTGCTGGTCAATCATCCGTAATACGGAAGCCGGTTGCGCTGGTGTCCACAGCCTGCACCTCCCGCCACCCTTCCCTCTCTGCAGAGACAAGCCACAGGACCGCAGCCGGGCATTACTATTCGGACACGGCCCTGGATTTAGGCCTGAGGTCCTTGCGCAAGAATTCCCAGGGCATTGTTGTGTATGCAGCGAAGTGCTGGAAGCTGACGCACGAGGTGCGTGCTGGCTGGGCGGCCCGTTGTGCTGCTGCTGCTGCTGTGCTGTGCTGTGCTGTGCTGTGCTGTGCTGTGCTGTGCTGTGCTGTGCTGTGCTGTGCTGTGCTCCGCTCCGCTCCGCTCCTTGAAGAGCTAATAGAGCTGCCTTGCTCCAACCTCTT
>JADXDR010000067.1:62978-77167 GCA_025026875.1 Chlorella ohadii | reverse complement strand
CGCGTACGCCATTTGCATGCTTGCAGCGTAGGCCTGCATCATTGCCTCCTGCAGTGGTAAGCGCAGAGGATGGCAGGGGGAAAGCAGGCCTGTCAGCAAGCTTGCAGGGCCTCTGCTTGGAGGCACATGTGGTGCCGGCGTCGACATGGGGCGTGGAGGCAGCATTGTGCGCCCAGCTGTATGCCCTGCGCGGCCCTGCCCCTCACAACCCTTCAGCAGTGCACCCCACCCTGGCTTGCACAGGTGCAGCACAGCCTGCCATGGCGCCCAAAGCAGCAGGGAAGCAGAAGCTGCGCGCACCTGGCCGGGCCGAATGGGCACGTATCCATACGGCTGCATCACCATGCCATAGGGCATGCCGCCTGCGGCTGCGCCTGGGTACACCATGCCTGCAGGGGCCAGTGGGGCAGGCAGGCAGAGTTTGGTGGTGGCGGCAGAAGTGATGACATTGCAGGGTCGGCCATGCAGGAAGGAGCAAGTGGCAAGTAGCTTCACAGCAGGCAGCTCCATCTGGCCATCCAGGCAGCGCTTCAAACAGCAGCGCAGCACAAGCAAATTGGCAGCACGAGTGTTCCAACACGAAATAATGTCCAGCAGCGGGTCCCGACCTGGCATGGGTGCCATCATGGCCGCCCCCGGCACAAGCATTTTGTAGCTTACAAACCTTTCCAACACGCAAACCATTACGCAGCAGCAGGGCTGACCTGGCATCGGCGCCATCATGGCGGCACCCGGCATCATGCCCGCCTGGCCGTAACCGTAGGCCGCCTGCATCGCCATCATCTGCTGCGGGTCCATCTGCAGGGAGGAGCACGGAAAATGCAGGTGTCCACGCGTGGGCTGGGCAGGTGGGAAGCAGGTATCAGTCCCCCATCTGCTGCTGCGCGACAGCACGCTCAACACAGCCTCCTGGCCACAGAAGCAAAGCACATGCCATCCCGCCGTCGGAAGCGACAGTAGTAACAGCGCCCCGGTGCACTGCCCACCTGGCCACCATAGCCGGCTGCATACATGGCCGCCGCCGCGGGGCTGCTTGGCATTTGTGAGGGGCCGGGCTGGCCCATGCCCATGCCGCTGCCATTGCTGCGAGGGGAGGAGGCTGGAGCATGGTCGGCGCGGCCGCCGCGCCCGCGCCCGCCGCCGCCCCGCCCCTCGCCGCCGCTGCTGCCGCTGCTGGCGAGCTCGGGGAACTGTAAGGAGGGAAGGAGGAGGGCAGAGAGGAGAACCAGGAGGGTGAGTGTGACATTGTGGCATATGCAGAAGAGCAGGTCAGGCCATTGCTGGGGGCATGCAGGTCGGGGGCTGGCATTGCGTGAAGCGCAGGCAAAGGGCGCTAGCACAGCGAGAACTAGTCATGCAGCCTGCAGGATTTCAGGACTCCACAGAGGCCATTGGTAAAGCGGCTGAGCGCACCTCGCTGCCGTAGCTGGGGCGCACATACATGCTGGCCGCCGCCTGGTCCTCGCCAAAACCGGGGTCGAAGCGAGGCGCGTGCATGCCCCTGCGGCAGCAGCAGCGGCAGGCAGCAAGCGGCAGGTTGGTTAGCAGGCAAGCTATGGAAGCGAGCAGGCAGGCAGGCACATGTGCTGTGCTGCAATTAACCGAACGAACGTTGCAACGAGCGAAAGAAGCAGAAAGGAGCAAGGATGATGGGCAAGTTCAAAAAAATGTCCTCGGCTGTTTGTTCCATCCCGCCAACGGGCAGAGTYGCGGGGCGGCGTAGGAGCGCGAGTGCCGCTCTGGCGGGGCTGCCTGAGGCAAACCGCTGGGGCGGCTGGGAGGGCCGGCACCCAGCGGCCCTGCCCCGCCATGGCCTGACTGGCAGAAAACGAGCTATGCAAAACAGAACCGACCGTCAAGCCCAACAGCCTGCCACACCCGGAGTGTTTGCCAGATGCCAGCCAGGTTGCTGGCGACTCACACGAGATAATGCAGCCATGACGCACCTGCTGCCCTGGATCCCCACAAACGCAGGCAGGGGGCACATTGCACAGCCAAGCAGCACCCAACACGCCAGCAGTTGCACAACCGCACCTGCCGCGCCGGAAGTCGGGGTCAGCCATGTCTGCCTCCTTGTTTCGCAGCTGGGCCTTGGTGGGGCGCGGCCCGCCGCCGCCGCCGCCGCCATAGCCGCCGCCGGGGCCGCCGTAAAAGCCGCCGGGGCCGCCGCTGTAGGCGCCGCCGGGGCCTCCGGGCGGGCCGCCATACGCCATGCCCATGCCTCCAGGCATGCCTGGGCGGCCGGCGTAGCCCATGGCTGCACCCATCTGCTGCGGACCCATCGGTCCCATCATGCCACCAAAGGGAGTCGCCATGCCTCCCATGCCGCCCATGCTGCCGGCGGGGCCGCCAGCCATGCCGCCATTGAGCGGACCGCCGGGGCCGCTGGCGCGGCCGCCAGGGGGCGGCGGGGGCACCGACCCGCCGGGACCCATTCCAGGGAAGCCGCCGGGACCGCCGGGACCCTCCCCAAAAATGCGCGCCCGTGCACGGTGGTATTCCGCCTCCCGCTCCTGAACAGACCTGCGGGTCGGTTGCAGCAAGAGGCGAGCCGCAGCACTGGTGGGTGCGTGCGAGAGGAGGGAAATGCGACCATGCCAGTGTGCGCAGCAAAACAGCTGCAGGCAATGAGACAGCCAGTGCACTGGCTTGCAAGCTGGTGGCAGAAAACGGTCAGGCAGCCCAGGCAAACATGTTCAAACCCACAGCATGTGCCGAGGCCCTCAGCGGAAGGCGCAGCGCACCGGTACTGGCCGTTGGCGCCGGGCATTCCATAGCCGCCCTCCACTCCAGGCCCCATCATGCCGCCGCGGTGCGAGGGCATGCGGTCAGACCGCTTGCGCACGAGCACCCGCGGTGCTGGCGGCGAGCCCACGCCCGCATTGGCGGGGGCGGGCCCAGCGCCAGASGGACCCTCCTGCACCGCCACAGGCACGTCTGCAAGCTTGACCTGCAGCCCAACAGCGGAGGCAGAAGGGCAGCGGGCGGGCGAAGCGCAGCTAACAGCCGCCGGCCACGGCCACACACACAGCAAGCACAGCAGCACTGTGCAGAAATACGCAGGCGGCAGCACTCGCAGCAGCGCAAGCCAGCCGCCCAGCCTGCTGTGCTGCACACCGGCTACCCCGCATCAGCACCAGCTCCCTCAATCATCTGCTGCCTGGCAAAAGGTCATTTGCTGGACGCACCGCCGGCTGCCGCGTGCTGGGCGTGCGGATGGCCAGGATGCGCCCCTGGTCCGGCCCGTGGTTGACTGTGGACGTCTCCAGGCCCCAGTGCTGCGCTGTGCGGTGCGCCAGCAGGCGCTGCAGCAGGCAGGCGTGGCAGGGCAGTGGAGGTGTGAGGCAGCTGTGACGCTGTCCAGCCGTGCCAAGCTGCCGATCCCGGATATTTTTTGCGGCGCTGGTACCGGCACGCGCGGTGCGGCCACATGCAGGGCTGCCCATCCAGACCAACTGCTGGTATCCTGCTGCTGAAGGCAAGCATGGCACGCAGGCAGGCAGAAAGCGGCAGCCTGGCGGGTGCAACACCCACGTGGGACAGCACCCACCTCATAGGAGCTCATTTCGCCGCTGAAGACGTGCTGCGGCTCCTCAGACTTCAGCACAAACTCCTCCACCTCCGCCTCCAGCCGTAGCACTGCAGGGTGCATGGGTCCGGCCCCCGGAGCTGAAAATGAGCTGCAGGCGGGGCGCAGCGAGCGACACGGTCCACCCACCACCCGCACGCTCGCAGTCGCATGGCGGCGGCGACATGCCTGAGGCCCGGTTGCGGGGGTGCGCCAGCGCGTCTCGCAACGCGTGGTCCACATGGCAGGGCGGCCCGGCCTCTGCTGCTGCCGGGACTACCGCTGCGGGCTGCGCGGGGGGCTCCCTGCGAGCGGGCGGGCCGGGGCGGTCAATTAGGCGATGCTGCTCCACCGGGCACAAACCCCCGCCCCTCCGAAAGCCGGCAGGCCCCGTCCCAAGCGAACGAGCGCACCCCTCGTCCTCTGGGCCGCCATCGGCGCCCGCCGCCCCGCCATTGATGCTCAGCTCCTCCAGCTGCGCAGCGGCCGCCTCCCAGCCCTCCTCCGCAGCCATTTTGCCGCTGGCGAGAGGGGACTCGCTGCTGCCGCTGCCCTCGCCGCCTCCCAGATGCGCGATCGCTGTGGGATGTGGCTGCGCGAAATGTGCCAGCGTCTGCGGCCTTGATGGCCTCATGCACAGGCTGTGCTGCGTGTTTTGCTTGAAAGACAGGCCGCCGAAATGCCCGCCCTGCCGTCCCAGTGAGCCTAGCATCCCACCAATTGCAACTGGCAGTGGGTGGGGAACCCTGGCGAGCGACACAGCGGTCCCCGCAGATCACTTCTCGCCCAAACGAGCTCCTGGACGCACGCCATGGTGCTCATCGAAGACATCACCGAGCAGGAGGCCGCTAGGGAGGCCGCAGAGGCGGCGGCGGCCGCCCAGGCGGCGGCGGCAGCAGCGGCGGAGGAGCGGGCGCGGGCGGCGGCAGCGGCGCAGCAGGCCACCGCGGCCGCGTCAGCGCAGTATGACTCTGATAGCGACTATGAAGAGGAGGAGGGCGAAGAGGGGCAGCAGGGAAGGGGCGCAGCGGGGCCAGCAGGCGCGGCAGGGGAGCAGGAGGGCGGCGCAGTGGTCGGCGAGGCGCCGCAGCCGCCCCGAGAGCTCACGGAAGAAGAGAAGGTGCGGCCGACCTGCTTACGTGCAGCAGACTGCGCCAAGCTTAATGCACGTGTTGCGTGCTGTGTGCCGGGAGGTATTGTTTGTGTGACTGATGCAGCTGGTGCGTTCCCACTGCTGCCCAGCCTCGCAGCTTTGGCTCCAGTGCTGCTAGCGCTGAGCCTCCCTCACCCACGGCACTTGCCCGTCTGCTGGTTTCAGCGCTCTTTACACCTGCCTGGATCCCCTTTTTTCTCTCCTGCATCGAATTCAGGAGCGGCTGCAGCAGGCGGAGGTGTTGAAAAAGGAAGGGAACGAGCTGTATGCGCGAGACAAGTGGGAGCAGGCGCTGGTGGGTGGCAGCTGCTGCTGGCTGCAGATGCTCCTGGCACTGCTGCTGTTGTTGCTGCTGCTGCGGCTTGTGCGGCGATGCCCCTGCTGGTGGTGCCGCCGCTCCTGCCCCCGCTGCGGTAGCTGCTGCTTGGCTGCACATGCTGCCGCCGGCAGCAATCGCTGCCCTCCCCTTGCCATCAAAACTGTGCCCAGAAGCAGCACTCCGCTGCTCAGGTGCACTTTGCTTCTGCCGCTGCCAACACTTCCCGGCCGCCATGATTGTACGCAGGAGCGGTATTCGGCTGCGCTGGAGGCGGCGCCAGCAGAGGCGGCGGCCGCGCCGCAGCGAGCGGTGTACTTTGCCAACCGAGGCGCCTGCCACTTGAAGCTGGAGCGGTGGGCGGAGGCAGCGCAGGCGAGTGGGCGGGGAGCTAGTTAGTGGCCAACCAGCGAGCAGCTCATGGAAGGGCTGAGTGGCGTGTGTTGGGGNCTGCTGCGCCATGCTGGCGACTAAATACGCTGGCCGCTGCTCCCTTGAATTGCCTGCCCCGCCTCTCCTCCAGCCTCGCGCGGGGCCACTTGCTGAGCCATTTTCCACTGTCCTGGGGTACCATCAAAGCGCCTCACACACGCGCTTGTGGCTGCTCCCACGCCACATTCCTCACAGGACTGCTCAGCGGCGGTGGACCTACACCCGCGGTACGCAAAAGCGTTGCTGCGGCGCAGCACGGCGTACGAGAAGCTTGACGATTTGGAGCGGGCCCTGGCGGATGCCCAGAAGGTGGGGTTGCCGAGCCAGCAAGGCTTGGTCATGATCCCTGCCAAGAAACGGCACATGAGAAGCTAGATGGCCTTGCTTGCCATCCTGCTGGGTAGCTGAACAGTTGCTGTTGCATGCCGCTGCTGCTCAGCCACAAAAGCACACATTTGTTTGTCATCACATGCCCCCAACAGGTGCTAGAGCTCGACCCGGGCAACGCGATTGCGCAGAAGTCGGTGCAGCGGCTGACGCCCATCGTTGAGGAGCGGCGGGAGAAGCTGAAGGAGGAGATGATGGGTGAGCAGCAACTTGCTGTGCTGGGGGCAGTGAACCAACATAGAGGTTCCCAGCTCCTGTTGCATGATGGGTGAGCGGCTGTGCAACTGCAACTTGCTGTGCAACTGCAACTTGCTGTGCTGTGGGCAGTGAACCGTTGAGGGGGCGGGTGATGGGTGAGCAGCAACTTGCGGGCGCTGGCTGGTTTGGGCGAACCGCGGAGTGGGCGTGCGGCGACGGAAGTGTTGGGGAGTGCACCCTTGCGAGGTGCCGGCCTTGCTTGCGGCTTGTGGGTGGCTGTTGCAATGCACTGCACCCAGCAGGGAAGCCGAAGAAGCTGGGCAGCATGGTGCTGGGCACACGTCGCAATGACACTCTCACCCTCACCACCCCTAATCCTGCACCCATGCGCATGCGCACAGGCAAGCTCAAGGAGCTGGGCAGCATGGTGGTAGCCAATCCGATTTTGCCAGGGTTATGCCTCAGGTGCAACAAGCTCCAATGGCACGTTACCTCCCATGCCCTGCAGGCAAGCTCAAGGATCTGGGCAACATGGTGCTGGGCAAGTTTGGGCTGTCGGTGGACAACTTCAAGGCCGAAAAAGACCCCGCCACTGGCTCCTACTCCATCAAGTTCCAGCAATCGTCGTGACTGCGGCAAATGCCAGGCGCCAGCTGCCGCCAGGCGCCAGTGTGAGCTGGAACATTCCAGCAGGCGGCGTGAGGATGGAGCGGAGCCCCCGCAGTCGGCGGGAGCGTGGGCGGCGCTCCTTGCACTGCTGTGGCTGCCCACCCGCCGCCCATTGGCCGTCCGCGCGCCCCATGCGATTGCATGCTATTGGACTTGTACAACTAGCGATTTGATTGGATTGGTCATGCAGATGCAAAGCAGTCACGTGAACAGAGTGGGCACGGAGGAGGGGCACGAGGCCGCGGCATATGCATACGTGTTAGGCTTTGGGGGCGCGAGGGGCGTTGCGCAGCTGCAGCGGGGCAGCGGTGACTGCCCTGGGCACCCCAGGCATCCCTTTTGCTAATACAAGCGTTCAGTCACGACAGGGGTTGTCTAGCAAGGTCGGGAGGCTCGAACCGGCATTGAAACGGCGGCCGCAAGGGGCGCGGTGCCGGAGGCGGGGCGGGGTCGGCGGCGGGCAGCGGCCCCCTGGTGCGCCCCGCAGGCCTCCAGCGCCTGATCCACAACCCTCTGGCGGCCCCAGATCCCGAAATGAATCCTCCCCGTCCTTACACCCTCATGCACGGGATCGAAGGGCTTATCGCATGCGTGGCGCTCTTAGGAGCGGCCCCCGCCCGCCCAGCCACTTGAACCGCAGCTCGCTTGCCCCCAAGTCACCCAGAAAGCCAGCAGCCATGCAGACCGCCGCTGTGCGCGCCCCCATCGTGGCTTCGGCCCAGCAGCAGAAGGTCGCCCCCAAGGCGACCGTGGCGGCCCTGCCCCGTGTGGCCAAGGCCCTGGGTGCCGGTGTGGCCTCCCTGGCCCTGGCGCTGAGCGCCAACGCCGCCACTGTGAAGCGTGAGTGCTCACTAGCCACTTGCAACGCCCAGATCGCCCGCCATTCCAGCCATCGGGGTCCCCCATGCCCATCGCAAGGCGCAGCAGGGCCTGAAACCGGTGAATNGTGGGGGATAAAAAGGCTCANCCCTCCCCCCTCTCCCCCGTGCTGCAGTGGGCGNCTGACAACGGTGAGATCCCGCTCGATCGCGCGGTGACAGCAAGCTGAGGCGTGCCGGAGCGGCTGCAGCTCAGCGATCGCGGCGGGGCCGTCGTGGGCGGCGTCGCGTCGGCAACGTGGCGCAGCCCGGGCATGCGCCTCACCGCCTCGCCCCTCCTGCCCCCCCTCGCTTGCAGGCGCGCTGGTGTTCGACCCCTCCAACATCACCATCTCCAAGGGCGAGTCTGTGACCTTTGTGAACAACGCCGGCTTCCCCCACAACATCGTGTTCGATGAGGACGATGTGCCCGTGAGTCGCATTCACTCTGCTCTCTTTCACCGCTTGGGCAATTTGTGCAGCCCTGCCTGCCTGCCTGCCTGCGGCTGTTGCTGCGCAGTGCAGCAATCCTGTGCCTCTGGCCGGCGGCGATGTGCATTTGTGTGCAACCCAGCTCGGCTGCAGCAGCACGGCATGTGAGCAGCATGCCAAGCAGCTGGGACAGCAGGCAGGGGGCCACCCCTGCGGCATGGTGGCGCACCAGGCCTGCCCCCTGCTGCAGCAGCTGCATGTGCTGTGCACTGGAGCTGTGCAGCCCGGCATGTGGCCTCTCGGCTGGAGCGCTGCGGCATGCAACAGCCACGCCATTGGCCAGCATGGGCTGCGCTGGGCAGCCCACGGTTGAATCAGCCAGGCACATTGCCTGCGCCCATTCCGGCCCTCGCATCGTCCTCAGCGGCACATGATGCACTTCTGCAATTTCCGTGGCCTCCCGTGTAGCCGCACCTCCTCACCAACCCCGCCCCGCCTCGTGCGCCTCTCGCCTCGCAGTCTGGCGTGAACGCCGAGGCGATCAGCCGTGAGGACTACCTGAACGCCCCCGGCGAGGAGTTCACCGTCAAGCTGGACACCCGTGAGCGCACAATGATGTGCAGATTGAAGTTTGGTTGGCTCAGTGTTCCAGTTTGCCTGCTGGCCCGCAGCAGCGGCGGCGGGCATGCGTGACATGCCTGCTGGGTTTGGCCAGCTGACGGCATGTGCGGACAGGCTCACATGTGCGGCTGCCTGCGCTGGGCGCTGCGCTTGCTGCTGACCATGCCCTGCCCGCCCCATGGCACGGCGCTCTGCCGCCTGCCACAGCACCCGCCCCGCATCTCACCGCCTCACCTCTCCCTCACGACCCCTCCGCTTCCCTTCCCCCCCATCCCCCTTTTTTCAGCTGGCGAGTACGGCTTCTACTGCGAGCCCCACCAGGGCGCCGGCATGGTCGGCCGCATCACCGTGAACTGAGCGCAGCATGCTCAGCGTCGCGGCGTGCACTGACCCATTTTTGAAGCACTTGCTGTCTCTCTTCGGTTGACTGGCCTCTATTCAGGGTGTAACGCTACACACGCATGCATGCCTGTGAGGCAGGAGAGAGGGCAGCCTGCATGTCTGTGCAGCGTGGGGAACTAGGACTGAGCAACACAGCGACACTGGGCGTGAAGGGCGTTAACAACTGCGCTATCAAGAGCAGCGGCCGGAGCCGACCTAGAGAGTTTGAACGGGGCTTCAATGCATGCGGGCGGGGCGCTTGCGGCCTGCATGCATGGGTGGGGTGCAAGGGCCTGTGGAGCCTGTATAGTGTGCATCTGATCTTCCAATCAGCTAGCAAACCAGGGTGTGGCCAGGGGCATCCCATCCCGCACGCGTCTCAGCGGAAGGCGAGCAGGTGTGGAAGGTGGCGGCGGCCGCTGTGCCAGCTTGCAGCTGGGTTTGCGGGCTCCGTGGCCCTACCTTGGCCGCTGCAGACCTCAGAAAGGCTCCGGCCTGATTGCAATGCGCATGTGATCAGCCTGATGCCCGTGCTTTACCAAGCGGGCCTGCCTCCCAGCTCCCCTTCTCCCCTTTCCTCTCGACTCCCTGGACCTTGCCAAGCCACTCTCAACGTTCAGGAGGGCCCCGGAGGGCCCAGCGATGCTTCCAGGCGGCCTGGCAGCTCAACTCGGGCTGGCAGAAGCCAAGGGGCTCCCCTACACTAACACACGCCTCGTACTGTCGTCAGAAGTAACAGACGACGACTATTTCTTCGGCGGCTGCGTTGTACGTTGCTGGACAGACCCAAACTCGCACCCTGCCGTCAAACAGACGCTCCAGGGCCTGGATTTCAGGTGTGCAGGGGCTGGGGCGGCTATGACAAGGGCTTGCAAGCGGCACGGCCGCCGCCCGACTGGGACTGACGCGCTCCTGGCGTTTCTGGCTGCCCTGCAGGCGTGTGAGCCTCGGCGCCTTGGCCGTTCAGGCAATCGTGAACAAGCGAGGTGCGCGCCGGCCCTCCCAGCGCCCCCAGCCCGCCGTCGCTTCCGGCTGCGCGGCGGCCGCTGCGTATCCTGCGGTAGCTCCCGCCGCCTTCCCCGCAGCGCTCATCCCGTGCCCCTGCTGCCGCACCGCCTGCAGGGCCTGATGGCATTGTGGGCGTGATCCCTGGAGAGGAGAAGCACAGCGCCAGGTGCGCAGGCGGCACCCGCACGACTGCTACTGGAGGAAAAGCACGCGGGGGCGCCTGCGGGTGGTTTGGCAGCTGGCGTGGTGCCCCCTCGCGCCCAGCTGCATTCCGGTCGGCAGCCAGATCTGATGGTGACGCAAGTGCTTCTGGCGCAGCCAGCATGCAGCAAGTGCCGGCCACACCAAAACCCAGCACGTGCGCAACAACCCGCCCAGCCGCTGTTGTGTTGTGCTGCCGCCACCAATACGTGCTTCCTTGGCGCACTCGCTCTGTGCAGGCTGCTGGAGCTGTGCCAGCAGTGCCACGACAATGGAGAGGTGCTGGCGTGCACGCTGCCCAGCGCAGACGTTGTGCTGGTGCCCCGCCTGCCTGGCACCGCGGCGCAGGTGCGGCTCTGCTGCGGCAGGGTCTGTTGGGCTTTTGCAAGGCCTGCCGCAGGCCGCACGGCTGGGCAGGACCAGTATTGATTGCGGTTCGTGCTGCCTGCTGGCTGCAGCCGCGGATTTGCCAGGGCTCAGCCTGCCCCAAGCTTCGCCTCCCGCCCGCTTGTCCTCCTTGCTTTCTGCTGATTTTCCCGCAAAACTGGTCCTGTTCTATCTGCACAGGACGGCCTCTACTTCCTAGCCTACGCCACCTGCCTGCGGGCGGTCGAGCTGTGCGAGCGGCTGCGCCAGGAGTCCAAGGTGGCGGTGGTGCTTGACCTAGGTACGAATGGAGTGCTGTGCACGCATTACCTGCTGCCTCCTTTGAGCCTGGCAGGGCGTGCGGCAAGGATTCCTTAAGGGCGGCGTTGCTGCACCTAGGTGCACTGTTTGTGCTGCGCATGGCTGCTGCTGCTGCCGCCGCCGCTGCTGCTTGTGGGCGGCCTGGTTGTTTGCCTTGCTGAACACAGCACACTCAATCTCTTCTGCCCGCCCCTGCGCAGACAACACGCTGGTGGACGCGGTCAGCTGCACCATTGCGCCCAACGACTGGGACCTGCTGGACTGGCGATACGTGCTGGTGCGCATTCGCCGGCTGCTGTGGGCATTAGCCACTAGCACGAAATGTGGCGCCTGTGCTTGCCTACTGCATGCAGTGCCATGACGAGCTGCGACAGGCAAGCAGCCTGGAGTTCACAAGCGTCGTTCAAGCCAGCCACTGCCAATGCATGATCATTGCTGCCCGCCGCCTGTTGATGACCCTCCAACCGCCGCTGCGCGCCACCTTGCTGTGCAGGTGACCAACAGCTACGGGCGGCAGATCAAGGCGCAGTATGCGCCGCTGCCGGGGCCCGACCCCTTCTCAGGTGGGCGCAGCTGCTGGCTGCTAGCTCTGGGCTGCTGGGCAACAACAAGCTGAATGGCACATGCCGCCACTGCAAGGCGCATGCTCCTGGCTCGACGAATGCAAGGAGCGCAGTCGCTGCACCGGTGCTTGCGCRCACCCGCCGCCGCCCGCTCCTGCCCCCCGCCTGCCTGCCTGCCTGGCTCTGCAGCTGCAGCAAGCGCACTTGCTGCCCTTTATCTTGCACTCACCCGCCGCACCCCGCCTGCCCCCCACCTGCCTGCCCGCCTCCCCCCAGACGATGTGTGGGTGATGCACTGGAAGGTGGGCCGCGTCAACTGCACCTTCAAGGTCCGCGTGCGCCGCGGCTGGGCCGACCTGCGCGCCTTCCTGGCAGAGGTGAGGGCTAAAGGGGTTGTGCATGATGTAGACCGTTTGTTGGGTTTCTTCTGGCAGCCGACCTGCTCGCCCTCCTGGCAGAAGTGAGGACTTGCGGGATACGTTTGGTTTGGTTTGTATCAGTTTGCAGGTTACGCCGGGCTTTGTTTGGGTTGGGCTGCTGGCCACTGCTGCCGATGGTGGCCCGTTGGCTGGGTTGTGTGACGCCAGCCGCTTGTGAGGTTGGCACTCATGCTGTTCGCGCGCTGAGCCCCCTCTCCTCTACCTTCATTTCACCGCAGAACGCGCACCGCTTTGAGGTGTTTGTGTGCTCCAAGGGCAAGCGCGAGTACATCCAGCTGCTGTGGCTCATGCTGGACCCCGCAGGACACCTCATTCCGCAGCAGGGTGCGCTTCTGCCTCGAAAACGGTGTGACACCGGCCGAGGTTGCACATGGCCAACTTTGCAAGTGCATGCTGAGGCACATGTGCACGCGTGCTTTGCCAAAGGACTGGGGAGGTGCAGCTGCCGCTTGGCTCATGGCTCAGCGGTCCCCCGTTAGGACAGAGGGCTCTGCCTGCCTGCCCACCTGGCTACCGGCCCGTGCAGCCCTCCTCACCAAGCCCTTTCTTTCTCCTGTGCGCCCTCCCTGTGCAGACTGGGATGAGCGGCTGACGTCCACCTTCCCAGACACGCTGGCCCAGGTGCGAGGCAGTTGTCCTTTGCTGGTGTGCTGGAATTTCCAGCCTTGGCCTGCACCCGCTCTTGGTTGCTGTCTGCTCTGTGCGTCTGCCCACACGCCACCCACCCGCACATCGCCCACCTGAGCTCAAACCATGCCATTTTCCACACTTCTCTCCCCGCTCCTCAGGCCGCCAACAAGACGGCGCTGACAGCGCTGGGCTGCTATGACGTGAACAAGCCGCACGTGCCCACCCAGGTGGCGCTGCCCATGATGTGCCTGGACGACTCCACGGGTGCGGGGCACTCTTGTTGTTGTTCGGCTGGTTCGTTTGCAGCGTGCTACCCTACCCTGCCTATTCTAGAGGGTGGCGGCTGCGTGTCGGGAGGTTTAGGCAGCCATCAGGTCACCACGTGCACACGCACCCACTTGCTCAGCAAGTAATCGAACGCCTGCTTCATACGTCTTCCTGCTTTGCAGAGGCGTACGAGCCTGAGTACGAGCACAACCTGATGTACGTGGCCGAGTATCGCCCCTCCGACCTGCTGGCCGCCGACAATGGTGAGCAGTGGGCGGAGTGGCTGCCATGGGTTGAGTGGTGGAGCAGCAGTGGGGTGGTTCAGCGGCCCTCAAACCTGCTGGCCGCTGACAACGGTGGGTTGCAGCAGGGGCCGGGGCGGACGCAGGGGGTGAAGCAGTAGAGGTGGCGGCTGGCGTACATGCTGTGGCCAACGTGTGATGCCATACAAGCCATGCAGCGCCAGATCTGCCTTCCCTCGAGCCACCTGCTGACTTGCCGCTCGCCGGCATTTGCCCCGCCANCCCCCCCCCGCAGGCAACGTGCTGCGCCAGGCGCGCGGGCGGCTGGAGGCGTTTTGGACGGCCACGTGCGCGGCAGAGGGCAGCTTTGCGTGGCAGGCGGCCCAGAGCTTTGCGGTGGCGCTGATGAAGACGATGCAGGTGAGAGGGTGTGGGCAGGGTGAGACGTAGCCAAACAAACTGGCCTGCTTTGGTGGGGTGGGTTGGCCGCAGAGCGATGGCGCGGTGCTCGCTCATACCCTCGCGCCTGCAGCACCTCGCTCACCAGCAATAGCTCGGGCCATGTGCTGTTGCCGCGGCCTCATTTGCTGACCCCCATCCACTGCCCCAATGACTCGTCCCTTGCCGCAGCGCAACCCCATGGCCTCCCCCGACGACCTGTCGTACCTGCAAGTGCGGTGCGCGAAGCAGGGCGAGGCGCTGTGGCACCAGTTCACCGTGCGCGAGGTGTTCGGCGGCGAGGATGGGGTGAGTGGCACGGTGACATGCTGCTGCTGGGGCGGTGTTATTCACGGTGGTGGGGGGTTTGCTGCGGCGTAAAAAGAGCCTCTGGGACCACAGGGGCTCGTTGGAAGATGCGTTTGGAGCAGTATGGGCACGAGGGCTGCTGCTGGCGGAGCCCAGCTCCAGCCCAAGCAGGCGCCACCCACCAGGCTCCTCCTAAAGCTTATCTGCTGCCCTCCACCCCACACACTGCTGCCGCTGCAGGTGTTCATCCCAGACGACCCCTCCAAGGATGTGCCGCGGCGCTACGTCACCCCCGCCGGCCTGCTGTGCACGACCTGCCAGCTGGCCCCCTGCAAGCCCGGCTGCCCCGGTGCCATGGCGGCGGCCGCGCCGGCGGGGCCAGAGGACGCT
>JADXDR010000067.1:11261-60875 GCA_025026875.1 Chlorella ohadii | reverse complement strand
GCCACCGCCGCCGGGGGTGGGGCGCCGGCCGGGCGTGCTGCTGAGGGACGCTCGTTCCAGCCGCTTGCGGGTGCGGCTGTCGAGGCCATCCTCCTCCTCGCTCCACTCCTCGCTGTCTGCACAACATGATGGAAGTTGGGATTCAATAGGAAGCAGATGAGGAAGGGGGTGGCATGGGGCGGTGACTTGAGCGAAACCAGTCCAGTCCAAGCTGCCCATGCAGCCGTACGCGCAAGCGGCGGGCACAGCCGCCGGCCCTGACTTCAGCTGTGAGCACCAGCCTGTTGAGAAGAATGACAGCCCCACCCAAAGATCAGCAACCAACTGTCAGCACTCGCACCTGAGTGGTCGTGCCAGCCCTGCAGCCCCGCCGCCGCGTCATCGGCGCTGAACCGCGCCGGCAGCTGCGCGTCGCCGCCGCCGCCGCCGCTCCCTGCCCAGCTGCCGGCTGCGATGGAGCTCACGATCTGCTCCAGAGAGTACAGCTCATGCAGCACCGACTCTGGCTCAAAGGGCACCTCGTGCTGCATGTCGTCCCTGCAGGGAGTGGCATGACATGGACTGTTGAGGGGAGGATGGGGCGAGCTAGAACGCAGGGCGAGCCGACTGGACTGGGGCCGCAGCTCTAGTGCTTGAGTGCAAAAAAACATGCAGCAAGACTCAACAATCAGCATGCATCAACGGAATAACCTGCGTCCCACAACCAAATCCAAATCTGCCGCTCACTTGTAGCCCGCCAGCGTATCGATCACTTGCTGCAGCGTGTCGGACGCATCGTCTGCTGCGCTGGATCCGGAGCGCCCGCAGCCGTAGGCCGAACGGACCAGGTGCATCTGCGCTGCACGCGCCCTGCAGGTGGCAGGCAGGAGCTGGTTCAGGTTCAGCAGGCATAGGAATGTTATGAGTGGGTGCCTGCTGCGGCCGCAGGCCGAGAGCGCCAGGTGCATCTGCGCCGCACGTGCCATGCAAGATTCAGATTGGGACGGGCGAGCCGCTGATGAAACTGCAAGCTGCTGCTGCTCTCAGCGGTAGGCACTCTGCGAGCTGAAAGCGAGTATTGCTACAGCATTGAACAACCAGCAGGCACACAACTGGAGAGCCGCTGGTGGTTAGATTATCAAACTTGCCCAGCCAGAGAACACGAAAAAGTCTGCCCACCGGCACAGCAGGCGGTCCGATTCAGCCGAGAAGAACGAGTGGTCCAGGCATCTCAAATCGGGCCCTTCCTCCTCCACTCCGTCCGGTGGCGGTGCCTCCTGCACAGCAGGCAGCAGTTGAACAGGGGGNCAGGCTGGGAGGCGGCAGCGGCAGCGGCGGGATTGGTCGGCAGGCGAGCGTAGGTAGGGGGGAAGTTTCGGGCAGCGATGATGCGGTCAGCAGCAAGCGTATGGACGACGGGGTGCAGCTACACTGCATTCTAAGAGCAATGCTGCTGTGAATGACCCTGCCGCAATGCATAGCAGGCAGCTGAGCAAGCAACGCTGCACCTTCAGGCTGGTGCCCCACCCTGTCCCCACCTGCTCGCTGCCGCCGCAAATTATGTGCTCGATGGCATGCTGGCACAGCGGGCACTTGGGCTGTCGCCGTGTGCGACACCACTGCTCCAGGCATGCCAGGCTGCAGGGCAGGGCAGCACAAGGGCAGAGCAACGTTCAGCCACGGCGGCTGGCGGCGGGTGGGCGGCGGCGGCAGCGTGCAGCACGTGCAGCGCCTGCGAGCATGCTTTGTGTGTCCACGGCTCCTCTTATCCAATCTTACCAGAACTCGTGGCCACACGAGCAGCCCTTGACGGTGGCCGGCTCGTGGGGCGGGCTGCTGAGGCAGATGACGCACCGGTGCTGCTCCGCATCCATATTGAAGCTGATGCACGTGGAATGCAGTGCAACAGCAGGCGCAACGAGCTTGGTTCCATTTCTGCCCATGCCGGCAGCGGCGGACGGTCGTCAAACCGCCATTGGAGGGGCTCTGGCCTATCCCAGACGCACATTGAATTCATCGCTAACCCCTCGAAGCGTCCAAACTGTGTCTACGGCGAGTTGGGTCTGCTCGTTGACCCTTTGCGGCGTCTTGCGGGATCTGGCACATCCCATCGAGCGATGATCACTCTTCCAAAGATTTTGCGATAGAGCGGCGCGGCTCAGGCAGCAGGCGCTGCGCTCGCGGCTCTTATGGCGGCCGCACAGGGCACGGGCTGGGTAAGCAGCTCACCTCAGCACTGGCCGATTTGAATCATGAAGCTGGACCGCCGCCAGCGGTCCAAGCGTTGCTCAGCTGCCGCCGCCGCCTGCAGCTGCCGCCGCTGGCGCCACCGCTTGGCTGCTTTTGGCCAACCTTGTCACTTCACTCTGCACACATCTGCCGTGCCTCGCAGCGGGCGCCCAAGCGCCTGCGGCAGCTGGAGAGCGTGGCGGGCCGCGGGCTGCTGCTGGGCTGCGGCAGCAAGCAGCAAGCACCGGCTGCCCACTATGTCACGCTCGCCGCCCGCTGCCCTTCCACCGCTGTGGCCGAGAATGGTGCAGCAGGCGGAGGCAGCAGCAGTGAGGAGGAATGGAGGCTGATATACCGCAGCGAGGCGGTGAGGCGGGGGGCCGGGCGCTTTTGCCACCTGCCTCACATGCTTGACGCTTGCCACTCTACGGTTGATTGACGGTTCCAATGGCAGCCTGCCCGCTCAGCAGGCTATGCACCGTCCGTGGTCCGTCCTGTTTTGCCAATGTATCATCACACGCTGCCATGCCCCGCTGCCTGTCTGCAGGCGGGCGGCACATCGAACCCGGAGTGGCGACCGCTGGCTTGGAGAGAGCAGCAGCTGCTGCAGCAGGATCCCCTGCTGGACAGCAGCTCGGTGCAGCTGCTGCTGGCGCTGCATGCCGTGGAACCAGCAGGCACAGCAGGCACAGCAGGCGCAGCAGGCGGAGGGGCGCCGGCAGGAGATGCAGGCGAGAAGGCGGCCGCAGGCGCAGCAGCAGCAGCAGCAGGACCAGGATTAGATGGGCAGCAGGCAGCAAGCGGGCTGGACTGCCCCCTGCTGTTTGCTGCTGCGGAGCGGCCAGTGCTGCGCCCTCCAGCTGTGCCCTNGCTGCCTGACATTGGCAGCAGTGGTCTGGGCAGCAGGCCAGTGTCAAATTCAGCGGAGGCTGAAGAGCCTGCAGCGCCCGAGCCTGCTGGCAGCCAGCAGGCAGCTGCAGCGGGCGCCAGCCACCGGCCGCATGCAGCAGCAGAGGGCGGCGACGAGGCGCAGCAGCCAGTCGAGCAGCTTGCACAGCAGCAAGAACAGCAGCTGCCGCCGCAGCAGGAGCAAGAGCACGAGCAGCGGCAGAATGGGGTGCATCCTGATGCTGCACTCGAGCCAGGGCAGCAGCAGGCAGCTGATGCTCGGGGCGAGACGCGGCAGCAGCAGGCGGAAGAACAGCAGCCGGCCAGCAAGGGCCAGCCAAGCAAGTCAGATGTGGCAGGGGCAGTGGAAGCTGTTTCAGCTGAGTGCTCCTCTTCCTCAGCAGCAGCAGCAGCGGCAGCAGCAGCGGCGGCAGAGTCACATGCTAGGCTGCCAGCTGGTGACCATTGGCCGGCAGCAGCAGCGGCAGCCCTGGCTGCGACTGGTGCATGCCCTGGCCGCCTGGTGGCTGCGTGGCGGCTGGACAGTTTGGGCGAGCTCTTTCCTGCCGGGGCAGACCTTTCGGCGCTGCGGCAGCCGCTGCAGCCCAACACGCTTGTGCTTAGCTTTGGAGGCGCCGGACTCTGCCTCTGCCCGCCGCCGCTGCAGCAGGTGAAGCCGATCTTACTTGTGCTGCACTCACGAATGCAAGTTGTGCCCTGGATTTGTCGACGCCGTGCACGCACTGCGTCATAGGTTGGCACGTCTTCGGCCAGCCGGCAGCAGCCCAGGCTGCCGTGCTGTGCACCTGCTTTGCACCACTGTTGTCCCGCAGGGACTCATCCACACGCTTTTCTCCCCCTGCTGCATCGCACCGCAGGAGGCGGCAGGGCCCGGCACGGCGCCGCCCTCGCTGCAAGCCAGCCCCTTGAAGCGCTCGCAGCTGCCTTCGGCCACCGCAACCGCCGGCGAGGAGCGAGGGGCAGATGGTGCTGCCCCCGGCCCCGGCCGCCGCTTTGCTAGCCTGCTTGTGTCCAAGCTGCTGCGCAGCACAGCAAACCTGCAGGAGGCTGGTTCGCTGGGATCCAATGCTGACCTGGCAGCTGAGCTGGCAGGCGCGGGCGCCAGCTCAGATGCTGAGTCAGATGCCGGTTCTGATGCCACCAGCACAACAGCCGCCACTCGACGCACCACAGCCACAGCACCCAACGAGCTTCCCGGGGCCACAGCTGCAGGGCCAACAGCGGCAGGTGCCCTGCCTGGCGGCGGTGGCAGCAGCAGAACTGCGGCGGCAGCAGCAGCAGCAACAGCGGCGGCGGGGATGGGCAGCACAACCGGCGGCGGCAGCGCTGCCACCAAGACGCTCACGCTAGCCAGTGCACACCAGTGTGTGTCCTCCCTAGTAGCCCTCCAAAGCCGGCTGCGAGACCTAGCTGGCCGCAGCCAGGCGCTGCAGCAGCAGCTGGGGCAGCGGCTGGGGCCGCAGCGGCAGCGCAGGCGGCAGGACGCCGCGCTTGCGGCACTCGCTGATGAGGCGGCGCGCTGCCGCCGGCAGGCAGCTGAGGTGCAGCAGCAAGTGGCCGAGGTGCATGCTGCTGCGGTGGCGGCCAAGAAGCAGGCGACTGTGCGAGCGCAGGCGCTGGTCACTGTGCTGAAAGTCATGGCTGCGGCGGACCGGCGCGTGGGGTGAGCTGTGTTGGGCATTGTTGCCGAGGGGCAAATCAGCGCGTCCGTCCTTTGCTACCACTGCTGATTTGTCTGTTGCACGACAAGCTCAGGTGCACCCCGCTGCAACATGCAGCAGGCACTCACCCCCATTGTTTTCTGCCGTTTTCCTGCAGGGAAGCGGAGGCGGCCTTGCGCGGAGAGGAGGGGCGGGGCGCGCTGACGGCGGTGCTGCGAGAGCTCGTGGCGTGCCGCTGCCACACGGTGTGCCAGCTGGGGGCCATCTTTCGGCTGGGGCCCACCGCAGGTGCGCGTATTGCTTGTGTGCCGGGTGGGCGCTGCTTGATGGTATAGCCCATGCGGGCATGCCGCGGCTGTTGAGTAGGACGCTTGATCCACGTTGGGCCCAAGGGTAGGCAGGCGGCGGCTGTTCAGCGTTTGCGCTCACCCTATTGCCAACACACATTCCGCTGCCTCAATGCCTCACACCGCCACCGCCCGCCTGCTGCGAAACGCAGTGAGCATTCCCCAGGCGCCGCCCGGCGGTTTCCTAGAGGACCGACTTGAGCGGCAGTGGGCCGGAGCTGCCAGCAGCGAGGGCGGCGGCAGTGGCTCGCTAGCACTAGCTGCGGCGGCGGGGCCGGCGCGGTACGGCAGCAGCAGCTTCGGGCTGGATGGCTTTGGCAGCGGGGCGGACGCCAACAGCAAGTACAGGTGAAGCTGGCTGGCTTTGCAGTGCTAGCTGCGGATCGGAGAGTTTGAGTTGTGCATGCGTGTGGTGTGACCTTCAGTCTGCATGTCTTGAATATGTGAAGTGCTAATGGGTGCTTCTGAAGTGCTTCTGCCTGACCAGCCAGCCCGCTGCCCTGCTTATTTTTAATGCACTGCAGGCAGGAGATGCGGCTATCAATTGGCGGACTGGAGGTGGGTGCAGCTCMTTMTGGCAGCTGCGGCATGTTTGTCTGCCGAGGCTGTGCAAGTGGCACTGCCCTGCCATCGTGTTCCTGCACTGCGCCTGGCCAACAGTGACAGTGCAACAGTGCGTGCAGCCAGTTTGACCGCTCTCTGCTTCGCTCCGCTGGCCTGAAGGTGCGGCCGTCTGTGTGGCGCAAAGCCTTCGACGATGGCGGTGAGCTGGACAAGCAGACCGGTAGCTGCTACTGCGGAGTTGGTGCTGACAACTGGTCGGCTTGAGCTCTGCTGCGCTGTCCGCCGCCTGGCCTCTGTGTTTGACAGCATCGCTGCGGTGTTCAGCTGGCACTGGCGCGATGCAACGCCCCACGCCCTGGTTCCACTCTTTTCTTTGTCTGAAAATCTTCCCTTCCCGCTCCTTTGCTGAGCAGGCTACGAGAGCGATGCGGGCGAGGATCGGGCGGCGGGCGTGGCCCTGGGCTACGTAGCGCAGGTGGGTGGGCAGTGGGTCGAGCACAGCACTCAGTGGATCGAGCACAGCACTAAGAAACCAGGGGGAGGGGGGAGCGGCCCTGGGCTGTGGCGCACCTGAGCATCCACCGCCAGTCATATCCAACACCAGTTTCCAATGGCTGCAAATGCAGATGGTGGACCGGCTGGCCGCTTACCTGGACGTCCCGCTGCCGCTTTGACTTTGCCATGTCGCCAAGGCGACTAATGAAAAAACTNACTGCCCTTGATTGCTGATGCAGATGGTGGACCGGCTGGCTGCCTACTTGGACGTCCCGCTGCGGTACCCGCTGGCCCTGCGCGGCTCCCGCTCAGCTGTCATCGATAGCTACCCGCCCGCTGGCACCTGGTGCGCGCTGTGCGAGGTTCTTTCTGCTGCGCTGTGCTGTGCTGTGCAGCGTCCTGCTGTGCTGGGGTTGGTGGGGCGATGGGTGTGCTGTTGTGATGCATTGTCAAACAGTCACTAGCCTGCAAAAGTGAGCAAGAGTGGCTGTGCTCCTGCCCGTCATCGTCTGTCTGCAGCCTGCCCGCTGTGCTAGCACCAGCCACGTCGTGCACACCAGCATGCCCCTTTAGCTGTTTTATGCCCACCGAAGGGCGCAAACAGCGGCCTCGCACCCTCTCATGCCCCTCCTGTTGAGATTTCGGTTGTTTGGGAGTGTATCCACACCACATTTAGAACTGTACTCAATACTATCCAACACTTCCCCCTCCTTCTCACCAACCCGCAGGGCGGAGGCAGAGGAGGAGGGTGGCGCGCGGCGGCCGCTGTTTGGCCGCGGCGGCGGCGATGCAGCGGCGGCGGCGGCGGCAGCGGCTCAGCGGGTTGAGTACCCGCTGTACTGCGACTCCAATCGGGAGCGGCCGCGGTTTGCAGGTGGGCTTGTGTATTGGGAGCAGGAGCTTCATTCAGCCTGTTGGGGCGAGCACAGCCTGTCTGCCGACCTGCAGACGCGCCTGCTGCGACTGCAGCATGCCTCTTTCCCCATGTTGGCGTGCTGTTCTCTTCCCAACGTGTCCTGCAGTTGGTGTTACCCTGCTGAACCAAGACGTGATCATCTGCAACACCCACCACATCCTTCCAATAACTGTNCTATCCCCTCTCTTTCCCCCATTGTTTCTCTGCAGTGGGCGTGTTCCTGCTGAACAAGGACGTGATCCAGCTGCTGCAAGCCCACGGCATCTCAGCAGCCGGCCCTAACCACCTGCTCCACAACCTGCATAAGCTCCTGCTGGCGGCGCAGTCGGGCCTGCCTGCGCCCCGCGCCCTGGCCGCCAGCTGAGCCGGACGAAATGGCGCCTTGGTGGAGCAGCAGTGCTCTCTGTCCGCTGATGCTGCAATTGTTTATCGGCAGGCGGCAGGGACCGCGAGTGCCATGTGTGAGCCGGAGCGCGTTGGGCGGCCCATCTCGGATGCTCAATGGCCGATGCCCTCTAGAGCAAATAAGTTTGTGTGTAAGAATCCCGTCAGACTTCTTAGTTGAGGGATGCATGGGCTGGCATGCAAGTGAAATGGGCTGTGAGGTGTGGCTTCCGCTCGGTTCAGAGACCGACGATGGCGCCAGCTGGCCGGCGGCCTGTCCGTCCACCCCTGTGGGCCACCAGTCGAGCTGCCGTCCATCTCAGCGTCACATCCCACTGCCGAGCAGCGTGCCGCGCCGTCCAGGACAAGCACAGTTCGCGCTCAGAGACACGCCGTTCGTCCAGCCGCTTCACGCTCGGGCGCAGCAGCCTCCTTGGGCATGGCTGCTCGAGCAGCCTTTTATGGAGCGTTGGCGCTGGCCGTCATCGGCACCCTCATCGGTCAGTGGCACTGCCGCCCCGCCGATGGAACCGCTGCCACCGCAGCCCCGCTGCCATACTTCACCTTGCCCAGCTGCCCTGCTTTCCGCCCTCGTGCAGCCATCGGAGCCTTGGGAGCCCAGCAGCGCTTCTGCTTCGACAATGAGGGCCGCAACGGGGTGGTGCGTCGCCGCGGTTGCGGCCGGCCGGCACTGGTGAAACAGCCAGCATGAGCAGCCGCCGGCAGCAGGCGTAGTATAGAAGTAGGCTCATCCTCGTCCCCCGCCCTACTCCTGATACCGCAGACCAACTGCTCCAAGTACCTGTCCTTCTACTGGGCCGCAACCGCGCTTCAGGTGTGTGCAAGGGGGGCCC
Source organism: Chlorella ohadii (assembly GCA_025026875.1). NCBI lineage: Eukaryota > Viridiplantae > Chlorophyta > Trebouxiophyceae > Chlorellales > Chlorellaceae > Chlorella > Chlorella ohadii. The sequence goes on along the minus strand of JADXDR010000067.1, from coordinate 52,537 downwards.
CGGGGGCTACTTCTGTGCCGCTTTTGCCGCCGGGCGCCTGCACTTTGGTCACGCTGGCACATCAGCAGGCTGCCGCCCAGCACCCCCCTGCCCTCATCCTATGCCGCTGCGCCACAGACGCTGCCCACCGGACTGCTGCCATCTGTTGCATGGCACATAACCCGGCCTGCTGGCATTCTCCGGGCGCCTGTACTTTGGTCACGCTGGCACATCAGCAGACTGCCACCTGGCACCCCCCTGCCCTCCCCCAACCGACAGGCTTTCCTGCTCATCAGCATCGGCGCCGCGGCCGCCGCGCGCGCTGTGCACACCTACCGCTCCAGCCTGTGGACCCAAGGAGCGGTGGCGGTCTGCCTCAGCATCGCCCAGGGGTCCAACGCATTTCGAACCATCTTTATGGCGGGCCTGCCGGTGAGGGCTGTGTGCGAATGCCTAGCTGCGCCGCGTGTGCGGCCGCCTACCGGCCGCGCTTTCAACTTGTCGAGACGATCCCACAGGTTACATGCCTCCATCGTCTGCACTGCCAAACCGCCCGTCCTGCTGCCATGCACGGCCCTGCAGAGCGATGCACACGACCGCTGGTGCGCCTACGTGGCGGGTGTGTCCTGCTACGTGGCCGCCGACTTCATCCTGGCCTGGGCCGGAGACACTCTGTGAGCTTCTTTCGAGAACTGCTGCGTGCTTCTTTCCAGCACTGCTGCGGGCTGTGCCACTGCTGCTGCTGCCGCTGATCTCTGCCTGCATGCCGTCTGACACTGTGCTTGCGGCTTGTTGCTGCACCGCTGCTAGCATGGCTGCTGCTGCTGCTGCTGCGCCAAGTTTGAACCCGAACCAGCCCCAAGCCGGTGGCAGCGAAACTAACACTTATCCACACATCTCCCTGCAGGTACCGCACCGCTCGTGTCGAGGGCAAGGACGGATTCGTGACTTTCAAGCGCCTGCCCGCCAACTGGCAGGCACAGCTGGAGCAGCGTGCTGCGCCTGCTGAGCCTGCTGAGCCTGCCAAGGCGGGGCCCCTGCACTATGGCTTCCTGGCGGCGCTGGGGCTGGCGGTGGCGGGCGCTTGCGTGGGTGAGTCGGCTGAGACAGCACTGCTGCAGCAACAAGGTACTCCAGGGTACAGACGTGCCTCGGNGGCCCATGCAGCTTACGTGGTGCAATTGCTCCTGGCGCCCCTCTTGCCCAGTATTTGCAGTTGAGCCAGGAGACTGCATACCAAAGCTGCCGCAAGCTCACCTCTGCCTGCCCCACTGCTTCTCGTTTGCAGCCCTGGGCGGCACGGCGGCGGTGCAGCAGTTCTGCTCCGCCAACGGCTATGTCATCTACGGCAGCGGGGTGAGCCGGCAGGGGATGCATCCCCATTATGGCTGTTTAGGGGGCACGTCCTTTGGATGCTAAGGTGTCGTCTAGGCTAGGGAAGCATGGAAGACCGAACTGGTCTCTCCTTGGCAAGCACTGCCACTCCGCCGCTCTCACAACAGAAACGTGCCAACCCTTTCCCCCAACGCCTCCTGCTCTCTCCCTGTGCCGCCCGCAGTACCAGTGGCGCCCCTGCAGCCCGTACTGGAGCCTGCCCTGGTTTGTGTGGGCGCTCATTGTGGCCTTCCTGGCCCTCACCGCCCTGGCATACGCCAGGAAGCAGATCCACAACTACCGGGTGAGCCTGTTTATGCGTCTGGTTGACCCGCTAAGTCTGTTGTGTGCCACGACGTTGGTGCTCCCTCAAACAAGCAGGAAGGAAGCAGGGGCATATTTCTGCTGCCTGCTGCCAAGCTGCACACCCCAACACGACCCCGCTGCCCGCTGCCCATTCATGTGGCCCGCAGGCGAGCCTGTGGTCCCTGGCCGCCGTCACCTGCGCCCTGTCCTGCCTCATCTGCTTCATGACCTACTCCCCTCTGGACTACATCACCGTGAGCTGTGGTTGAGCTGGGTTCAAGCCCATTTGCAACACGGCCCAACTACTGAGTGTGTCTGTATCGATCGGTGGCGCGCCTGCTTTGCAACATCCGTCCTCATGCGCTTTCCCCGCCCGCCGCCTTCACCCCACCCAACCCCCGCAGGACGCCACTCTGGCGGCTTGTTATCGCCAACATGGTGGCTTTCCTGTTCATAGATCCAAATCCAACCCACCTCACCCCACCCCCGCAGGATGCCACGCTGGCGGCTCGGTACCGCGCCACGCTGGCGGGCTTTGCAATCTACACCGGCGCCACGCTGCTGCTCATCGTGCTGGGAGATGCTCTGTACCGGCTGAAGCGGGTGGAGGGTGCCGACGGCTTTGTGTCGTTCAAGCGGTGAGGTATTGGACGCGGGTGCTGAGTGGGTGGTAGGCCTGGGAATGTGGGGCAGCTGCCTGTTGGCGTGGGTGTGGGTGTGGGTGCATTGGCAGCCTGGACATTCACACGCTTTTCGAAGTGACATGGACTTCGACGGCTAAGGCAATCGCGCTCCGCTCACCCTCTGCTTTCCCGCTCTCAGGCCGGCCGCCTGGGGCCAGGACGAGGCACCCAGCCCCACTGCCCCCTGCCAGCCGCTGCGTCCCATTGAGTGGGCCTTCCTGGCATCGGTGGCGCTGGCTGCCGCGGGCACGGCCATCGCGCTGGGAGGGCTGGCCAGCGCGCAGGCGCTGTGCAACCAGGGCGGCCAGCAGGGCAACTTCATGGTGCGCATATCCAAAAACTGAAGGTTTGGGACNATTNNGGGGGGGGGGGAAGTGAGTGCTCGGAAACCAAAGAGGCGCATGCTGCCAGCAACTCGTGGTCCGGCAGCCAGTCTTGACCACCTGCGCAGCTTTGGTTAGGTACAATGTGTGTGTTCCGATGCCAGCTGATGCTGGTCCGTTGCACTTTATTCGCCCCGCAGGGCATCCAAGAGGACTGCGCCGTCTTCCTCAGCTGGCCCTGGTTTGGCTGGGCCCTGCAAGTGGCGGTCCTGGGCGCGGTCCTGGCTGCATGGACCACCGCCAACATCCACTCCTACAAGCAGTCCCTCTGGGCGCTGGCTGCGGTAGTCATCTTCACTGCGTGCCACGCGGGCAACAAGCTGTTTATCATGCAGCCCTATTCCACCGGCACGCTGCACCAGCGCCAGGTGCGGGGGCTGCTGGGCATGGTGGGCGTGCTCGGCACGCTGAGAAGTGCTTCTGGGCACGCTGTGCTTGCTGAAGTGCGCTGCTGGCTCCTGCCGGGGAACATGCACGTTTTGCTAGGTGTTCAGGCACGCAGAGCCCACGAGCCCCTGAGCTGCGCCTCCATGTCCTTGCCAAACTTTTTCCTTGCAAAACGTTTCCTTGCCAAACTGCACCTTGCAGATTGTGGCGCTGTGGGGCTTCATCATCCTCATCGCCGGAGACTACCTGATGACCATTTCTCTCGATGCCGTGTGAGTGGCAGGGCCTTCGTTCCAGCCGGTTTGTTGTGCTGTGCTGCGTGAGACGCACCCAGTGACGGCAGCCTGCCATCATGCTCCTGCGCCAGTCCGTCAGCAAGTGTTGCACTTGTGTGTTCTGTGCAGGCACATGCTGCGGCGGGAGGAGGGTGCAGACGGCTACCTCACTTTCAAGCGCCCCAACTGGCCCGCACCGCCTGCAAAGGCGGCTGCTGCGGGGGAGCCGGCTGCAGCTGTGTGAAGGCAGCCATCTGAGTGGTTAGCCGTTTGAGAAGTGGCAAAGTTGAGCAGGGGTTTCGAATTTTCTGAGCCGGAAAGCTTGCTACTAGTGCACCGAGAGCATAATATTTCATGCCTGCGCCTGTTATAATACGACAGTTGCTGCCGCTCTGCCGCAGCGAGGGCAGACCTTCGCTGCCCATTTTTCAAACCCAATGCATGTGCACCCTTTCATGCTCGACCTTATCACTTCAGCCATGCTGTCCCACGTCTATTTAAGCAGATGCGGATTGGGTCAGCCACGCACTGTTACAGCTGCAGTGGCAGGCAAAGCAGCAGCCCGAGAGGATTCTTGAAAGAAGGCAAAGGGGAGGCTAAGGCTGCAGCACAAACAGCCATCGCATGTGTTGGAGCAAACTAAACTAGTGTGGGCTGGAGATCAGGCTTGCAGGAAGGAGCAATGTTCAGGCGAGGCAGATTGGATACAACCGCAAGCAACGAAAGGCAGAGCTTGGGATGAGAAAGCAGCGCGCGATAAAAAGCAACACAGCGGGTTGCTGGCCTGCAAGTGCAAAATTACGAACAAACGCAGCGTAGGGAGAGCGGCAGACTGCGCCAGTTGGCTCCAGCCGGGTGCAGCCACCACAGGTGCGGTGCCATCAAGTGGCGCCAACTGCCTCACTGCTGCGAGGTGATGCCCCCGCTGCCTGCCACAGAGGCAGCTGGCGCCAGCCGAGCGCACAGCTCCCTCAGCAGCCTGCCCTGCTCCTCCAGCTGGGCTTGCATGGCCGCCACCTGCTGCTGCAGTCCCTGCTGCGCCCCGCTGGCTGCGCCAGAGGGGCCNGCCGGCGCCTCGGCCCGNCCCTNCTTGCCCTTGCTTCCACCGCCGCCGCCGCCGCCGTTGCCGTTACCATTGCCACCATTCCCATCGTCCTCGCCCTCCTCGCTGTCGCCGTTCGCGTGGCGGGGGTGGCCCTCCTGCGGGGGAGGCGCATGGCAGGAGGCTATGATTAGTGTACTGCCCTCCCAAGCGATGAGCTTCCGGCACCGACAGCTGCACAGTTGGCAATGCATCTGCAGGCATGGCATGTACAGTACGGCCAAACCAGAAACAACTAGGAAAAGCGCCGCACCTTGAGCGGGCTGGAGTCCACCTGCTGCAGCACCTGCGGCTCGTCCCGCCCCATGCGCGTCCACAGCTCATCCTGCGGGGAGGAAGGAGGATGCAGGCATAAGGAGCTGGGTTGTGAGAACACGGGTTAGACAGTAGTGGCTACAGCAGCTCCATTGGGTGGGACAGCGGGCCGCTGAACTGGATGGCAGGCTGGGAAGAAGGTTGCCTGCTCCCTGCGGCCCAACAGCCGGCCATTTAACAAGTGAAGGTCCCAGATTTAACACATAGCTCGTCTGCTCCACGCGGTCCAGGCGGTCGGGGTCGACTGCCCTAATTTCATTCTCACGCCCACCAGTTGCAACCCAAGGCAGCCAAGTAGCTGATCATTGTGAGTTGGTCCCTCGCCTGCTCCACTCGGTCCAGTCGGCAGCAATACAGTTTCCAGTGACCAGTGCATAGCTAGCACCACTCAAGACCAAAACCCAAGCTGTTTCTTAGCTCGCCTGCTCAACCTTATCCAGGCGGTCGGGGTTGATGCGCAGCATGTGCACGTAGGGAGGGAACCAGTCGGGGTGGCGCCGCTCCAGCCAGCTACACCAGTGCAGGACAGCTGTATTGTGTTGGTGAGCAGCTACTCACACCAGAGTAAGGGAACCCAGAGCACCTGCTGACCCAATACGGCCATGCAAACCTGATTTTTTTTTCGTCTTTTAGCCCACCTGGGCATCGTGCTCTCCAGCTCGTCGATCACCCGTGCCTGGTTGAGCAGCAGCTTCATGCTGTGGTGCTCCGTCACCTGCAAAGGGGGCAGACACAATCAAGCGAATGTGTGGTTTCAGTTGCTGCAATAGGTGGCAGCAAAGCGGTGCGCTGCGCAGCAGCGCTGCTGCAACGTGTTTCATGCCCACGTGCCCGCCAGCCTGCCACAGCCAACAGCCCACGGCGACGCAATCATGACAAGTTGATTTTGTAGAAGCTTGCAGAACTGCTAATCTTTTCCAGGGAGTTGATGACGATGCCCAGCAGTAGGTTGATGATCACCGTGCCCTGCATGGATTCAGCCAACAAGTGCACCTCAGTGTGCGCAGCGAAAGTAAGCAAAGCGGTCTGGCGTGCCTGCCGCTGCCGCAATGGACAGGCTCGCGAGCGAGGTGAAGAGCGAAGTGCTCCCACCGAACAAACCTGGATGAAGGTGTAGGCCACAGCCAGGGCGGTGGCAATCTTGGGGCTCTTGCTGGACCAGAAGGGCTTCATCTGCGCAGTTTATTCAGATGTGCGCAAATTATTCAGATGTGCAGCAAGTTTGTGATGTGATGCCATGGCAGCTGCGCAACGCACCCTCGCTCCAAAACGGCGCCCCTGAACTGCTGGCATGCCTGGGCAAACCAGTTCAAATCGGTGCCCTTGCACCCACCTCCATGTCACCATACTGCATGGTGGCAGGGGAAGGCGAATCTAGCCAGTCCNATTCAGTGCCCGGTCGTATACACTCAAGGGCGCTGTTTGTGGCAGTGCTGCCATGCTGACATCTTTGGCCTGCTCCCAACGGAACACCTGTGCGCTCCGGAATACATCGCCGCCCTGCACTCGCCTGGTGCTCAAACATGTCGAGTAGCGAGGTGACGATGTTGGAGTATTGCTGCGGCAGGGGGAGGAGCGGGGGAGGGGCTGTGGGGGCAGAAGGACTTGCTGCCACTGCCCGCAGGGCACATCACAGCTCACAAACAGCACACAACACAGTTCAGACGCAGTCATCCGGAGTCAGCTGGTGAGCAAGCACTTGTAGACCGAAATCAATCCAATGCCCAGGGCACACCTCCTGTGCGTCCTGGTCGCGGCGCAGCGCGATGTAGAAGGCGGTGGCGAAGCCCCACATGATGAGCAGCATGAAGTAGAAGTCTGTTGGGTGAGGAAGCACCAAAGGATGCGAGTCATGAGTCAATGTCAAAGCAAAATTTGCAGCTCCCACATGATGAGCAGCATGAAGTAGAAGTCTGGCGGGGGCAGTTAGGGGAGGCAGAGGGAGGAAAAGCTTAAGCAGATGCGAGCGACTTCGTGAGCGTGGCGAACTGCGACTGCAGCCGGCGGCTGCCGCCTCAACTTCCCATGGGCTGGCCACCCGTAAGGAGCCTGTGCCTGCCCTTGCCCAGTGCACACTGAGTGCCTTGCCCTTGCCAGGGCATGCGCCAACCGATGCAAGCTCCTCCCAACTCACATGGGCGCAACTCAATCAAACGTCAAGCAGCGGATCCATTAATGAGTATTTTTATGAATAATTGGTCAACTCACATGGGCGCAGGTCGCCCCACACCTCCTTGATGATGGGCAGGTAGGCAAACCGCACCTTCTGGAAGCACTGCAAACCCACACAATGGATTGGTTTAGGGCGCGCCATGCCCGCTCATCGCAACGGCTGGCGAGCGCAAGCTGGAAGCAATGCGCCATGTCAGACAGGCTGACCAGACCGCTCAGAACTGTGTCAGGCAGGTGGGAAGGGCGCTCGCTTTCAACCCAACACAACAAGCAGCTTGCTTATGTGCCCCCTACCTGGGTGAAATACTGCAGCCTGAGCAGCCGGCAGGGAAGTGGCACAGGCGGAGAGGGTCAGAGCGCACCAATGGCAGCCATGCAGCATGCCTTGCAAGTTGCAGCGCTGGAGGCGTGTCTGTGCTTGTTGTGCCGACCCACCCTGCAGGGCCCCTGCAATGCAGCCCACCTGAACACCAGCAGGATGCACTGCAAGGGAAAGGGGGGCAACAAAACAGCCAATTGTGATCGGCGCTCGGGCATGGCACCAAGTCAGCATCGGATGGCAATGCTGTCCAGCATAGACAGACGCAGGTTCTACAAACGATGCGGGAAGGTAGCCCTCACAGTCCCAACACATGATGCATCGACTTCTCCCTTCTCGCCTGCACCGCCAGCATGGTCAGCACAAGTGCAGGCATCAAGTTCTACAGCATGACATCTTGCAAGGCAATCTTTTTATATCAGCCGTGCACCTGCACCGCCAGCATGGTGGTCAGCCACTCGCTCTTGGTGTAGAAGCGGCCCAGGTGCATGACCGTGATGCCGATCTGTTCATACCGAAGGCAGCGCACAATCACGGTCACTGATCGACAGAATTGCAACAGCGAAAGGAAGTCTGAGCGCTCGTTCATGCAGCCCGGTATGGCTGACTCGGCAACTGTCCGCCCGCTGTGCATGCTAGAACCCTGCTGAAGCCCAGATGGGCGCATCGCATCCTATCAAAAGCAGCGCCCACCTGCAGGAAGTAGGTGAGCACATCCAGCCCATTCCAGATGTCGAGCCGCAGCCCTCCTCCCATGCAACTGAGGTACATCATTCTTATCAGCCGATCATAAAACCCCACAAACCTGCAGGAAGTAGGTCAGCACGTCCAGGCCGTTCCATATGTCCAGCCAGGCGGCGATGCCATAGGCGGGAATGGTGCCCAGCTCCAGCAGCAGGAAGGGCGCCATGCCCACCTGATAAGTAAAAAATGTGGGCGGGGAAATCAGTTCATGTGGGTCAAACACTGCGAAAGCTGAGAGCGGGGATCGTGCCCAGCTCCAGCAGGAGGAAAGGAGCCATGCCCACCTGCAAAGGAAGTCAAGTCATGCGAGAATGCAAGGATGAAAGGCAGTAAGAGAGGGGGTGCCGTAGGCGAGGATCGTGCCCCTCCAGCAGTAGGAAGGGCGCCACGCCCATCTGCACATGAAGAATATCAACGCAACATGAAATTGCTGGACACACAAAGCATGCTGCGTGCGCAATGAGAGAGCGCTCACCAGCGCCAGCAGCTCAAAGGCAACAGTCACACGGCCGCGCCCATCCTTCAGCAGATCCCGCAGGCTCAGGGACAGGTCCTCGTCTTGGAAGGCTGTGAATTGAAGGAGGGAACCAACGGGCAAAAAATGGTTGTTGCAGACACATTCAGCAGGTCCCGCATGCCGAGGCTCAGCGACAGGTCTTCGTTTTGAAAGCTGTGAATTGATGGATGGCAATCCCAAATGGGGACATGTCGGATGCTTTGAGGTGCTGCTGCCATGGGACACGCAAGCAGCCAGGCGAGCAAAGCGGCGCCCCGGCAGGCCAGGGGGANGAGTTGGCAGGAAGCGCACCGATGGTGAACACGTTGAAGCTGATCAGCCTGCACAAAGATGCAATAGACATGGCATGAAGGTGATAAACGAATTTTGATGGCAGGGACCATCGCTGAGATGGCATGCGAGCACCCCCTTCTGCCGCACACGCTGCCGCCTGCAGCCCTTGCACAGCCCATGCCCCAAATGCAGCACGCACCACACCAGGAAGCAGCAGAGCTCGGCAAACAGCAGGCGGCGCGCCCACGTGTTCCTGCACNACANGGGAATGTGCCGGTTGGGGAGCCAACGGTAGCTGAGGATAGCAACGGCCCCAGCCTCTGCGCCAGGTGCTCCCAAACTAGACATTGCAAAAACCAAAGCCGAGCACAGCCATGAAGTCTTACAACAGCCAACCGCCGATGACATGGCTGTTCTCCATTCAGCACCCACCACTTGAACTTGATGACCGCCTGCACCGCTGGCAGAGCAAAGACGGCGTAGGAGCAGCGGCGCGCCTGGTAGCGCTTCAGCAGCGGCTGCAAGGGGCATTGGGAGAAACAAGTGACCTTGTGGCTACAGATGACGGCAGCCCAAGACGGTGCAACCTTGGCGGGCACTGTTGCACCGCATAATGTCAGCTGCAGTCCAACTCATTTCCACTCTCCTGCATCCTCCTCTACTCTGGAGATGGAGCAGCCACCCATTAACACCCTCACACACACTTGTTCAAGCTTACCTGCAGCAGGCCGCGCTTGTCAGGCGCAGCCGCGTCCCGGATGGGCACCACGAACGCTTCAACCGCCACCTGGTTGCTCCACCCTCCCTCGCACTTGCGGCTGCCGCACATCTCGCGCAGGCGCCTGCGCAGCAGGGGCAGGGAAGTTGAGTTGGTTGTGCATGGCATGCACAGCATGATCGACTATCGAAGACTTGAGCAGGTCGTGCAGAGCGATGTGCATGTGAGCTGCGGCACTTTGTCGGCATGCGCCATGCGGCACGCATCACCTGCGCTCCTGTGCTTCCCCAGCCCACCTGCGCCACTCGGCTTCAAAGTCCAGCCGCCGGCGGTCGGAGCCGAAGGTCAGCAGCTGGGTTTCCTCAAACGCAGTGAACACCAGGCCGTCCTGCGCTTCGATTCGGTAAGGAAAATCATTGAACTCAAGGGTAAAGAGACGAGCGAGCAGGCAGCTGGGTTTCCTCAAACGCGGTGAACACCAGGCCGTCCTGCACATGGGTTTGTTCAGCAGGATCATTGGAACACAGAGACGAGCGAACAGAGCATGGAAGCTGGTTTTCCTGGAAGGCGGTGAACATCAGGCCGTCCTGCGCCGCAGCGGGAATCAATCAGCAGCTGGCTGGTCCACATGATGAAACTCACAAATCGGACAAGCTGTGGGGCATGGCGTGGGGAGGTGGCATGGGAAGATGGCATGGGCATGCATGTGGGAAATGACATGGCATGGCGTGGCGCGGCATGCCGCGCCTGGAAAGGGTCACCCCATACTCACATCTTCCTCAAACTCCCCCAGCTTGGTGACTCCTTTCTCCTGTGGCAAGTAAGGAGGATCAGCAGATGCGTGCATGTGCGGCAGTCGGGTGTGCCCGGTGGGCTTCCGGCCATGCCGCACCCCACAGCCTGGTTTTGTCAGGCGGTAAGTGACTCCCTCAGCACCAAGGACCCAGTGCGACATCGCATCGGCAGGGCATGCATCGTTCAACTAACTGCTGCCTTCGACTAGCTGCTGCCAGCCAACATAAAGAGCCATGCCGGGCGAACCTGGATGTAGCGCAGCACGCCCGCCGGCCACTCCTTGAACAGCCGCCGCACCGTGCACTGCTCCGTCACCTCCCCTTCAACATCCTGCGAGGGTGTAGGGTGCTGCGTTCGTGGGTTTTAAGCTTGGAGGATCCCTTGAACAAGCGCGGGCAGCAGCCCGCGAGGCGCTGATTCCTCGGCGGCCGCCGCCGCCGAGCGGACCTCCCGCCGCCCGCCCTGCAGCTCGCCTCGAGCTGGGGCGGGTTGTGCCACACGGCCTGCCCCTCCAGATCCTCCAGCAGCGGCTCGCTGGAGCCCAGGTTGTCCGACATCGAGTGCTCGGGCTCCGCCTGCTCAAGCGGCCGGTGCCGCCTGTACGCAGTGCTGTGCGGCGGGGGCAGCGCGCCAGTGGTAACAGACAAGGCAAAAAGGTCTGGACCGTCTGCGCCGGCCGCCGCCTTTCCACCCGTTGCCGCCAGCCCATCCCTCCCTGCATGAGCGGCCTGCCTCCTTCCCACGCCTTGGATCCAAGTGCCAGGCTTGGTGGAAGCTGCCCAGTGCAGCCAGCAGCCTTTCTGCTCGCCTGCAAGCAGGGGTTGCCGCCCCTGACGCACTGAGTTAGCGGGCCTCGCCTGCAGCCACTGCTCGAGCCGGCCAGCAGCACCAGCAAGCTGGTGCCCGGTCTCCTGCCAGCCAGCCGCCTGAGCGCCGCCGCGCACTGGCCGCCGCCCGCCATGGCAGACGATGACAGTGTTTCGCCGCTCCTGAGTCACCAGCGGGAGGATGCTCTGTGGGACCGAGTGGAGGCTGCACCGCCCATCAAGGTGCGCAGCAGTTTGCGAAGTTTGGCAGGGCAGGGCAGGGCAGGGCAGGGGAGGCAGGAAGGCGCGCTTGGCTGCGGGCGGCTGGGCAGGCGGTCGGCGCTTCGCCGCTCAACCGCCGCACACAGCAATTGGCTGAAGCCAGCCTCTCTTGTCTGCTGAGCCGCAACAATCTCACCCTTTCCCTGCCATCCTTCCACCCCGCCAACAGTCGGGCCCCACCGTGGCGGCACTGCTGGCCGAGCACCCCGCAGATGTGCTGCGCACGCTGCAGAAGAGCGGGGTGCAGAAAGTGGCCGAGTTCCAAGTGGAGGTGCGCCTCAGCATCAATTTGGCTTTTCATGGAAGTCAATCGCCATCGCAATAGCGGTTTTGTTGGTTGGAAGTTTAAGGGTGGAGGCCATTCTGCATGCATTCTGTTGGCGCGCGTAGGGGAGGAGCAGGGGCGGGGTTGTCGCGGGGMGSCCGCTGCCCTTCCCCGCCACTTGGTGCCGCCTCCCAGCAAGCGCGCGGCGTCTTGTTGGAATGCCCAGCACCCTGCTCAGCACCGTAACTCCTGCTGTATGGTTCCGCAGGACAAGCTGGTGCTGAGCAAGATAGGGGACGACTCCATCGTCACAATGGTGCGCTCCCGTCTGACTTGGCTTACCCTGTTTTGTTCATGCCTGCGCTTTGCTACGCTGCGGCACCCACTGCTCACCTCGCACGCTTTTGGAGAGCCGGCATCTTGTAGACGCCATTTGATGTCATCTGCTCCGCACTCCTGCTCAGGGCTCCGACCGGCCAGACATCGATTTCAAGGCGGCCTGGCGCCGGGAGCTGGGGGAGCCGGCCGTCACGCAAACAGGTGGGCAGGATGGGCTGCCAACTTGGCGGTGAATTTTCTGTCCAGCCACAGCAATAGTATCTCGCCTCTGCCCAGCATGGCTTGAGCGCCATTTGCGCCAGCCAAGCGGCTGCTGCTCTGCTGCCTAACAGGCTCCGTCCCTGATGGCCTTGCAGGCTGGAGCAGCACCATCCCCGTCTGTGCCTATGTTGTGTCCATCCGCAATGCGGCCGCTGCAGACAAGGACGGCTTGCTGCAGGCAAGTGCTTAGCGATTGACTGATGCAAACGTGGCCTTTTAAAAGAGCTGGAACATTGGTGCTGCGCAGCAGCAGACAAGGACGGCCTGTTGCAGGTGGGGTTAACCGCACCTGCAACGTTGACAGCATGTGTGGCATGACGCCCGCTGCATTTGCTGCGGCCGGCGTGCTACATTTGCAGTGCGTGCTAGGGCGAAGCAGCTCCCGCCCAAACCGTGCGTTGCATTGCTGGCACAACCACCACACACCAACCCTCCGCCTGCTTTGCTCCCACTCGCAGCCGCTGCTCAAGCGCTGGCAGGCGGGCGGGCTGTCCTACGCTGCCTTTGCGCTGCCGGCGGTGCAAGCAGTCATTGGTGAGCCAGCTCGCGGGGTGCAGATCTTTCGGCAGGACGCCGCGGCGCAAATCACCTGCACAAGCGGCTGCGACGCAGGCCCAGCCAACCGGCACTCTCGTGCCAAAGGCAGGGAAGTCTCCTGCCCATCATCCTTACTACTCACATGTGTTTTATGCGCTCGCTCACCCCGCCCCACCGCCTGCCTTTCCAGACTGGAAGTGGAACCGCTTCTGCAAGCGGCTGCTGCTGTGGGAGCTGGCCTTCTTCCTGCTCTGGTGCGGCCTTGGGTTTGTCTGAAACTAAAACTTTGGTCGGCTTGCGGGAATTTGCTTCAACGCGTGCCGTGCTCCAGTGCTGCTGTGGGAGCTGGCCTTCTTCCTGCTCTGGTGTGGGCTTCAGCAAGCAGCAGAACTTTGAAGATTGGCAGGCGTATGCGGGTACCTGGCTTGATTGCATCGCAGCCAGGCACAGCTTGACTGGCTGCACGTTAAAACCCCCGCTCCCTCTGCAGGCTGTTCTCCTTCTTCGCCTTCACGGTAGTGTTCCAGGTCAGCAGGCGATGCGGCTTTGCGGCAGCCGCAGCTGCCCTCCTCGTTCACTGCACTGACTTGGATGCGCCGCATGACTGCCGCTGATTGCCGCTCCATATTGCATCCGTCATGCACTACTGCTCCCCCATGCCAGTGTGAGCAAGGTGTGTATGTACTGTTGCGCTTCCCCGCCCGTCAGGACGAGGACATCCACGCCAGCCTGCGCCAGCTGCTGTCCAGCGCGTGCGGCCGGCTGACGGTGGCCTGCAACATCCTGGCCCTGGTGGGCATGGCACCTTTTGTGGTCATTGAGGTGGGTCACGTAATAGGAAATGGAGGATGTTGGAACCCTTCTGAGTTGGACTGCTGGACTGGCATCATAGCCAAGTTTTGGGTTGGCCTGATTGCTGCCTCGTGATCCACATTGGCTAGACCTTGGTCCGCCGTCCAAACATTGCCTAAGATGCTCACCGCCACTGCTGCAACTTCCTCACCGCCTGCCTCCAGCTGTCCACAATGAAAGCCTATGGGCTGTGGAACTGGGCCACGGTTTGGGTGAGCGCAGGGTGCGCTTTCTGTATGCACACCGGCCGGTCTCCGTCTTGCCCGCGTGATGGTTTTTGGTGGTGGATGTAGCAAGCTCCTGCCCGCGCTGTGCCCTGGTGCCATGGTTGCACAACTGCTGACTTGCTGACTGACTAAGTGGGGATGTTACCCTCTCCTGCCGCGCAGAACGTGAACGACCTGGCAACCTACATCATCCAGGTTTGTGGTTCGGCAGGCGGGTGCATGAGGAGCGAGAGGCAAGGACGGCAGGGAGGGCAACCTGATGTCATCGATTACCGACTGTATAGCAAGCATGCTGTGCGGGTGATCATCGCAATTGGTTCTTCCAAACTGCCAACTTTCTGTTCTCTACACAGATTGCGGTGGTGGTGATGCACCTGGGCCGCCTGTCCATCTCCTCCGACTGGCTGTCCATCCTGGCCTCCGCCCAGTGCATCCTGCTGCTCTTCAGGCTCCAGTACTTCTCCAGGTGCGTGCATGGTAGCGATTTATCAACCATCAACACTCCCCAAGAGGTGGAACAGTTGGGCAGCCAAAGCGCAGCATGTGCCCTGCTGCAGCTGGATGGTGCCAATGGGAGGAAAGCCAGTTCTGGCGTGGCAGCCCGTCAGACGACGACATGTAAACCTCATGCATGGCACTTCTTCCCCGCAGGGTGTTCCGCGCCACGCGCTTTGCTTTCCTGGACTCGCTGAAGGAAGTGATTCACGACGTCAAGTGGTGTGAGTGGGCTGCGGCTGTACCTGTTTTGGGCCGGCTGGTCACAGTGTGCAATGCTGCCAGCTCTGCAAACAATCCCGGAGTGCCGCTGTGCCTGGAGGGATGGATGCCGTCGTGTTGCAAGTGACACATAACCACTGTGCCTCCGACACATTTCGCAGACCTGGTGTTCCTGCTGCTCATCATGGGCGGGTTTGCCACCAGGTGGGCTGCCACTGAGCAGCCAACATTGATTGACATGCCGCTCTGGCAAGTTCACCCACCACTTGACCTTGCTCAAGTGCCCCCGCCCCCTTCCCCACAGCTTCCACATCCTGTACCGCCGGGACCAGGAGGAGCACGACAACTTCAGCACAATCGGTGGGTGCACACGCTCCGAAGAGAGCCGCATGCAGAGCCTCATGGCTGCAGCGGCACGTGTGAGCTGTGAGGGGTGCAATATTGTACTGAGGTGCGTAAGCAAGCTTGCATGTGCGACACTAAGCTGCGCACTGGTTTTCTGGTTGTAATCCGCTGAACAGGCAAGAGCATCATGACGATGGTGACCTGGTCGGCGGGCAACGCTGACCTCAACCCGCTGTACGAAAAGGCGCACAACCCGGGTGGGTGCGGCTGCTTGCCCCGGCCGTTCTGCAGCTAGCTTCTCCAAGTCCGCGCTCCCGCAATACTGCATTGCGGCAGGCCGCTGCTGGCCTGCATATCAATGCTGCCAAGCTTGTCGCACTTCCCCTCCTGCTGCCCCTCGCCAACTGCAGTGGCTGGGTCGGTGCTGGCCTGCCTCTTTGTCTTCGTGCTGGCCACCGTGCTCATGAACCTGTGAGGACATGTTGCTGTACTCTGACCGTTTGCGGCGCTGCTTCATGGACTGTAACTGCATCTGGGAAAGGGATTGGTCATGCCCGCCCAGCTGCAGCCGCTTTGTCGCGTGCCCATCTGTTGCCGCATCTGCCAGGCCTGAACCACACTGACTCCTCCTGCATTGTTGTCCATCGCTTGCAGGCTGATTTCGATCATGACCAACACCCTTGACAAGGTATAGTGGGGATCGCTTGTGCACTTCCACAGTTTTTATCGAGCTCCATCTACTCTCTTGGGGCGGAGCGTCCTGTACCCCTGCTTCTTCTCCCCTACCTTGCTTGTTGCCTGATTCACTGCAGGTCACCGAAAACGAGGGCCCTGCGCATGCTGCTGTTCGCTACAGTGCCGGTATCTGCACGTTCAACGTATCTCCTTGAGCTTGCGCTTTTGGTCCGCAGGTCACCGAAAACGAGGGCCTGCGCATGCTTCTCAGCAAGGCAGAGGCGAGTGGCGAGGCTGGGCCGCTGGGTTGAGCCGCAGGTTGCGTGCAGCAAGTGCGGCGCAGCAGGTGCATGAGCAGTCAGCGGCCGTGTGCTCGGCGGAGCAAGCGAGCGAATACCGGGGGCAGCGTAGCAGTAAAGACCCAGAGGATGATGCACTCTGTTGCATTTCGGTTCTGCAGGCCATCGATGAGCTGGAGAGCACCATTCCAGGGTGGGTGTGGCACACAGTTGATGGCAGGGCTGCTGTGCATTGAGAGATTGCGTGCGCATTGTTGCTGCGCGCATTGTTGCTGTGCGCATTGCTGTGCGCGTTGAGAAGCTACGTCGCAACTACCTCTCATGCCTTGGCTGTCCAGTTGGGTGGAGCGCCCATTTCCCGGCTTTTTGCTCACCTCTCCTGCCCCTGGATACCTAACACCTAATCGTGCGCTTGTCCCATTTACTCCAATGCCTGTTGTTCTTTGCAGCTGGATGGAGCGCCTCTCTCTTCCCCCGCCTCCACCCCGCTGACGTGGCTCTGAATACACCCCTTCCACCATCCTTCACGCTTGTTGTCTTGCAGCTGGATGGAGCGCCTCTCTCTTCCCCCGCCTCCACCCCGCTGACGTGGCTCTGAATACACCCCTTACACCATCCTTCACGCTTGTTCTTTGCAGCTGGGCAGAGCGCCTCTTCCCCGGCCTACCCCACCTACCTGCCCGACCACAAGCACCTTTCAACTGACTCCCTTGCCTGGTTTCTGCAGCTGGATTGAGCGCCTGTTCCCCGGCCTGTACCCCACCTACCTGCACGTGCTGCGCGTCGACCCCGACAAGCTGGATAGCGTCAAGTGAGTTCTCAGGGCACAATAAAAGGGGTTATGCAGGGGAGGCTGTTGCAGCAGAAGGCAGGTTGCCAGGGTGTGCCAAAGCTGCACTTCCTGCGCGTGCACCCCGACAAGCTGGCCTCCGTCAAGTGAGCTGCCATACCTTCCTGCTGAGCATCGAGGGGTGTCATGCTATGGTGAGCCTGCACGTGCTGCGCGTGGACAAGCTGGACTCTGTCAAATGAGCCACATGCGGCACACTCGGGTTCCTGCTCAGCAGCAAGAGGTTCTGCCATGCTGCGCTGCAGTTGCGCTTTGGTGCAACCTCATAACGCATGTGGGCAAGTCGGCACTCGGTGCGCCAGCTCACTTCAGCAAGGCGCTGTACACCAGCAGTGTCCCTACAAGAAAAGAAACAGCATCGAAAGCATCCACCCAAGTTGCACTGATTTGCCTGTTTGCAGGCTGGACCGCCTGTGGGCCNAAGGCGGGGGACGACGAGGAGCGCACGCTCCTGGGTGAGTGCGTTCTAAGTATCGAGTGCTGAAGGACTGGGCTGGGAGCTCAGCAGAGGCTTGCAACGGCAAAGGAGCGCACGCTGTTGGGTGAGGGGAGTTATTGAGAAGCAGATGGGAGAGCTGCCGCACGGCAGAATCGTATCAGCGGGCTGAATTTAGCAGGCGTTGCATCACCAGACATTGCACCACTCCAGCCCCCAAGCCCTGTGCGGATTGCCACTGAACCATTCGCTCCCGCAGACCGAGAGGAGGGCGGTGACGAGGGCGGCGGCGGCGGCAGCCAAGCCAAGCCCGGCACCAGCGCCAGCGCCCGCGGCGGCAGGGGCGCCGCCCAGGCCCCCGGGGGACCTGGGGAAGGTACCAGCCTGGCGGCGCTTCAGGCGCAAGTGTCAGCGCTGCAGGCCGACCTTGCTGAGGTGAAGGGACTGCTGGTGGCTCAGCGCCGCAGCGGTGGAGGCGGCGCCATGGCTGTGCAGTGAGCTGTGGGGTGTGCAGCAGACAAGCCGGAAGGCAGACAGGCAGGTCGGCAACTCAGCCGGCGCTGACGCCTGTTTGCGGTGGTTGTTGAATTGCGGCTGGGGCAGGGAAAGGGGCGACGTCGCTGCAGCAGCTGCTTCTGTGGCAGGCAGCGTTACTGGGCAAGCTTGCCGCAGCAGCCTGGGCGCCCCCGCTGAAGGCACAAATGCAATGTTCGGACATGTATCGCATGCGCGAAGTAACTCTTGTGCTGGCAACTCGATTGTTGTGTGCACTGGCCTGTGTAAAGTGGCACTGCTGCCTCAGGTTCTACGCTCCTCCTTGCTGGATTGGTGGTGCAACAACAATCCGATTACATTGAGCGGGCGATGAATCGAATGCGGGGCCGTGCGCGGCGGCAATCAAATGCGGAGGGGTGCGGAGGGCGCGAGTGGGGCAGGGCATCGTTTGTTCTCTTCTCATGAAGGAGAGCGGGCAACAGCTTTTCGGAGAAACAGGGCTGAGTGGGGAAGCGGGGCAAAAGAATGAAGCTGTGGAATGAAAAAGAACGAAAGGCAGATACAGGATACAGCCACGGCTGGAGCTGGAAACGAGGTGAACTGCAGCTGTTAAAAGCAGCCAGCGGGGGGCTGAGTCAGGCAGCCACAACATGGGGCTGAGTTCAGGCAGCCAGCGCCCCGGCTGAGTAAGGCTGAATGTCTAGGCAGACACCGGCTGCTTCACTTCCAGCATGGCCGCAAGCGAGTCCATGTACACATCGGGGTGGATGCTGTTGTCGGGCGACAGCAGCTGCTCCTCAGTCGTCACGCCTGCATGGGAAGCAGTGCAGGAGAACAACCAGTTTGCCAGAGCAATGGCATCGCAGTGAAGAGTGAAGCAGTGAGCGGGCCAGGAGCTTTTGGCGATTGGTGTCCAACTCCGAGCCTTGCATGCTGCCTGCCTGAGCGAGTGCAATTTGCTTCCTCGCAACCACTCCAAGCAGACTGCTGCAGGTATGGTGGTCGGCCCGCCGTTGTTGGGAGCACGCTCTCCCCCAANCCCAAAGCATCCAGCCTTGCAAACAGACCGCCAGCCTCACCCGACAGCACCAGCATGGTGGTCAGCCCGCCGTCCTTTGTTGCGCCCCAAGCTCCTGGGCAGTACTGCAACACACACACTTGCTAGGAATTAACTCACCCGACAGCACCAGCATGGTGGTCAGCCCGCCGTTCTTGCCAAACAGCACGTCGGTGTCCAGGCGGTCGCCGCACATGCAGATCTGCAGCCGGGCAGCACAGCAGGAGGGAGGTTGTAAGCAGACGGAAGCACTGTTCCGCTGCGCATGGCCAGAGTGCACCAGCTGCGCGTGCAGGCAGTCGCCGGACATGCAGATCTGCCGGGAGCAACGGGTGGAGCAAAGGGAGCAAAGGGTGCAAAGGGGGCAAAGGGAGCAAAGGGAGCAAAGGGTGGATGGGGAGCCGCATTCGCAACACGTCATGGGGCCGTACATGCTGCCGTTCTCCAACATCAGCATCAACTGGACATCAGCTGGCACCAGCTAAAGACTGCTAGGCAGCTTGGATCATTAGGTGCCTGCTCACAACCTGCCCACCTGGTCGCGGCGCAGCCCAAACTTGGTGGCGACGATTTCGGGCATGAACTCGATTCTTGCAACCCAACCACCCCTGGCTAATAGTCTTCATCAACAGGCATTCACCTGGTCGCGGCGCAGCCCAAACTTGGTGGCGATGTTCTCCAGCATGAACTCGGCGGGCTTGCCAACAACCGTGGGCTCGCGCTTGGTGGAGCCTGGGTTGTAGATAAGGGTGGGCAGGCGGGAGGGCGGTGAGAAACCAAGTGACACTTGTAAGGGGCGTAACCTGCTCCCCGACAGCAACAGGGAGCAACTGTTACAGCCAGCATGGTATGTCAGTCCACAGCACTCGCAGAAACTGAGGAAGCTGCAAGGAAAAGGCACGATGTATGCTCACCGCGGATGGCGCCCACCATCGAGCCGTTGCCCGCCCACTCCTGCGCGTCGGTCAGGTGCGTCACCGCGTCTGCAGGTGGCAGAGGGCAAGGAGAGTTGGGTCAGACAGATGTGTCAATGCTGGGCGTCGGTCAGGTGCGTCACAGCTTCTGCAAGTGGATTGGCGGGCAGAAACACGGTCCAGGGTTCGAATCCGCGTTCAGCACATCGGGCAAGCTTATGCACTTGCTTGCATGGTCTAAGACAGCTCCAAACGAGTTCCGCAACCCGCGCACCCAGGTTGGTGGCGATGAACATGCAGCCGGGGTTCTCGCGGATGCACAGCGTGGCCATCTGGATCTTGTAGTAGTTGATGTGGCGGTCAAAGCCCACCACCACGGCAGCCACCTGCGAGGGAAGCACAGATTGGATGCAGAAGGGCTGGGTGAATTGCATGGTGGCAGCCTGATTCTTGATGGTAGTTGATGTTGCGGTCAAAGCCCACCACCACGGCCGCCACCTGCACACAGAGGAAGGACAGGACGGCAGGCTCAGGCAGGCCCTTCAATCCTGAACCATGACTCAGCAACTGGCCGCTGATGACCGAATGGTAAACAATCAGCTCATCCAGGTCCTGCTCCAGCAGCACGCCCGGCTCCAGCTCCCCCCGCTTTGTGCAAACTTGGATCCCCTTTGGGCAGCTTAACCCAACCTGGACCCATTCAAATGATCCACACTCACATCGGGGTCCTGCTCCAGCAGCATGCCTGGCCTAAGCTCCACCCCCTTTGCGCAACCGTTGCTCAAACAAGGTCGTAACGCGCAAATTACTCTATATTTTCACTCACATCCGGGTCCTGCTCCAGCAGCATGCCCGGCTTCAGCTCAACCTTCTTGTCCGCGTCCGCGGGGCCGCCAATGTGGGCAATGCCCTTCAGATCCAGCTCCTCCTGCGGCAGGTGATAAAGGTGAGAAGAGGGGTTGAAGGCATGAACCATTGGGAGCATGGAGCGGGGCAATGAATGTGGGCGATGCCACTGAAACTTCCCCTCACCTGAAAGCGCCCACTGCGCCTACCAAGTACACCTTTGTGTCCTGCTGGCACAGCCAATTCAGACATTCATTCATCAAACGAACGATTGCACTCAGCACAACTGGCTCTTGCCTGGATGCCGACCTCTCCAACCACGTACACCTTCTTGTCCCTGGGACACTAACAGCAGGCTGAGCCCAGCAACAAACTGCAGCACGGCCATGGCCTCATTTCATTACAGTTCTACATACCTGGATGCCGACCTCTCCAACCACGTACACCTTCTTGTCCTTGGGGAACTCAATGGCCTCCAGGTAGGCGGCCGCAGCGTAGGAGGACGAGTAAATCTCCTCCTGCAGCCAGTACATTGGGGGCAAGGAAAAGCAGCGCAAGCATCTGTAAAAAGGTTGTTGCCTGCAGCTTGCAGCCAAGCCAGCAAACACGCGCAGCAGCATGATGCACAGCAGGCGACACATGGTGCCACTGCCCACCCAAGCGTATCCCAAACTACTGCTCACCGCCTTGACATTCAGCCCCAGGTCGGTGAACTTCTTGAGGTATCCCGCCCGGCTCTTGGTGGAGTTGTTGGTCACAAACACCAGCTGCTTGCCCTGCGGCATGGCAGCACACCACAACAGAGCGAGTTGTTAGTCTGCTGCCCTGCAGCAACAGCACAGCACGGCATGGCACAGCGTGAAGCCAGGCAGGCAGGCAGGTGGGTCACGAACACCAGGCCAGGATGCTGCTGCACAACGCTGAGCGCAGCAGACCCTGCGCAGGCCCAGCAACCAAAGCGCACCATGGCACGCAGCATATCGAGCGTCTCAGGCACGCCATCAATCACGCTGTCGCCCCGCCAAATCACGCCTGCAAGCCGACGGCAGACAGGAGAGCGCAGCAGCTGTGAATGAGGGTATGGCCCAGCAAAGAGTCACTGAAAGAGAAGGCGCGGCAGCAAGTGGTAACACAGCATCAACACCGGAATGCAGGGAGTCGTGGCCGAGAGAGATGATCGGGCAGTCAACTGCACACAGGGCGCTGGCTGCGCAGCAGGCACGGTTGCGCTAAGATGGCACAGCTGAGCATCACAAGCAGCACTCTCAAAAACGCTCAATGCAGGAACACATGCGCTAACCACACAAGCAGCAGCGGTGTGCAGCAAGATGCGACGCAGCAGGCATATGGTTCCAAGTGAAGTATTGTGCGCACCGTCGCAGTCAAAGATGAAGCAGTCCACCTTGTCCAGGATGGCCTTCTTGTCCTGCACAGTCGCGCGCTGGGCTGCAGCGCCAGAGGAGCGGGGAATCCTGTCCGTCGGCAGCGGCTAGGCAAGCGGCGGCGCAGGCGGCAGCAGCGGCGGCGGCGACACTACCACTTGGCTGCAGGGGAATGCGCTGCGTCAAGGTAATCTGGAGGCGATCTGGTACAGCTAGCAAAGAGCAGCGGGGCTCACGCTTGCCAGAGGTGGCCGCCCCGTTGCCCGCCGCTGCAGCAACGACCGCCATTTGCCGCACACTGCTGCTCACACGCCGCTGGGACGCGGTGCGAACCACTGCACGGAAGGCTGCGCTGCGTGGAGCCCCGCTGCGGCACTGCTGGCCCACCACCACGCTCCTCGCTGCGGCTGGGGCGATGCAGGCCATCCGGTGCGGTTGTGATGATCCCTGGGCACCCTGCATGCAGCTGCACGCCCCAATGCTCGCGTCTTTTCGGCACGACCGCCAGGCTGGAGGCAATGCGGGCTGGGGGCGCAGGAGAGCGGCCATCGCGCAGCCCAGCGTCACATCGCGCTTGATCACATTAGTTTCGAGCCACCGATCAGGCCTGTCGACGCACTCAGCAACTCGACGCTCGCTGCCCAGCCCCTGCGCGCCCTGCCAGCTGCCTGGCATCCTCGACAGCGCTCCACCAGCGCCCCAGCCCGCGCGCAGCGCCGACAGGATGGCGACGGAGGAGGACAACACAGTGCGGGAGCCGCTGGACCTGATTCGCCTCTCCCTGGACGAGAAAGTTTACGTCAAGCTCAAGGGGGAGCGGGAGCTGCGCGGCAAGCTGCATGTGAGCGCGGGGACGGGCCGGGAGGGCCTTGCCGTCGCCTGCCTGCCGCCGCCGCCTGCTCCGCCGTTGCTCGACCGGCCTGCCGACCCCTCCCTCGCCGCCGCTGCTGCCGCAGGCCTACGACCAGCACTTGAACATGATTCTTGGGGATGTGGAGGAGACTGTGACGATGGTCGAAATTGACGAGGAGACGTTTGAGGAGATCATCAAGGTGCGAGCGGCGGCAGGCGACTGCAGTTTAGCTGCACGCTTGCTTTCGAAGTGGTGCAAGATTCGATTTCGGGTGCTTGGAGCTGTGGCCGGGGGGGGTTTGAGCTGCGGCATCACAGCTGATTTGGTGCTGCTGCCGCCGTCGTGACGCCGCGGACACTTCCATCGCTGCACTCTCACTCTGTACCTGTTCCGCAACCGCACCTGCAGACCAACAAGCGCATGGTCCCCTACCTCTTTGTTCGCGGAGACGGCGTCATCCTTGTTAGCCCGCCGCTGCGGTCATGACAGCCGCCCTGCGCACAGGCGTGCGCTGCAACTGATGGTGCGCTGCTGATGGCATGCAGCCGGCGCTGCGGCGCCGACCTTGGCAGCCGCCCTGTTTTGAACTGTGGCGAGGGCAGTTCAGCTGATGAAATGGACATCGCTCACCGCAACAGCAGCAGCAGCAGCGCAGCTGTAGCACGCAGTACAGTGCACCCGGTTTTTCCTGTTCTCTTGAGCTTGCGCCCTTCCTGTTTTGCCGCCCTCTCCCTCGCTCCCCTCTGATGCTTTGACCTGACTGCACTGACCTCTTGACCCTCTAAATCACACACGACAAGGCTGTTGCTTGCCTACTCACTTGTGGCAATGCCAGGCTGCTGCAGCCTGCATCACCCGACCCGCTTGTAATCAAGCCGGCGAACCCCCAAACAGCAGTAATGGCGACGGCAGCAGCAGTGCCCAGAACGCTTTGCAACCCTTCAAGATGCACTGCTGCGATGGAATGTTACAACCTCTGAAATCAATAGAAAAGAACGGAAGGTTTCAAAAACAGGGTTTGATTCAAAATGGCTCATCTATAGTGCAGCCTCTGCCTGCCGGCTGCCGCCCGCTGCGTCCACCTCCCGGCGTGCGCACCCGCATAGCCGCCACACCCTGCCGTGCTCGGCCCTGTGCCCCCCAGCCGCCCCAGCGTTGCAGACACTCCTGCCCAGCTGCCCTGCTCCGCACTAACCCTGCACAAACTGCACCCGCCGGTCATCTGCTGCCACCTGGCGCCCCTTGCGGGAGCCCCGCGCCGGCCCCTGCGCCTCCCCAGCCTCTGCCGCAGCAATGGCTTCGCCCGCGGGAGGCAGGCCGCCGCCAGCCCGTGCTGCAACCTGCAGCAAGATGCAGCATGGGAGCAGGCAGCATGGGACAGGATGGCGGGGCAGCAGGAGTTGGCTACTTGGCTGCACAGCAGGCCGGAGCAGGACCAAAGCCTCATTCCCATCAGCCGTTGGCCACGACAAAGGAGCAGCAACAGCTGGCGCAGTCGTTGGTGCCTCTCAAATTGCCCCCCAACGGCCGCAACAAAACAGGCGCCCACCTCCTGCGTGTTCTTGCCGCCGCCGCGCTTCTTGCTGAGCAGCCCCTTGCCGCCCTCGGACCCCTTCTTCGTCTTCTTCTGCACGACCGGCAGCTCAAAGCCGCGGGCCGACAGCGCGGCACGGCACTGCAGGTAGGTAGCGTGGAAGACAGGGCTCGTGAGCAGCAGGCAGGAGTGATATGCAGGGACAAAGCTGTGTTTGCCGTGCTGCCACTCGCCGAAGTCAACAGCCAATGCCTAAGCAAAATTCAGGCCCTGACCTTTTCGCTGATGGCGATGCAGTCCTGCTCTTCGGTGTCCATCAGGTATCCCACCCAGGCCTGCATTTGGTGAGGAACAAACAGCCAGGGTGAATGATGCTAGGTGATGACCAGCACTGCTGCAAACACCGGCTGACTGGAGGCCGCTTGAGCTTCTCTCCAGTCTCAACCACCTGCAAGCAAGCCCTGTCTCTCAAGGCAGTCCCTTCCAAGCAATGCGCATGCTACTCCAAGGCCCCGCTCACCGCCAGCATGGCGGGCGTCACCGTGGGCTTCTCTCCGCTCTCAACCAGGGCCGTCTGCGTGTCCACCTGGAAACCAACCATGTGGCGCTTGGCGGCTGCAGCAGACAGCAGGCAGGAGGTGCGGTGGGTGTCAGGGTAGGTTGGCGGTGCTGCTATGCAGCTTAAGGTAGACGGCTGGGCCTGCCCTGGTCCAAATGCGAAACCCTCTTGCACCGCCAGCCGTTTGCTGCCACGGCGGCCTGTGCACCACATGGCGTGCGCACCTGTGGCGGCAGCGCTGGCATGCAGGCACAGCAGGACTAGCAGCGAGTAGCAGACGGGCAGGGCCAGCAGCACCAGCGCAGCCAGGCCCTGCATAGGATGGGAGAGGGAAATGGGACACAGCAGATCAGTGCACAGCCATGTGGCTTGTTTGTGCCGCGTGTTCTCAGCAGGCTTGGGTGCAATGATGCAACATCTCAGTAGGCTTCTATCAGTGCAGGCTGTGCGTGCAAACCAGCCCCTCCACTGCTTACCGTGAAGGCCAGGATGAACTTCTGGGCCTGCTGCTGCACCGGGTCGCACACGTCGGTTGGGTAGGCGGTGCAGCTGCGGGCGGGAGTGCGGGCGGCAGCAACAGCCGGTGGTTGGCGTGCGCAGGCAGGTTGGAAGCGAGGCTGTGGGCGGGTCCCTACATGCAGGCTGCCTGAGCTTGCTTATGAAAGCGCGCTACCCACCTGGCGCAGAGCGGGTCGGCAGCCAGCCCGTCTGCTGTGCAGCTGTTGGTTTGGGCGCAGGGGCAGTTCAAGCAGCCCTCAAAGGCGACTTGCGAGGTGGCGCAGCTGCGTGTTGGGGGAGGCAAGGCTGCACTCGTGACGCAGCTCGTAAGAAGAAGCCCTGAGGGCGGTGGCCGCGCCTTGTGCTTGGGCAGGAGTGTGAAGTGGCACAACATCATCGCTGGCATGTGCTGAGCCCAGCAGGGAACGCAACAAGGACCCACCGTGTGCACAGGGTGAGCCAGAAGGCGGTGTCGAAGGCGCCCAGCCCCGCGCCCAGCATGCCCCCCAGCGCCACGTGCACCGCCAGCATCACTGCGCGGCGGGGCAGGGAGAGGGTGGGGTTGTGCTGCCGCTGCAACAGGGACAGGTCTCCGGGGTCGGCACCTGGCAATGTGAGGGGGCCTCTGGCTCTGCCCTCAATCTACACAGCTACCCTTGATTGCAGCCACCAGTTGGCCAGCTGGATCCCCTGGACAGCCCCTCTCCGCCACCCCAGTGACTTGCCGGTGTTGCCCAGCGCGTGCGCGAGGATGGCGAGCGCGCAGGTGGCGCCCACGATGGCCCAGTGCGTCCAGGCAAAGGGCCCCAGCGCCAGGCCGTCGTGCTGGAAGACGTAGTAATAGGACACGGCAGGCAGGGTGGAGGCAGCCAGCAGCACCAGCGTACTGACGGTGATGCCCTGCACACAGTGAGGGGAAAGTGCCGGCAGAGGCCGTCAGGCTAAAGGCACAAGGGGGCAAGGGCGGCGCGCAACGAGAGGCGGCGGAGCCAATTGAGGCCCGCTGCGCCGCACCTGGAGGCGGAGGCGGTCCGCCCGGGCCTGCTGGAGGTCCCTCATGGCTGAGGGCTCAGTGGTGCGAGGCCGCGGCGGTTTCGTGTGGCGGGGTGGGCGGAGCGGGTTGCGGGCCTGCTGAGAGGCTTTTCAAGGGCTTGTAAGGACGCGGGTGCAGCGTAGGCCACGGTCCAAGGCCAAATTGGGCTCGCCCAAAATGAAGCCGGCCAATGCAGGCCGAGGTGCACAAGGGAGCGATCGGCGCCCCCTGATCGCAAGCCCACATCCTCGTGATCGCGCCGCACAGCCATCCGGGGCAGCCGAGGAGCACAAGGGGCGACTCTAAGCGCCGCGCGGCGAACACAAGCAAGCGGAGGCCCCGCCGGCGACTGGTGGCGATCAGCCCGGGCACCATGTGTGAGTGGAGGCGCCTGGATCTGCCAGGCCGCTTTGTGCGCGGCAGCCCGCCCCGCACCCAAAGCTCCAGGGCTCCCCGGGCGGCTGCCGCCCGCTGCGGCTGCTGCAGATCGGGTGTTGCACCAACACAGACCGCCCGGCGGTCCAGCTGCGCCGCCCAAGCCCTTGCCGCCGACTGGCCGCCTGCCGCCGCTCCGTCTTCCCTCCCCGCCTGCAGCGTTCGGCGAGGACACCTGGGAGATGTGCCTCTTCAATGTGAAGGACGGCTTCCTAGGTCAGTGTTTCTGCTGGCGCTGCTGCCGGCGCAGCGGCTGCGGCACAGCGTTCCTGCCTCCCTGCTGCTGCCGCCGCCGCCAGTGCTCAACTGCCCTGCCACGCTCTTTCCTCCGCTTTGCAGAGGGTGTGGTGCGCGGGTACAAGCAGGGGCTGCTGAGCACGGCAGACTACAACAACCTGTGCCAGTGCGAGACGCTGGAGGACATCAAGCTGTACCTGGTGGGTGCTGCCTCTTTCTTTCTCTTTCATTTGATTGCTGCCTTTCGCTGGACTGTGGCGCAAGTTCCATGTGGTGCACGGTTCTTGCGTGTCGGCTGCCGCTGCGCTGCCGCCAGCCGCGCTCCCCTTGCCGCTTGCTTCACCCACCAATGCCAGCTGCCTCCTGTGTGCACACTGATCCGGCCTGCAGACGGGCACCGACTACGGCCCCTTCCTGGCCAACGAGCCCTCCCCCATGCACACCACCTCCCTGGTGGATGCCTGCACCCGCAAGCTCGTGGCCGACTGGCGATACCTGCGGGAGAACGTGAGGGCGCAGCGCAGCAGCAGCAGCAGCAGAACCAGTAGCAGCAGCGCAGCAGCAGCAGCAGCAGCGTGCTGCGGATGGGCGGAGGCAGCGTGGGCAGCCCAGGACGGGAGCAGTGCTGTTGAACCACCCACTGGCACTGCCGGTCGACGGCATCCTGCAAGTTGCCGGTGCAGCTAGCAGTCGAGCGCGCCTTGCACTGCGTTGTGGTCAATATTACTGCTGCTTGGGCATCCTGATGCCGCAGGCTGGCGAGCCGCTGGGGCGCTTCCTGGACTACTGCACGGTGTGCGGCTGATGAGCGCTGTCTGCATGCATTTTGCTGCCCCCGCCGCCACCGCTGTTGATGCCGCCGCCACCGCTGCTGCTATTGCTGCTGCGCATCGGCGGGACAATGCCCCTGCTGTTGGCGAGGCAGAGCGTGTTGCCATTGCAGAGTGGCTGCCTCCAGAGCCAGTTGCCGTCTCGTGAAGCACTCAACCTAGCACTTGACCCAGCCGCTGCACTGCTGCTCACCTCCATCGCTCGTTGCAGTACGGCCACATGATCGACAATGTTGTGCTCATCGTGACGGGCACGCTGCACGAGCGCGACGTGCAGGTGCGGCGTCAGGGCAGTGCAGCGGCTGCTGCTCTGTCTTGTTGTTGTTGCCGCTGCTATAGCTGCTGATGGCCAGTCGCTTTGGAAGCAAAAGTCACTGCGCACACAGCGCTTCCAACTACTCGAGTGTATAGCTGCATCTTACAATGTTTCCTTCTCATCCACCCCCCCGCAGGAGCTGCTGGAGAAGTGCAACCCGCTGGGCATGTTTGACGCGATCGCCAGCCTGGCGGTGGCGCAGAACATGCGCGACCTGTACCGCCTGGTGGGTGCAGTGCTGCTGCTGTTCTTGGAGTGGTGCCTGATGTAGTTGTGGGGCTTGATTGGGTCCAGCAGCTGCAGGGGAGTGCGCAGAACATGCGCGACCTGTACCGCCTGGTGGGCAGAATGCTGCCGTGTTGTGTGTGCAGTTGGGCCCCAGAAACACCGCCAGCCCTGCTGCGCATGGCTCACTATGTGCTGTTCAGATGCTGGGCTGCACACCAGNTTGGTTGGCCTTGCAGGCTGTCCAGAGGCTCCATGACTGTCTCTCTTCCCCTGCAGGTGCTGGTGGACACGCCGCTGGCGCCCCATATCTCCCATCTAGCCTAATGTCGACATCCTTATGTGATAGATTTCATTCGAATTCTGCTTTCCCCTGCAGGTGCTGGTGGACACGCCGCTGGCGCCCTATTTTTCCGACAACCTCACCTCGGAGGACCTGGACGAAATGAACATCGAGGTGCGTGGTTGGCAATTTAAATTGGATTCGACCTGCGTTCGGTTGCATGAAAGCTTGGAGCACCTGGACGAAACGGACACTGGGGCGCGCTGGGGCTGTGCGGCTCAAGCTGGTGTGCAGCATATTGTTCACAGCTTGCAAAATGGCATGCACCTGACACGCCACATGCCGCCGTTATCAACCCAAGCACAGGTCATGCGCAACACGCTGCACAAGGCGTACCTGGACGACTTTGACTTATCTGCCTCTTCCACCTTATCCACCAAACCACCAAGCTTTCATCAATTCGAATAAATTCAGGTCATGCGCAACACGCTGTACAAGGCGTACCTGGACGACTTTGCGGCGTTTGTGCACCGCGTGGGCGGCACCACGGGGGAGGTCATGGGCGAGCTGCTGTCGTTCGAGGTGAGGGCAGGCTTGGCTCNTTACGATTGCCTGACAGGGCCTTGCAAACTGGGTCGTTGAAAGACGTCAACGGGNAGGTCNATGGGCGAGCTGCTCCTNGAGGGCTCGGCTGAGTGAACTCGCCGCCCTGCCCCTCCCATCCCCACAGGCCGACCGCCGCGCGCTCAACATCACCCTTAACAGCATCGGCACGGAGCTGACGCGGGACGACCGCCGCAAGCTGTACGCCAACTTTGGCCTGCTGTACCCGCACGGACAGGTGCGCCCCTGCTTGGTTGGGGTTTGGCATGCAGCGTGCCTGTGTGTGCTGGGCGGCATGCAAGCTGCATGCATGGAGGCCGGTGCAAGCTTGTTTTTCGCTTAACAACATATCCGGCATGAGTGTGCACTGGATTGGATTTATTTGCTGGGACAATTATGCACCTGACCACCCCCCTGCCCCGCAGGCTGAGCTGGCGGTGGCAGAGGACTTTGACCAGATACGGGGCGCGGATTATATAATCAGTTTACTGACACACTAAATCCAATCCTTCCCGCAGGCCGAGCTGGCGGTGGCGGAGGACTTTGACCAGATACGGGCGGCCATGGAGAAGTGCCCGCCTTACCAGGCCATCTTCTCGCGGGTGCGCGGCTGGTGGTGACTTTTCTTTCGATAGACGATAGATACGTTCGGCACAGCCTGCCCAGGGAGAGACTGCTTCCCCTGCGCTGTTGTGCTGCGCTGCTGCGCTCCTGCTGCTTGTTGGGCAGGGCATGCTTGGCAGGGGCATGTCAGATGTCGCGTACCGCCGTCTGCCGAGAAACACCCGGTTGCTTGCCCTTGCAGCTGGGGCTGGGAGAGACGCAGATGCTGGACAAGATTCTGTACGAGGAGGAGGTGCGCTGATTGTTGATTGAACAATGACTCTGTACATGCGAAGAGGGTCTGCGTGAGCCGCTGTGCTGCTCTTTCCCAGCCACTCGTGGCAGCATCTGCAGCTGATCAACACGTGTATGAGCAGCAGTTCCCCCACTTGCACATGTGCACCAACCAGCCTGTCCTGTCGCTGCCAAACTCATCTTGCAGCTAATACGTACGAGCAGCCCTCTCACTATAAGCATGCACTGATAATCTCTTCTGCTCGCTTCTCTTGGTCCATGGTTGCAGGTGCGGCAGCTGATCAACACGTACGAGCAGCAGTTCCACTACGGCGTCTTCTACGCCTACATGCGGCTGCGGGAGCAGGAGATCCGCAACATCATGTGCGCTGCTGCGCTGTGCTGTGCTGTGCTGTGCTGTGCTGTGCTGTGCTGTGCTGCTTCTGGCGCTGCACTGCGCTACGTATCGTGTCATTGCCCAGCTTGCACCTGTGATGCGGCTCTCCCACCTTGCCGGCAGCACTGACCGAGTGCACCCACCTGCTGCATGGGCCCCCTTGCTTGCAACCGCAGGTGGATTGCGGAGTGCGTGGCGCAGGATCAGAAGAGCCGTGTGCAGGACGGCATTGTGTTTACCTTCTAGATAGTCCCGCACAGTGGCTGCCACATTCACCCAGCTGCGCCGCTCAGATACAACAGCTGCAGTTTTGCTTGTGCTCGCCGCTCCCCGCTGCTCCCCTTTTTGACGCCTGTACCCTTCACTCGCGCTGCCCACTGCCAACACCCTGCCAGTGCTATCTTTGCGCCAAGTTGCACCGGTGCGCTTCACTGTCTGTGCACCACATCTTGTAATGCTATCCCGCAATGTGGTTAAAGCAAGTTAGCTAGGGCAGTACAGCATGCGAGACAAACCACGGCAGCGAGAGAGGCTCGGCCAGCCCAGCTGGTGTGCGGGGGCGGGGCACAAGCGTCATGAACTGCATTCCTGAGTCAGCATAGTACGCACACCCTGCGCCACTGCCGCTGCACCTTGCTCCCGCTGCCGTCAAGTGGCGCTGCAAACTGGCCTTTCCGCAGCTGCTGGAAGGGGGAGGAGCGTTCAAGCAGCAGCTGCTCACCCGCGCCCCTGCTGCATGGCACGGATTTGGGCCCATGGCTCGCCCCGCTCGCCCCGCATGGTGATTCGCTGCTTCCATTCGCCCGTATCTGGATCCCTCCAGGCCATAAAGCCGGACGCCCCGGGCACGCCCCACAGCTCGAGCCCCAGGTCCTGCACAGGCAAAGGAATGTGGCAGGGAGCGGAGTTAAGCTGCATGCATGGAAGGGCATGGCGGGCACAAGGCCAGCAATGATGGGCAGATGCCTACAGGCACAGTACAACTGGGCAGCACAACCTAAAGAGCATCTACACGAACGATCACCTCACACCACACAGCCAACAATTCTGAGCCCCAGGAGGTGTTCGCACCGTCACAGGCTTCTGCGGTGTCAGCCAGTCCCCCAGTTCTGGCACTGCCGGCAGCGGCCCCAGCGGCGTGGCGTCAGGCAGCGGCAGCACCGCCACATCGATATTCTCAGGCAGCTGTGCCTCCAGGCTGTCGCCCGCCTGCAGGCATGCCGGGCTGGAGGCGGGGCATGAGAGCAGCAGGCAGGACAAGCGGACAGCGTGCCCATGCCATGGCACTCCTGCCACAGGATTGTCCGTCACCACGACACCCACTCTGTCGCTGATTGCATGCATGGTTGGTGCCGCTGCTGCCGCCAGCTCTGTCCAACACATCCCTCATGCCCTGCTTCTTGCCTTCCACATGTAGTCCCTGCGCCATGGTGGGAGCCACGACAGAGAGGCGGCCTTTGGCTCGCAACACAAGGGCTTGCGGCAGCAGCCATGCCATGCCATGCCGCGCCGCGCAATGATTCATCATGCCATGCCGCGCCATACCATGCCATGCCATGCTACACACATGCCATGCCATGCCATGCCACCCCATGCCGCCCTTGAAGCCCAAGCCGCACCCATGCTCGCAGCCATGCCTCCCCATCCCTCGTAAGAGCGTACAGGTACCATCGTGGCACAAGGAGGACATATCCATGGATCCAAAACCAGGCACTCACTGGCACTCCATCCAGCCGGGTGGCTTGGACAGCGCCACGAAGATCGGGATGTCGCTCAGCCGGTCCCACAGCCACCTGCAGGGCAACCGAAGGGGCAGGCTGATGCATGAAGCAGCTGCGCCGCGATGCCTACCTGCAGGCCAACCGAGGCAAGGCATGGCAGGCTGATGCATGAAGCGGCTGCGCCGCCACGCCCCAGGCAGCCCGCCGATTTGAGTCTGCAATGTTCGCGGCCATGGGAAGCTCATGCAGCNAATCGCACGGCCGCCGCCGCCATGCCATGACGCAGCATGCTGTGCGCGGCGGTGCTGCAGGCCACATGTAGTGCACGCCGTGCCATGCGCTGTGCGGCATGAGCATGTCGCTTGCGGCCGCTGCCCGCTCACTTGTTGGTCAGGGTGCGGCCGCCGCCATTGTTGAGGCAGANGAAGGGCAGGCCGTGGAAGCGCAGCAGGCAGCCGCAGGTCAGCGTCTCGCCCACCTGCATCGACACCATGCCAATGTTTGGCATGTGAGCAGCTGCTGGCAGCACCTTGGACTGGCTGTGTGGGGCGAGGCAAGCGGGCAGGCGCCATCCCAGTGCCGCGGCGGTGCAGTGCGGCAGCGGCGGCGCCGGCGCCGCCGCCGCGGTGTGGCACAGCCCTGTGGGCACTCGCCTCGTCGTCCTCTCCCTGGTACTGGTTGTGCTCCTGCACAGCCTGCAGGATTCGGCGGGCATCGGCCTTGCTCCTGCAGAGCACGCCCCACTCGCTGCGCCCCATCCCGTGCCCGGCTGTTCCTGAGGTCAGAGGTGGCGCCAGCAGCTGCAGATTGAGGAGCTGCTGGTCTAGTGCACCCGCCAGGGGGGTGGAGGCGTCCAAAGCCGGCGCTCGCCGCCCATGCGGCGCTCGTGCAGAAATCTGGCGAGCAGTCGGGCTTGGGGGCCACTGGAGGCGCGTTGGGTATTGTAACCAAACTGCATACTGTGGCACATGTCACTTGACAACATGCCAGAAAACACTGTCTTCTGGCAGGTAGGTGCTTGCCTGTTGGGCAAGCACTGCAGGCCAGCTGGCACGTGGCGCCGTCGACCGCCAGCGGCAGCAGCCGACACAGCGGCCGGGGGACATCCCCTAGCCACACCAATCTGTCCAGCAAGCTTTCATGTAGCATTGTTTGCAGGTTAAGCTGCCGATGCGACCTGAGTCAGACCAAACACCTCCATGCCTGTCGCCATCTGGCGCCATCGCCGCAGCACAGCACGGGCGGGTGGCCAAAACCGCGGTCCAGCGCGTTGCAATATCATCTCGCTCCTAGCATCGCCCAGTACTCATTAAGATGCGCGCCCACCTCCTTCTCGCCCTCCTGGCGGCCGCCGCGTTCGCGTCCGGTGAGGGCGGGCGTCGCGCCCCGCGGGTTGTCGCGTCAATGAATCTAGAGCCTGCATGCAGGAGGAGTGGAGCAGCGCCTGCCCGCACGACCCGCTGCCCAGCCTTCCCGCCCCGGCGGGCGCCCAGCGGCGGTGGCGCCTGCCACCCCTGTCTGTTGGTTAAAAATAAACACAAGCTCACAGCCGTTGTCACCGTTCCTGCCCCTCGCCCAGGCGCTTCCGCGGCGTGCGTGGCTGGTCAGGACGGCTGCAAGACCTGCAGCCTGAACGGCCTGCGGTGCAAGGCCTGCGAGACATGTGAGGCTTTGGGGGCGGGCAAAAGGGTGGGAGACAACTGCCTGTTGCCGGCGCAGCAGCAGTCAGGGGGCAGTTGGCTGCACTGACTCCTGTACAAGCAGCACGCTGGGTTCAAGCCCCCAGGCCGACACCCGCTGCAGTGTGTCTGTGGCTGTGCTGCTCCCCACTGCTGTTTCACCTGCTCCATTTGCACCGCGCCACCTGTCCTCCGCCCAGACTGGACCAATGACGACACTGGCAAGGTGCAGCCCGCCTACGGCCTCACCCGGCAGTACACCTGCGTCAAGTGCCAGCCCCAGGTGAGGCAAGATAGCGGTTGAGGGCGGAGCTGGCCGGCTGCGCCTGGCTGGCGGCATGCCGGGGTTTGAAGAAGGAAGCGCCGCCAGCTAGTTGGGAAGTGCCTTCCGCCGCCTTCCGCCGCCTTCGTAAACAAAGCCGCTTGCCACCCAATGAATGCCGCAGGGCGAGAACCCCGAGTGGTGCGCCACGTGCGACGGCGACAACCCCACCAAGTGCATCAAGGTGCGGTGTGACATGGTGTGATGCGACGCTGCAGCATGGCATGCCGCCGCGCCCTCTCCCTGCATGGCAGCGCTGCCGCCCCATGTGCCCAGGAAGAGGGCGGTGACAAGCTGTTCAGGCTACTTTGCCGCTGTTCCCTTGCCCTGCCGCAGTGCAACGACTGGGAGTTTTCTGATCCAGTCTATGTGACCAAGCAGGGCACCTGCGCGCGCTGGTGAGCGACACAGCATGCGCAGCCTGTGCTGCAGCAGGGCTTGCACTGCTGCTGAAACCCATGCCGCTGCAAGCCACAGTGTAGTGATTACTGTTGGCCACACCTGGATTCATTTCCTCACACTCCCAACTGCGTTTTCATGCCCCATTTTCAGCCCCGAGGGCTGCAGCAAGTGCGACGACTACACCGCCCGCTGCAGCGAGTGCAACGAGGGTGAGCTGTCGCTCATGCCTGGCCCCGGCTCAGCAGCATGCGTTTTGCGTGGCTGCTGCCCCAACGCCCACCACTTATAGGATCACGGCCTCCAGCAGCGCGCCGAGTGTTTGGGCGGGCCCCTGCATCTGGCCCGAACTGTCAGCTGAAGCAATCACTCGCTGAACATGGCCGCTCCGGCCCTCCCTGCAGGCTTCTTCCATGACAAGCACCGCGGCCGCTGCATCCCCTGCACCGACAAGAACTGTGCTGGTGAGCAGGCGGCGGCCGCGAACTTGGACGTGGGTGTCCAGAGGGACAATGCCTACATACCTGCTGCCGGACGGCAGCGCGGTGTGCTGCATCCTACAGGATTCTTTGCTCTGTCTCTTCCACCCACACCATGCCCCATCACCTTGCACTCCTCAATGCCCCGCCCTCCCGGCCCGATTCTATTGTCCCGCAGACTGCAAGCGTGGCCCCGCCAAGTGCGCCCGCTGCATGTCTGGCTCCGGCAAGTACCATGGCAAGTGCGTGGACTGCATCAAGTTCGATGAGAACTGCAGCTCGTGCGACAAGGTGAGCAAAGCGCGTGGGCGCACCCTGCACCAGGTTTGTTGCATCAAGTTTGACAAGAACTGCAGCTCGTGGGAAAAGGGGGTCCCCGTTGCATTATACCTTTACCTTTACAGTAGGCCCTGAGCAATGGGACCAGGCATGTTCATACCGCCAACTGAACCAGCCTCTTCTCCTGCTCCTGCCCCACTGCAGGGCGCCAACATCTGTGACCACTGCCACAGTGAGTGCTACTGTTGTGCTGTTGTAGAGAGTGTCCAGGGCTGCCTACCCGGTGTTGCATTCTGGTGTGCCTCTTCGCCGCCGGCCCGCTCACACCCACCGGGCCATCTCTGAACCTTCACATGCTTGCTGCCCCTTTCCACCCGCTGCAGCCGGCTACGGCGTGTCGCACGGCAAGTGCAAGGCGTGCCGCGTGGCCAACTGCCAGGCCTGCTGGGCCAATGCCCACAAGTGCGAGGCAAGTCTGGAGAGGTTCCTGGGCAGGTATCCATGTTTGCCAAGCGTGTGGCTGGCGGGGCGATTGCTGCTCATTTGTGGGGACGTCACTTGTGGTATTGGGCCCCGGCTGCCAGCGTGGCCCGGCGCTCAGCTGCAGACGAGTTATCTGCGGCGTCGACACATGGCTGACGACTTGTTCTGCTGTGCCTGCCATGCAGGAGTGCGCCGATGGCTTCAAGCTGTCCCGGGACGCCCGGCGGTGCACCAAGGCCTGAGCTGCGCATCAGCTGCGCATCAGCCTGCCCCTCAACAACTTAGCTACAACCCCAAGTGCAGGCAACACAGTTCGTACCATCCCTTGAAAGCATATCAGGCAGTCAGCCTAGATGAGCGGCTCCTGCCCCACCAACCGCTTCATTCATTCAAACCTCCCAGAGTGATTTGCATGCCCTACACATGTATTCGTCTCTCAGCATCAATTCCTTCCCGATTCCTGCAACCCAACCATTGGCCTTTTCCCTGCCACATCCTCCATCCTGCAACACACGCCTAGTTTACAAGCAGAGAGGGTGATTGCAGGTGGCCCACATGGGTGACAAAAGGGGATAGGATCGGACAGCCGGCTGCTACTCTACAGCAGAAAAAGTCAAGGGGAAGTGGAGGGGAAGCAAGTCAAACGGAGCAGCCGCACCAGCGCTCAGCAAATCAAATGCTGGTTGGGGAAATTAATTCCGGTGTGGGTGAGGTGTGGGTGGTTGGGGTCCAAACAACAGCAGGCACGGTCGAGCAGGAGTTGGACAAGGGGGAGGGCAAACGCAGTCTGCGGGGGCCCATGCCGCACGGGTGCAGTCATCTGCTGCCGCCACAGCATGCCGCCACAGCAGCTACCAGCCGCCAGCGTGCTCACTCGTACCGAATGGGGCCTTCAAGGCTGCCGCTGGCAAACTGCCGCACGATTGGCTCATCTGCACAGCACAGCGTGGGAGGGAGCGAGGGCAGTTGGTCAGCCGGGCAGCGTGGGGCGGGGCGTGAGGGTTGAGCAGGGCGGCCAAACATGCCGCTNCTGTGCGCCTGGGCAACCCAGCAGCAACAACTCCAGGCAACAGCCCTCCAGTCCCAGCGCAAGGCATCATCCAAAGCCCAAACAAGCAGAATAGACAGCCCAACAAAGCACGTCCAACGCACAGCAGCAAGGCATGCTTGCCTGTGGTGTCAAACTCCTCCACGGTGCCCTGCCACACCACCCGGCCCTCGTGCAGGAAGATGATGCGGTCAACTGCAATCGCAAGGGANGGTGGCAGGGCAAAATGAGCAGCAAGGGAGGGGGTCCACTGCAAGGGGGTTGAACAAGAATCAGAGGAGGCTGTCAGGAGCATAGCGGCAGTTGAGCAAGGGCCACCAAGGGGCCGTCAGGCAGGAAGATGATGCGGTCCACTGCAACGGGAAAAGGTTACTGTATTGTCGTTGAAGGCAGAAGGAGTAGCAGACAGGAGGCATTAGGGTACAGGCTGGTTGAGCAAGGGAGGGGCTACAAAGGGGGCCCTCGTGCAGGAAGATGATGGCTCCTCATGCCGCCTTGCCTGCCAAGTGAATGTCACTTGCCCACCGCCCCTTAGCCCTCCTGCCCCCCTAGTGGCCCCTCACCTGCCCGCCGGATCGTGCTGTGCTGGTGCGTCACCACAATGTAACTGGTGATGCCCCCCGGCGGCGGCTGCTTGTGCGCCGGCAGCGCTCCCAGCGGAGTGACCGTCGTGCCGTTGCCGCTGGGCGAAGCAGCGGCGCTGCTGCTGCTGCCATTTGCACCGGCCAGCGATCCGCCGTTGGCGCTGGCCAGGCTGTCAAAGCTGGTGCTGCCGGCGTAGCTGCTGGCGCTGCTGGTGCTGCTGCCGCTGGGGTGGCTGTGGTGGTGCTTGTGGTGGTGGTGGTGCCTGTGGTGGCCGCCAGCCGGCACCTGCGCACCATTGGGCTGGGGTGGGACAACTGTACGTCAGCGCTAGCGGCAGCAGGGCGCCTTTCACAGGAAAGCTTGCCTTTCCAACTCGTCCCACCCAGCTTGGCTCGTGCGATGGTGCCCCGTGCTCGCTTTGTGCTGTGCGCCCATCCAGCCCAGCACAGCAGCGCTGAAGTGCTACAGCAACAGACCCCCCGCCCGCTCGAATCACCTTGCGGTTGTGCCCCTCCCCATGCACACTCACATCCATGCCAGCAGCCCAAAAGCGGTTATAAGAATCCCACATGGAGCTCACCTCGTGGTGGTGCCCCTCCCCGTGCTTTTCGTGCAGGTCCCGGATCAGGTCTTCGACCACAGTTGAAGCCACGGGGTCCAGGCCCGCGGTTGGTTCGTCGTACATGATCACCTGGCAAAGGGAGCACCAGGACAGGATGGGGAGACGAATCAGACGGCAGGACCACAAGCTACGCAGGGTCCAGAGTGGCCAGCCCCGCCGTGGGCTCATCGTACATGACGACCTGGCAAGCCTGGCAAGCAATAGGCAGGAGGCATGCGGTGTAGCGAGTCGACAGCAGTACTCAGCGTGATCTGTGGAGGCCTGCTTCAGGCTGCCATGCTTGCTCGTCTCGAATAATGGTCCAGGCAAGCGCAACCCGCTCCTTCGAGCCTCCAGCCAGGCCACTACCAACCACTCACATGATAGCCACCCACCCCAGCCCCACCTGCTCCACGTTGTCGTGCTTCTCGTCGCGCACAATGGCCCGAGCGAGCGCCACCCGCTTCTTCATGCCGCCCGACAGCTCCGAAGGATAGAGCGGTTCCACGCCGCTCAGGCCCACTTTGCCTAGCGACTCGGCCACAAGCTCCTGTGCAGGAGGAAGCATTTGCACGTGAATTGATCAGTTGAGAAGGGCAGCGGTTCCACGCTGCTCAGGCCCACTTTGCCAAGCGGCTCGGCCACTAGCTCCTGAGAAGAAGGATGAGCATTTTCGGTTGTAATGTGAGGCAAGAGAGCGGTTCCATGCCGGCTCAAAAGCCCACCTTGCGTGCTCATGCAGGGCAGCTACAGCATAAGTAACACAGCCCACCACCAAATCAATATGCGCACCTGGATTTTGTTGACCGGCAGGTTGGTGTGCTCGTGCAGCAGGAACCCCACGTTCTCCCCCACAGTCAGCGAGTCGAAGAGCGCGCCGCTCTGCGGTGCAGCATCATGCAGCGGTGGGGGAGGGCTGGTCAGTGTGGGGCGGCAGCACGCCAGCGTTGAGCAGGCAAAGCAATGCAGTGCAGCAAGGGATGGGCAGCACAACCAGCTGCAATGCAGCTCGGTCAGCAGCCCTGATGCCTTGCAATGCAAGGCTGCAAGCTGCGGAGGAAGCAGGTGCAGCATGCTGTTTGCCACACCATCGCACCTGGAACACAAGCCCCACTGGCCAGCAACCAGCTGCATGCTTCACGCACGCCCCTGAACTGAACGTTTCGCACACACCACCGCACCTGGAGCACCAGCCCCACTGTCCAGCACCAGTGCACTGCCGACAGATCCGCAGACACAGTCACACTAAAGCAAGTTGCACATNGAATCACCGCACCTNGGAACACCAGCCCCACTGTCCAGCACCAGTGCACTGCCGACAGACACAGTCACACTAAAGCAAGTTGCACATGAATCACCGCACCTGGAACACCAGTCCCACTTTGAGCTTGTCGCTCGTGTCGTCGTCGCTGATCAGGCCGCGCCGCGGCTCCCCCTTGATCAGCACCTCGCCCTGCAAAAGACGACAAGAGGTGCAGCAGACAAGCAGGGGCTGGGTGAGAAAGCAGGGGTGCAGCCAGCAGCCCCTCTTTTCTTCACCAGCACCAGCCGCAGCGTCGTTCAGCTCCCCATTCGAACCTGAACTTCTCACTCACACGCGCCCGCCCGCGCGCACTACAATTCCCACCTTGTCGGGCTGCAGCAGGCCTGCCGCCAGCCGCAGCGTGGTCGACTTGCCGGTGCCGCTGCTGCCGATGATACCCACTGCCTCGCCCCGCCGGATCTTGAACGAGGCGCCACGCAGGATCTGCTTGCTGCAGCACGGGGCAAGTGAATGGCAGGGAGGATGGTGGGGCTGAAGTGGGATGGTGTGGGGTGGCGGATAACGGCTGGTGCCTGGGAGGCATTGAAGGAGGCTGACTTGTGGTTTCTACTGCTGCAGCGATGGGAGCAGTGGGGGCAGAGCGCAACGCATGCAGCGCCCTGCAGCCAGCCAGCAGCGCGCAGCAACAAGCGCTGGCCTTGCGCAAGGCGCCCGACTGTCAGGCACAGGCCGCTGTTGCACTACATGTGCTGCCTGTTGGCCGGCTGCAACAAGGTTTGACATGCCATGCCACAAGCAGCCAGCGCACCTGCCAAACGACTTCCACACATTCTTGAACTCAATCAGTACGTCTGCTTCCTGCTCCGGGCCGCCGCTGCTGCCGCTGGCGGCAGGTGCCGCCGCTGTCTGCTGCGCAGCCTGCGCCGGCTCGGCAGCGCTCGTCACCACCAGGCGTTGCCGCCGGCCGCTGCTGCGGCATGGCTGCTGCAAGAGCGGGCTGCTCGGCGGCCGTGCTGGCCGGCGGAGCGGCGCCGGCGGGGCTGCCGGCGCCGCTGCCGCCGCTGGTCGGCAGCTGCCCGCCAGGGCTTCCGTCGGCCGCTGCAGCGCTGCGGTGCGCATGTTGGAGGTGTGCCAGTGGCTGCAAGTGGGCGGGAGGCGCCGCAGCGCCACCAAAGCCTGCTGCCTGGAAGCGGGGCCTGCTGGAAGAGCCCGCAGGCCGCCCGGCAGCGATGCTGATGCTTAATGTGCTGTGCCGAAAGCTAACGAAACAGCGTGACCGGCAGAAGCCGCTGCTGGCTGGGCTTTTGAGGAGGTGGGGCTTGGCTCCGCACTTGCTGCGCCCTTCGGGTATTCCGATCACGCAGTGGGTTGCCGGGGATGCAGGGAATGCGCTAAACAGGGCAGCCAGTCCCGCGGCATGGGGCGCCACTCGCACCTCGACTGCAGCAGGGACGCACCTCCACCGCACATAGCTTCTCAGCATCGTATCCTTATTGTTTGCAGGCGGCCCCAGCAGCGGTAGCATACAGCCGGGTGCCCCAAGACCGCCGCCACAGCGTTTCTCGGCGCGCCAGTAGCCCCCAACCATGCAGCACGTTTGTCAGGCCCTGCGCCTCACGACAGGCGCCGTGGCCCGCCGCGCCGCCAGCACAGGAGGCGGCGGCAGAGCGGCAGCAACCGTGTCCGCTGCCGGCCGCAGCGGCTACAGCGGCCGCAGTGGCGGCAGCAGCAGGCCGCAGAGGCAGCCGCAGCAGGGGTACCAGCAGCAGCGGGGTCCGAGGCGATATGAGGAGGGCCGCGGTGCAAGCAGGTTTGCAGACGCTGAGCCCGGCGCAGGCCGCGGCCGCTC
>JADXDR010000067.1:0-11129 GCA_025026875.1 Chlorella ohadii | reverse complement strand
CAGGCGGCGCCCTCAGGGCTGGCGGCGGCGGTGGCTGACCAAGTGTCCGCGTTTGCGGCCACGGTGCCGCCGCGCCGCGCCGGTGTGACAGACGGGCGGTGGGACCAAGCAGATGAGCTGGCGGTGAGGGAGGCGCTGGAGGATGCAGAGAAGCTGGAGCGGCAGTACGCCAAGCACAGCGGCGGTGAGCTGTGCTGCTGCTGTGTTGCGCTGTACTGTCTTGATGGTTGAGCGAGGTGCCCGTTTTGGGTTTTGTGCACAGTGTTTTGTGCCTGCTGAAAAGTTGAGCGGCAGTATGCCAAGCACAGCGGCGGTGAGCTGCTGGGTTGCACTGCCTCTGTGGTGCACAGCTTGGGGGCGCACTGTCTGCTGTGGTGCACTGCTGTTTTGTCTGTGGCACACTGCTGTGATGCACGGCACTGTTTTCTGTGGTGCACGGCTGTGCCTGGAGAGCTGGGGGGCCTGCCCAAAGTGCGCAGCAGTCTGCTTTGATGCGCCTGCCGCTGCTTGCCCAACCCTGCCTGCCTTGCCCCCTCACTCTGAGCAGGTGATGTCATTCTGGGGCGGACCCAGGAGGAGCTTGCGGCCCTGATGGCTTCGATAGGCCAGCCAGCATACCGCGCAAAGCAGCTGAGGGATGGCGTCATGCAGGCAAGCTGGTGCTGATGGGGTTGATGAGCCGCTGTATGGCTGTGTGGTCGGGGCAGGCTTGGGCAGGGGCTTGATGGGATTGTGCAGAAAGGACGGGATCACAGCCTGCCTGCTGTGCATGATTGAATTGAAGACACAACTGCTGAGAGGCGTCGCCTCACGCTCTCCTTGTGCCTGCATTTCATGCAGGGCGCACGAAGCGTGCACGACATCACCACCCTCTCAAAGGACCTGCGAGCACAGCTGGCGGAGAAGGTGCGCTGGCTGGCGGGCTGTGGTACGCGGCCCAGGGCGTGCTAGCCTGTCTGCTGGGCGACAGAAGTGCATGGAGGCGCTTGCCTTGCTGGCCTGCCCAGCTGCCCGCTTGCTGTCACTCTGAGGCATGCACACCAGCAGCGGCGCACCGCACTACCAAATCCATTGCAATGCATGATGACCCGCTGCACTGCTGCATGGGCGGCTCTCTCCTGTGCAGGGTGTGCGTACCGGCCGCTCAGTGCTGCACCACTCGGTGTCGGCGGCGGATGGCACCCGCAAGTTCCTGCTGCAGCTGGCAGATGGGCGTGTGGTGGAGACGGTGAGCTGCTTGTGATAAAAGAATCGTGCAGCAACCCTGTCGAGCAGCTTGCGGTGGCTGCACAGGGCAGCTGATGGGCTGCTGCCTGCCACTGCCATGCTGCGCTGCGGCGCATACGCAGGGCATGAGCCTCGCCTGCTTGCCCTCAGGCCAGGGGCAGCTTTGAAGCGCACCACCCCTTTCCCTTCTAACCCTTTCACGCTGCCACAGGTGGGCATCCCAGCAGACGATGCCAACCGCAGGCGCCTCACGGTCTGTGTCAGCTCCCAGGTGCGCCTGCTATGCTGCTGTGCTGGGCAGCCAGCCAGGTATGGCAGTGCAGCAGCCACACTGCTGCACTGCTTTGGTTGCATGCATGCTGCCCTGCTTGCAGGGTGTTCGGTGGTGCACCAGGGAGGCTGTGCTTGGCCGGCTTAGGTGGCTCTGCCCAGCAGCACACAGCATGGCACTTGCTGACCGGCACACTCTGCCCCATGCCCGCAGGTCGGTTGCCCCATGCGCTGCACGGTGAGTTTGTGACGTACAGGGCACCCTGCTTTTCATACATTACAGAGTGCACAGCAGCTGGAACCATGTTTCCAGTGCCCCAGCAATTGCCAAGCTGGCGCACTGCTCATCCTGGTTGCCCAGCACAGCCCCCGCTCCCTGCTCTCCTCTTCCCTCTGACGTCATTCCCGCCAATGCTCAGCTGCACTCCTCCGCCCAACTGATTCTGCAGTTCTGCGCCACCGGCAAGGGCGGCTTCGCGCGCAACCTGCTGCCGCACGAGATTGTGGACCAAGTGCTGACGGTGCAGGAGGAGTTTGGGCAGGTGCGCAGCTGTTTCTTGTCGCTAGCCGCAGCTGGAGAGAGCAGAGTAGCCTGCTTTGCAAGAGAAAAGCAGGAGCAGCATGCTTTGCGTCGTCAACAGTGGGACAAGGCAACCCACAGTGTGGTCGTGGGCACAGTTGCGGAGGCATAC
Source organism: Chlorella ohadii (assembly GCA_025026875.1). Lineage (NCBI taxonomy): Eukaryota > Viridiplantae > Chlorophyta > Trebouxiophyceae > Chlorellales > Chlorellaceae > Chlorella > Chlorella ohadii. Next base: position 8,940 of record JADXDR010000067.1, on the reverse strand, counting down.
ATGGTTGCGCATGTGCACCACCATTTGTTTCCCGCTTCCCTTGCCCCATGCGCAGCGCGTGCCCAACATTGTGTTCATGGGCACGAGTCACACATGTTGCAGTTGCGCCACACCTTTCATTTCCTGCCCCACCCAACCCCCATGTGCAGCGCGTGTCCAACATTGTGTTCATGGGTATGGGCGAGCCGCTGCTCAACCTGCCCTCCGTGCTGCGCGCCCACGAAATCCTGAACAAGGACATCGGCATCGGTGCGCACTTGCTTGGCCATTGTTGTGTTGGCAGTTAGAGGGCTGGCGCATGCTTTTCGCCCGCGACTGGCCAATAGACCAGCCAAGAGCAGCCTCCAATGCGCATGCTCTCTCTCCTTGCCAAGAACACATGTGCACATGCCCACTGGCCGCCGTCACATGTTGATTGTCTGCCCCCACCCGCACCCGCAGGCGCGCGCCACATCACCATCAGCACGGTGGGCGTGCCCAACGCCATCCGCCGCATGGGCCGCCTGGCGCTGCAGTCCACGCTGGCGGTGTCCATCCACGCGCCCAACCAGGTGCGGGCGCATGCTGTGTGGCTAGCCTGCTGCACCGCGCCATTGGCCAGGTGCAGGGACCCCACGCTGGCTGCTTGTGCAAGCGTTGTTGCCCTGTGTCCACGTACCAAAAGACCTGATATTAGTACCCTGCAGGCGCTGCGGGAGGAAATTGTGCCCAGCGCGCGGGCCTACCCCCTGAAGGCTTTTTTCACCAATCGTCTTACGAAATACTCAAACTAGAATCTGATCACCCCCTGCAGGCGCTGCGGGAGGAGATTGTGCCCAGCGCGCGGGCCTACCCCCTCGAGGCGCTGATGGCCGACTGCATGGAGTACTTCAGGTCTGTACCATCATTTGGAGCTGCCCCCCCCCCCCCCCCTTGCATGCTGCTCAACCGCTGGCCACTTGATGCGGGCCCACACCAGCCATGCATGCATGCCCTTGCGTGTGTGCGTCGGTCACGACTTGCTGTGGTGACCTGCCTTGCCAACCCCTGCCACTGGGACGCTGCAGGCTGAGCGGGCGGCGCGTCACGTTTGAGTACACGCTGCTGGCGGGAGTGAACGACCAGCTGCGCCATGCAGGTGGGCACCTTGAGCGTCTTCACTGTGGTGGGCAGCTGCTGTTGAGGGGCAAGGGGCAGTGGGGCAGCAGCTGTTTGGGGGCATGGCATGGGGGGCAGGTGCTTGCACAGACTGCGACACGTCGGCTAATGGTGCTTGTGACCTATCTGCCGTGCAGCTGCCTGCCGCACTTGGCTCACCTCTGGCCTGCCGCTGCGCACAGCGCTTTGTGCCAACTGCCACCTCTTATGACCCCCCTCTGTAGAGGAGCTGGCGGCGCTGCTGCGGCGGCACGACCTGCGCAGCCACGTCAACCTCATCCCATGGAACCCCGTGGACGAGTCGGGTATGCTGCTTTCTTGCCGTTGGGACTCTGATTTCCAAGCGTATGAAACAGCGCACTGGCCGCATGCCTTGGATTTGGACAGAAAGTGTTTGTGCCCCTTCCTGCCGTGACCTGTTGGCCTCGATGCCCAGCATGGTCTAGGTTCCTTCATGTGTTCTGACTCCTCGTCACCACTATATCCACCGCCCGCAGAGTTCCAGCGGCCCAGCCGGCGGGCGGTGCAGCAGTTTGCAGCGGTGCTGGAGAGCGCGGGCGTGCCGGTGAGCCTGCGCAACACACGCGGCCTCGAGGCGGCGGCGGCCTGCGGCCAGCTGCGCAACCGGCACCAGAAGCAGCCGCTGGAGCAGTTTGCGGTGCCCACTTGAGATTGTGTCATTGCTTTTGGCAGCTGTCCCGCTCAATGTGCACAATGCATGCCGCCGTCGCTGGATGTACGCAGCCCGTGCGGCGGCTGTGCGGCAGCGGGCACAAGCTGTGCCCGGTGGGCCGCGGCCATTGCAGCTTGCCATGTTCCCTTGCTGTCAGCCCTGATTTAGGTCTTGCACCAGCTCTAGCTGCAACCGACAAGTACAAACTGTGAGGATGGCGGAAGAGTGGGCTTGCGTGCATCAGCGGAGTTCCCTGACCACAAGGAACCGGTCGGCGGAGGGGCGGGAGGCTCTGGGCCCCTCGGTCTCGTGCCTCAAGGGTTTAGGCTCTCCCCGCCTGCCACATGCCGCCACAGGGGTCCCAGGGAGCAGCCTGTGGGGCAGGGGCTGTCCCCGGGAGCCGAACGCAGCGGGCCCATGCAGCGCGTGCACCCCGCTACAATCGGCGTGTTCCCCGCCTGCTACACACTCTTCGTCACCTGCCTGGCACCATCCGACCGGCAAACTCAGCAATGAAGGCCGCCCTGGTGTGCGCCGCGCTCCTGGCGCTGGCGAGCTGCGCCGCTGCCAACGGCGGCAAGCGCCCTATCGTTCGGGGCTACTGCGCGTGAGTTGTGGGCCATGGGTCGGTTGTTCGCGGCGGGTCGGTCGGCCACCACCGTGCAGCGCCTCCAGCGCCTTGCAGGCCCGCCTGCAGCCCCCAGCAGCTCGAGCACCTCGTGCTGACTTCAGGCAGAGCGGGGGCAGGCGGCGCAAGGGCGGGGCAGAGCTCCCACCCCTGCCGCGGCGCCGCGCCCCGCCACCCGCCGCTCACCCCTTCAGCTTCCGTGTCACCCCGCAGCTCCTCACCGGCCCCACATTTCTGCTGCCCTTGCAGGTGGACCCCCTCCATCATCGCCTGGGGATCCCTGGACTATGCCAACCCTGATGCCCCGCGCCCTGTTGTGGAGGACCTGCTGCCCACCAACTGCAGCAGCCCACTGCTGCTGCCCAACGAGCAGGCCTGGTGAGGCGCGCGGCAGCGCGTGAACAGCCTGAACAAGCCTGAACAACACGCGAACAAGCCTCTGTGCTCGTGAACAGGGGCCTGGAGGGTGCAACGTTGGCAGCCAGGCTAAGACTGTGACCTCGGGCACATGCGGCCAGAGTGCATGCATTGCTGTCCACACGCTGCGCGGCACCGCTCCCGCTCGGTCCCCTCACCCCTCTGACCCCACACACTTCCGCCTCCCCACAGGTGCAAGGCTTGCGGCGCCGCCAAGACCGCCGTGGCCTGCCGCCAAACGTTTGCCTACGACTATGCTGGCGTCGGTGCGCTGGGGCGGGGGGGAAGGGGCAGGCGGGTGGCGAGTGCCTCCTCTTGTGCGCCCCAAGCGTGGCAGCCCCGCACACAGCTGCGCCACGGCGTGCCGGCGCCAGCAAAGCGAGTTGAAAACCTGCATGCATGCTGCACACCCACAGCCTGCACCCGCTGCATGCGCTGCGTGCAGGGAATCTTTATTCTGTCGGGTGCCCGCCGCCTGCCGGCCTGATGTGTGCCATGCGCCCGCCCTTTGCCTGCTGCCTGCAGACCAGGACAGCTGCACCTGGGTGGAGGATGACACCAGGGGCCGCATCGTGAGAACGAGCAGCTGCTGCTGCGCCGCTCCTGCCGCTGTTGCTGCCCAGCTGCTGCCACACATCACGCGGCAGCTGCGCTCAGAGCTGCTTGTGCGCAAGCGCCCTTGCCGCTCGCAGCTCAGGTGTCCTGGGCCTGAGCGGTCACTGCTGCACTTGCTGCCCTCTGCCTGCAGACCCGCACCACCSCCTTCAACCTGCGTGTGAACATCTTCCCCATCCGCGCCATCCCCCTCAGTGAGTGCTGGCAGGGCATTGAATCACCCTGTGCTGCACGGCCCGCATGCATGGCCAAATCTGCCGCATTTCGGTGCAAGGCAGCCCTGTTTTGGGCAGCAGCAGGCCTGGGCAAGCAGCGGTCGCGGCACCTKGCAGTGTGCTTTGGGGCTGCGCATGTGCCGGCCTGCGCTCCTGCCTCCTCTCACTGCCTGCCGGCGTGGCTCCCCTGCACTTTGCTCCCCCCCCMCMCCCCCCTGCAGAGAAGACCACCKGCAACGTGCGCGTGAACATCCAGAAGATCCTGGGCCAGGGCGACCGCAACCCCGCCAGCCAGGGCTACAACGCCGCGCTGTGAGTGCCGCTCTCTCGGCAAGCCCTGAAACTGCTGCTGGTGCATGCTGAGCTTGCTGAGCTCACATGAAAGGATCCCGGCCACAACGTGCCGCGTTACTCATGCCCGCTCCTCCCCTACCTGCCCCCTCGCCCTGCAGCTTTGACGCCGGCGGCTACTCCCCCAAGTGCGGCCCTACCTACTGCGACCTGACCTTCACCAACAACGGCGCTGTGCTGCGCGTAAGCTTAGCAGTATGCCGCAGCCCTATCTGGAGCTTCTTCGCGTGCCTGCATGCCTGCCGTGACGCTCTTCTCTTAGCATTTTGCGCGTGCTGCGCCCGACCACCACCTCCAGCCCAGCTGCTCAGGCTGTGCTGCATGCCCGCTGACGCAAAACAGACGTGCATGTCGTTTGGACCCCACACCATGCACTTCCCTGCTCTGCGCTGCCTCTTGCCAAGTGCACGCCTCACGAACGCACCTCCCTGCCTCCCTCTCGCTTTTTTNGTTTTGTTTGTCCTGTGCAGGGCTACGACTACAAGGGCGCGTACCAGTACAAGCCCACCAACCTGACCGACTTCATGCTGGTGTCTGCGTGAGTGCTCAGCAACCGGGGATTGCMWGCWKSSTGCNRYSCAAMCCWACNCAGGCAGCCAAGTGGCCTGCCTGCAGCATCAGGCAGACCGCCTGCCTGACGAGTTGCTCGGCTGCCGCACGCCGCGCTGCCCGGCGCCTTTTCCCCTTCACTGGCTGCATCTTGCGGGTTGACCTGCCTGCTGCAGCACGTGTGGACCGGCTACCAAAGACCTGGATGCCCTGTTTATACCTTGGCTGACCAACAGCTGTGCAACATCACCCTCTGCCTGCTGCAGCACCGTGTGGACCGGCTACCAGAAGAACCTGGATGCCATGGCCACCTTTGATGATGTCTGCGCCTACCAGGACTCCACCCTGCCCCAGTGCGCCGCCGCCCAGGCCCTGGCGCCCTTCCGCTACATCGTGAGTGCTACAACAGCTTGCAGCTGGTTGCTGACCCTGCTGAGCCGTGCACGACAGGCTGGCTGGTGCATTGCAACCGTAGCTCGTCTTGCTGGGCAGCAGTGAGGCTGCTTTCTTGTCCTGCATTTGTTGCTCTCTGCTGGCTGCTAGTCGCGGCAAGTGTGCTGCTGCGCGCTTGCAGGCAAGCAGCGGTGGTTCACTTGCTGAAAACCGCCCGGCCTTGTGCACACTGCCTTTGCCCTTGCTGCCCCAGCAACAGCGCTTGCAAAGCTGCCCAGCTGCTTCTCATCCAATGTATAGGACCGCCCATGCACTGAGCTCCACTGTTTCAACTTGCTCGCAGATGACCACCACCGAGGAGCCTTGCCGCAAGCGCTACGGCATCCAGGAGCCTTCTTACAACAAGGTACGACCTGACAACCCGCTGGCTGAAACAACAGCAATCTGCGACAGCAGCAGCCAGCTACCAGCCACTGAGATGCGTGGTTTCCGAGGCTGTCCTGGAGGGAGCAAGCGTTGCCAACCGGCATCATACTTGTTGCACCCATTGGGATCATTGCACCCACTCCTTCTCCAACCCACCCACCTGCTCGACTCGCAGGTCATCAAGTCCACTGTCGGCCCCTGGGCTCAGTTCGGCAAGGTGATTGGCCCCAACGGTGGCCAGCCCGTCATCACCCGCTATGCCATCCAGCAGCTGACTGGTGAGGGGCCTGCTCGGCTTTTTGGCTTGATGACTGGCACTTGCACCAGGGCGGCGCTTGTGCAGTTGGCACGGCCGCACTGTTGAGCGGCATCCATGCTGGCACTCAACCTGCACTGTGGACAGCAGCAGTCCACGGGCAGCAAGCCAGACGACTCCTATAAATTTCCTCCCAACCTGCCCTCCTTTGATGATGCGCAGAGTACAGCCACGCCAAGTGGTCTGTGCTGTCCGACCGCCAGAAGCTGGTGGTGGGCATCGTGAACAGCACCTTTGCCAACAGCATCTGCACCGCCGCCGGCCAGAGTGAGTGGGCTTGAACGCGCATTGACTGCACTCTGGAGAGCAGAGCTTGAGCCGTGCACTGTGCCTGCTGCGACATCAGCCTGGCACTGTGCCTGCTGACCCTCTGGCTGCGGCCACCTGCCCGCCCCATCTCCGCCCCACAGCCTGCGACTTCCTGACTGCCCTGAAGAACAACGCGGTGCGCGGCTCCCTGTGCTACGGCAACAAGTGCGAGGGCAAGTTCGTCTACCCCAACGCGTAAGTACGCCCGGCCTGCTGCTGCGCACGCTGCGACCACATGGCCGCAAGCAAGCTTCAAGGCAGCTCCATGCAATCACATGAGATGTGTGCCATGGCATGCAAGAAAACAAGGCAGCTGCGGTGTGTGTGTGCGGGCCTGCTGCGCTGCACAGCACAGCACACAGTGGTGCAGTGCTGACCCCTGCCTGGCTCTCCTTGTCGTTCCAGCCAGCCAAACCTGCTTTTGCTGTTCGTCTCCCCGCAGCACCATCCCCTACTCCCTGGTGACCGCGTTCCCCAAGTTCCAGGAGGTGCGCTTATTGTTATTTCTGATTSNGGCGTGTGCCTTGCTGCGCACTCAGCGTGCTGCGGGATTGCCTGCCGCCTGCACGCCGCAACTCCTCCGCTCAGCACGCCACGACTGTCCGCTCAGTACGCCTTGGCGGTCGTTGCAAGCAGCCTGCTGAGCGTCGTTGCCCCTGCTGCCTTGCTGTGTGCAGGTGGACTACCTGAACGAGAAGGAGACCGTGCCCACCATCGTGCGCTACTCCCTGTTTGGTGAGCTGCCGCTCTGCGCTGCCGCTAGGGCTGCCAAGTCTGATGTCGTGAGCTGCCGCTCTGCCCCTCTAGACTGCTCTTTGTCGTCTGGAGTGCCGCCGAGTTGGTTGTGGCGCCGCGCAGCCTGCACCTGGCCTTGGCTGTGTCTCATGTGCCCTGCGTGCATGACCTCAGTTGAGGTGCAATCGTGCATGTCTGACCTCACTGCCTACCTCCATCCTGTGTGCGCTGCAGGCCGCACCCGCCCCGGCGTCCAGGTGGCCAAGTTCCCCTGAAATCCAGCTAACGGGAGCTGAGGCCCGGCTCCCCAAGCCAGCGCCTAACCCTGGCTGGGCAGGCGCAGGGCCGGGCAGCAGCGGCTGGGCAGCAGGGCGGCATTGACAGCCTGCTTGCCCTCCTGCCCCCGCTGCCGCGGACGGGGGAGGGCGGGCTGCGCGGCAACGACGGACAGCGCACTGGCCCATGCTGTTCCGGTGCCCATGCGTTGCTCCAGTGCGCCACAGCCCAGCCGCCCTGCCAAGCCCTTCCCATTTGCTTTGTGACCTTCAGTAGTAGCACGATTCCTGCTTTTGAACCCGCTTGCATCGACTGCTCTGCGCTGCCCCTTTGACCCTCACCCTCGTTTTCCAACCCAAATATGCTACCGGCCACTGCCGCAGCGCTCGCCATTCCTTGCATAATCCCTGGTATGCCACCCACCAAGCCACTCGCCTGCTAGGCAGCGTCGCGCCGCCTGTGACCCAAGCACACTCATTTGACCATCCCTTTCTGAATGGACCATGAGCACCCCGCTCTGCACAGCCCCTCCCCCCACCCTTTGCACAGACTTTTCCGTTGCACAGCCGTGCGCTCTATGGTGGGCCTTGCACCCCTCCCAGGAACACAATCGAGCGCCACATTGCTCGTGGCCGCAAGGCCAGCTGCGCAAGCCGGGTGACACCACCTGCCTGCGCTCCCTTTGGGCTGATTGTCCTGCACTCGTTGTGTAAGGAAGCTGTCGATAAGTATTGCCTGCCGTAGGGTGTGTGCGCATGGGCGGAGCTCGGCTGGCGGGGGGGCAGGTGGCTGGGGACGCAGCTAGTTTGTGGTGTCTGTTGATGCTGGCCGTTGCCTGGGCGACGCTGCGGCGCGGGTATGGCTGTGAGCAGCACGAGGACGGGGCTGGCGGTGCAGTGTGGTACCTGGGACAAGCGGCCAAGCGGCTTCAGCAAGCAGTGGCGGTAGTTTAGCGAGAGGCGCTTGCAATGTGCATGCTTTGAGCTGGTTAGGTTGACAGGGAGGGACAAGTACTGTGCGTTGTGCGTCCGGCCAGGCAGGTGTGTCGGCGGGATAGTGTGGTGGGTGGGGTAGGGCAGTGCCTGAGTAGTTCGTTCAATGCTGCATTGGGCAGCACAGGGCTGTCCTGAATGGCATGTAAACCACGCAAAAGCAAAGTCAGTGCCTGAGTAGTGCATGTGCAAGGTAGATGTGGAGGGTGGGGTGGGGCAAGGGGTTTGGGGGAGGGCGGAGCCTTCCCCCTCCCTTTCCCTCCCCTCCCCTCCCGATCTTTATCTCGTTGCCTCACAAGCACCGCCCACCAGTCCGCAAGCATGCCAGCTGGCTGAGGGAGGTGAGTTGGGTGTGGGCAGGCTGGGGCGAGCGGTGGGATCATGGTGGGGTTGGGGGAGGGTGGGGGAGGGCGGAGCCCTCTCCTCTCCTCCGCCCGCTCCTGCTCTCCTCCCCGCGTCGTCCGCCGTTCAGCAGGGCTTACCCGAGGCCGGCCAAAACAGGGAGATGAGCAGGCGCAGCTGCAGGGGGGCCAAACTGGGCAGACCCCGCCCTGCCAACACCGTAAGCTAAAGCCACAGGGGGCGTCACGAATGCAACGGGAGGGTAGAGGGGAGTGCGCAGCGGGCTCGAGGCAGGGGCCGCTCAGGGTGAGAGGAACATGCATGCACTGTAAAGGTCAAAGCAGCGCCCAGGAGGGGCAGCTACCACACAAGTGCAAAGGAACTAAGCAGAAGGGAGACGATGGACATACCAGCGCTGCGCACTGGCGTCCCAGCACAGGAAAGGGTGGCTTGCTRGCACCTCGCTGCGCCATGCAGCCGGCARCGTGCCAACTGAGCACAAGTCCTGGAGCAAGTCCCAGAAGCGGGCACCAGCATCCTGCTGGGCTGCGGGCACCAGCTGAGCC
>JADXDR010000066.1:138839-151049 GCA_025026875.1 Chlorella ohadii | reverse complement strand
CGGGTGGGCGGCGGCCCGCCGCGGCGGCGGAGGGGGCACCCTGCCCAGCTGCACAACCCCAAACTAAGGCAATGCCCATGCCTGCCTTCCACCATGGCACCATGCACAGAGAGCAGAGGTGGCGAGGCATGAGGTGCCCAGCCACAGCACCGCCCGGAAAACCGCTGGGCCGCAGCATCGGMGCSYGGMGGGCGGCGGCCCGCCGCSGRGGCGGAGGGGGCACCCTGCCCACCTGCCCAKCCCTGCCCTGCGGCATTGCCCATGCCCGACGTTTCCTTTGCACCTGAATGGTGAAGATGTCCTTAAACGTGTCAGCTACGTCACATGTTCCACAGTCATGCAGGCACTGCAGCAGCATCAACGCTGTGCTGTCCTCGCTGAGTGAAATTGGCTAGTAGGTGTTGAAGGTGCTGCCAGATGCTAGCCAGCCGTGCTTGCGCCACTGCCAGCGCAACGGATGCCGTGAAAGCAAGCAGCGAGAATATGCTGGCAGGCGGGCTTCGCAACACCTTGGCGAAGGATGACCTGCAGACAAGAGGACAAATGTCACATCTGGTGAGCTGTTTCTAGATGACACGGCACGCCTGTGCTTGCTTGGTGCAAGCATGCGCTGCTCACACACGCTGGTGCCTCGTTCCAAGGTCACCTGAACAGCAGGAACAGGCGCTTGCGCTGGGCGCGGCCTGCGGGAGAGGAGTCCATGATGCGCGATGCCGCGCCGCCGCTGCTCAGCACCTCCACCAAAATCTGCAAGCCAGCCGCACACCAGGGCAGGGACTCAGGTCAATCTAGTCAAGGGTAGGGTCTGCCATCGAGCTGCACAACAGCGCAAGGAGGCGCGCTGCTCGTGTGTTAACTATTATTGCGTCAGCGCATATTGCCTTGGAGGTCAAAGGTGTGAACGCGACAGGGTTTGTTGTGTGCTCATCACAAGGTGGCATGTTCACGACAGGCAGCCGCCCAGCCCAGCCCCGCACCTCCTTCAGCTGCAGACGCATGGCGGGCGGCATGCTGCTGATGGTCTTGGCCGGGTTAGCGTCCATGGCGATGCGGCGCAGTGGCGCATTGCGCCCGTCCAGCAGCAGCGCCGCCAGGTCCAAGCCGCCATCGCCCGGCGGCCCGCCAGCCGCCTCCGCCGGCCCCATCGACAGGCTCGCCACCAGACCGCTGCCGCCTCGGCCGCCCGCAGGGGCGGCGGCGCCCACGCTGTCACCTGCCGCAGCTGCTGCCGCCTGGTCTGCTGCCGCCAGCCACACCTGCATGATCTGCTGCGTGGTGGCGTCGCTGCGCAGCGTGCCGTCAGCGTTGAGCAGCAGCTCTCGCAGCAGCGCCTGCGCGGCGGGCCGCCGGTCGGACAGCAGCTGGTTCAGCACCACCGGCATGCCTGCAGGGCGGGCAGGGGGAAGACAGAAGGGGAAGGGTTGAGGTGAGCGTGGCGGCACGCAAGGCACATTTGCTCCTGCTGAGGAGGCATGGCTTGCCATGTCGCATCGTCAGCCTGACGCAGATTCCAGTTCCGTCAAAAGCCAGTGTCCACCATGCCAGCCGTGCTGCCGCACCAGCCACTGCGCAACGCAACAGCCTGCCCGCGACCTCCAGCCGGCCCACCCACCTGCCGAGATGAGCTTGAAGTTTTTGTCGACCGACAGCGCAACGCCCTCCAGCGAGGCCACGGCGCGCAGCACCAGCGGGAAGTAGGAGGGCAGCAGGAACCTGGAGGGGCGGTGAAGCAGGGAGGAGGGCAGAAGAGGCCAGTTGAGGCAGTTGAGGCAATGGTGGGCAGGAATGGTGAGGCGGACAGCATCCCTCAAAAGAGTGAAGCATTGGTCCTGCACCGCAGCGCTGCAGCAACCCAGCACCAGCTGTGCAATCCCTGAACCCGAACCAAACCAGCCCCACTCACTTGTACTGGAATGCGATGCGGAACAGCACGCGAGTGAGGGTGGAGAAGCTGAGCGCGGTGGTGGTCAGGCTGAGCAGCGGCAGCACGGAGGCGGTGGCGCCGCCGCCCGAGCTGCCCTCAATGTCAAAGCTGCTCTGCGCCTCGGCCTCCGCCTCAGCCATCACGGCCGTGAACTCGCGCCGCAGGTCCACAGCCAGCTGCTCCCTGCAACGCGGACGAAATGCAGTGAGACAGTGTAAGAAGCAGGGCGACAAATGGGGTCAGGTGCAAGGAAACAGTGGCGCGCGGGGAACGGACAAAGGCTGGCAGGGTTGCTGCTCAGCTTGCTTGCAGGCGGCATAGGCATGCACGTGGCGTAGCAATCTCTTGAGCACGTCCACCAGCCCCAAGTGTGAGCTCGCAGCCTGCGACGCTGTCATCCAGCCTCACCAACCACAGTAACGCCCAGCCAAACCCTTCCTTCCCTGGGACTCACTTGTCGGTGCCGGGGCGCAGCAGGTCCAGCGCCTGCATGTCTCCCACCAGCTTCTCCCACTCCCCCAGCCCCAGGTGCACCAGCGCCGACTGCGGGGGCGGCGAGTGACGCAAACAGACGGGGTGAGGAGGCACAATGGTAAGGGGTGGCGGCAAGCCACTCCCCCAAGCCCAGGTGCAACCGGCACAGGGGGCACATGCGCCACCACATGCGCAGCTGCATCAACAGGTTCACATACAGCAGCAAGCACGCTGCGCCTCCACTAACCCCCAGGCTGCAGGCTTGCCCCCACAGCAGCAAGCACTCCGCCCTGCACCCACCATCATGGCCTGCCGGTGCTCTGGAGTCACACGCACCACCAGCCCAAAGTCGAGGTAACACAGGCGTCCGTCGGCCTGCAGTCAACATGCGATCGGAGGGTGACCAGGCTATGGAACGACTGCACAATGCAATGCTGCACTGACTGGCAGGCGGCTTGCAGCACGCCAACCAAGAAGCTGCAAGTGGCTCACTAACGGTCAAACCGTATGCATCCACCATGCTGTGGCTCATGCAACTCTGCAGATTTTGCTGCTGGGGCAGGGAAGCAGCAGCAGCAGCAGGTGCGGCACACCTTGCGCAACAGCAGGTTGCCGGAGTGCGGGTCGCCGTGCATCACGCCCGTCACCAGCAGCTGCAGTGCAGGCAAATGTGTGGCAGGCAGAGGTGCGTCAAGCAAGAGGGTGGCAGGCAGAGCTGCGGCCCGGATGTGGGTGCTGGGTGCCAGCTGCCAATATGCCGGCGAGAAGGTGGGCTGCCGAACTTGAATTAGCAGCGCAAGCCAGCTGCCAGCACACACCTTGGGACAACCAATCTCAGCACCAATGCCCACACCGACCCGCCCCCGGCATGCACTGCTCACCTGCGCCAGCGAGCACTGCACGCCCATGCGCACGAGGCTGAGCACCTGCCGCCGCGCCTGGCGCCGCTGCTCCCGCTCCTGCTCATAGGCTGCCGCTGCCGCAGGAACGGTGCTGCCCTCGGGCGGCGGCGTCAGCGGCACCTCTGCAGCTGTCAGCAGTTGCGAGGGGCTGCGCCCATCCACCCACTCTGTGATGAGCACGCGGCGAGTGGTGTACCGCCAAATGGTGCCCGGCACTGCGGGCAGGGGTGGGGCAGGTGCTGGCCTGTAATGTAAGCAGGGCTGGTGAGCTGGGCAGGAACCTTGAACATGTGCTGTACAAACACCTCCCAGGAAGCGGGCATGACAGCCTGGTAGCCGGCTTTGCACCTTTAGGGGTGAATATGAGCCACGGCAGACCGCCTGAGAAACGAGGGAGGGTCCATGCAACGGCCCTGCCATCCCGCACCCGCAATGAAGGGCATGTGGGCGTGCGCGCGGCGGAACTCGGCTGCATTGCGCGCCTGCACACAGAGGAGCATGCGGGCATGCACACTTGAGCGAGCTGATGCACGTGCCTGCCTTGCACTAGGTGAAATAGAGGCAGAAAAGGCGCCAGCGTATGCAGCAGCTTGAGCAGCGGAGCAGCTTCCACAGCAAACGACCTTGCTGCCCTGCCACTTGACAGCACCACAATCACAGTGCAGGCATGCCACCCAGTCAGCCTTGAGCATCCATCCATGAAGAGTCCACAAATGACAGCACGCCCACAAAGCAGCGCAGCATGACCACAGCATGCAGTGCAGCACAGCGCACCTCGATTCGGAAGTCCAGCTCCTCGTACAGCGAGCGCCCCACCTCGTCCGCCAGCACGCTGCGGCCGGGTGGAAGGGGTGGGAGGGCGGGGGAGGATTCAGTGAGTGGAAGGGAAGGCGGTGTGAGGCGGGTCTTCACTGGGCGGAGGGGCACCCTGAAATGGCACTGCATGTTGACTGCTCAGCTAATCGCAGGCAGGCCAGCATGCAGCAACAGCCTAGCAAGGTTGCACACGGGCCTGAGCCACGTTGCCCTGGCAGCCAGCATGGCATGACCAGGAGGGTGCACAGCGCAGTACAGCAGCACAGCAGCATGCAAAGCACTGCAGCGCACCGCAGGTCGCGCGAGATGCCGGCCGCCTTCTGCGCCACGCCGATGAGCTGGCGCAGCATGAAGACGTCCAGCGCGATTGTGGCCTCCACCCCTGGGCGCTGCACCTGCAAGCGGCGGTAGGGCAGGGGACAGGCGGGGGCAGGCAGGGGAGGGTCACGGCAGTGCGTGCTGGTGCTTGACTCGGCCAGCAGCTGCTTTGTGCGAGGCATAGCTAGACCTGTAGGGCACACGGTGCTTGCTCCACGCTGGCACTGCCCTGCCCTGCCCTGCAGACCTGCCCTGCCTGCAGCCAGCTCTCACCTTGACCGCCACGTCGGTGCCGTCGCTGGCCAGCGTGGCGCGGTACACCTGCAGCAGGGGAGGGCAGGCTTGAGGGTGGGTTGGAGCAGCAATTTGATGCAGCAGTGATGGACGAAAGAGTGCAGCGCACAACAATTGTGAACATAGCAAATCCCCACCCCACTCCAATCCGCACCTGGCCCAGCGAGGCCGAGGCGATGGGCTGCGGCGTGATGCTGGAGAAGAGCGCGGTCACGGGCGCGCCCAGCTCGCTCTCGATGATGCCGTATGCGGTGGCCGTGTCAAAGGGCGGCACGTTGTCCTGCAGCTCCGCCAGCGCCGACGCGTAGCCCTCGCCAATCAGGTCGGGCCGCATGCTGTGGGCGGCCAGCGGGTGGGGTGGGGTGGGTGGGTGGGTGGGTGGGTGGGTGGCCAGACAGTGCGCAGGCAGGCAGTGAAAACCTTGGCACAATGCAATCCAGGACCCAGTACGCCTGCCGCACCTCAGCGTCTGGGCCAGCTTAACAAACGTGGGCCCCATCTTGGCCGCCAGCCCCTGCAGCACCAGCGCGGGCGCCTCCTCCTGCGGCCGAGCGTGCAGGCGCAGCAGAAGCAGCTTGGTAAATCAGCAGCGTTCAAGGTAAAGCAAGGGCATGCAAGCCACGTGCAACACGTGCATGCAGCAGTGGCAGCCTCACCAAACAGCAGCTTGCAAGCGCCCAGCACCTCCGGCAGGCGACACAGCAAGCGAAGGCGCAGTATGGACTTCCCCAGCACAGCACAGCCAGCAGACACGCCAGCCCGCAGCTGGTGTAGACCTTCATAAAGTTGCCCCCATCCCACAGAGCTCACCCCTGGCGGCGGGCGCACGCCCATGATGGCTCGATCCACCTGAGCCGACACCAGCGCTGTGGCAAAGCGCATGAGGTAGGCCCCCACTTTGGCCACGCGCCGCGCCACCAGCAGCGGGTGCTGCCTGAAGTACGCCTCGGCAGCTGCATGGCATGACAGGGTGGGTGGGTTGCAGGGCGTCGGTTGCAGGACGCCTGCCAGGCTAGCACACCAGCAGGCCAGACGGGGTGCTTGTCGGTCCGAGAGAATGGACCAAAGCAGCTGGCGCACCGGCGGGCACCCCTGCATGCCAGGCAGCAGCCCCACCCAGGCCACGACAAAGCTGACCGACAGCCCATGCCCAAACCCTGCATCACTGCCTCACCTGCGGGGTCATACTCGACCGGGGCCAGCTGCTGCTGCTCTCGCCGCCGCTGGGCGCCGGGGGTGGGGCGGTAGCGCCGCAGCTTGGGCGGCTGCTGCGCCTCATCCTGCTGTGGCAGCGCCTCCCCTGCTGGTACCGCACTGTTGTATGCAGGCGGCTGCACGCCATCCTGCTGCTGCCGCGGCTCCTCCTCCTGTGACAACTGGCGGTCCTCTCGCACAGACACCGGTGCCGCCGCGCCGCCGTCGCCGCCAGCGGTGCCCTGCAGCAGCCGGAACCACAGCGGCGCGCGCTTGCAAGCTTTGCATCATTGCCGGTTCAGTGTGACGGCGCGGCTGCGGCTGCAGGGAGGCGTGGGGAGGCAGGGCGGCACAAGTTTGCGCGCTGCGTCGCGCTCACCAGCGTCCGGACGTTTCTGCTGCATTGCAGGGTAGCGGGCTGCTGCTGCAATCGGTGGCCGCTGCGGCGAGCCGGCTGGGCCGAGCTGCGCAGTGGCCTGCTCGCCGCCTGGCAGCCGAGCGCGTGCTGCATGGCTGTGACCGTGGATCTCAGCGCGGTTGCATGGCAGGAATGCGATGGGCCGGTGGGATGAGGCCAGCTGATGGCGGCGCGACAGCGCGGGCGGCAGCGCTGTGGCGGCAGCTGGGCCGGCCAATGTGATGGGGCTGTCTAAGCTCACAAGGCTGGGCAAAGAATACGGGTGCAGGAGGCAATCAAAATTTAGCAAGGTGAGCGGTCCTATGGTACAGACAAACACACAGCAAGCGCGCTACAAAGGGAGGACACGTTGCAAGCCGGCGAGCCGGGGCGGACAGCACACAGGCTGTGCTGGGCGGCGGCGGCTCTTCACATACACTTCATCCTCAGTTCTCATCGTCCCCGTGGTGTTCCGCCACCAGGCGCACAATGGAGGGCATGACGTGCCGTGTGTTGGCCAGCGCGGGGCAGCGCACAAACAGCTCGGCCGCCGCCCGCGCGCTCTTGCCCACGGCGGGGCCCATCAGCTCGCTCATCAGCACCTCGGCGCGCTCCTGGGATCAAGGGGGTGGGTGCAGGAACGCCATGTGGGTTAGGAGGCGGAAGCGTGGGCGGCCTGCCCAGCGACAGTGTGAGTAAGGATGAGCCACAAGGGTGAGCGGATGGGCACTGCAAATCGCTCCACTAACTGCAGGCGCCAGCAGCGCAAGGCAGCCTGCATTGGGAACACCGTCAGCTGCAGGCATTGCCCGAACAACCGCAGATGTCTCGAAATGGCCTCAACAACCAACGGACGCCTCTTACCTCCGCAGGATAGCTGAACAGCGCCGGGCAGTGCTGCAGCATGCGGCTGACCAGCTCCGCATCGATGCCCATGCCCTGCGGTGGTGAGGATGGCAGGGTGGGCCAGCAGGCTGGCGTCAGCAGCAGGGTGCAAGAGCACTGCCTCAGGCACATGGTGACTTGAGCGTTTGATGAGCATGAAGGCAGAACAGCCTGCGCCTTCCAGCCCCCTGCCGCCACTCGCTCCTCGCACCTGCAGCAGATCGGCCACGCCGCCTGCATGCTCGAGCAGCGCATGCTGCCGCTCCACATGCAGCTTGTGCACCGCCCGCACAAAGGCCGCCTTGTCCTCCACACCAAACTGGGTGCACAGGTCGTGCAGCGCTGAGGTGGCAGGCCCCGCCGGCCCCGCCGCCGCCCGATGCTGCCCCGCCCACAGCTGCTGCCGCACGCCGGCACGCGATGAACCTTCTGCCACCTGCACGCGGCCATCAGGGGCCACGCGGTAGGTGGGCGTATCATGCGCCCTGTGGCTGTCCAGGTAGGCGTGTGCCGCGGCGTGGTGCGGGCATGAACCGCCATCGGCCTGCGTCATGGGTGAGGACAGGGAAGGCAGCGCAGGCAATTCATGCTGAAATGATGAGGCTTTCTGGAGCTTCTGCTTGATGTGCAGCCGTTGACATACTCGCATGTGCCCCCGCACCTGTGAAGCAAGGCCACGGCCGCTCGGTGCCGCCGCTGCCGCCGCCGCCTCGCTGCCGCAGACGGCAACAGCAGGCAGGGCCGACCCCGAAGCTTTCGCCCCCAGGGAACGCAGCAGCGACCTCCCTCCGGTTGTCAGCGCCCGCCGCATGGCCGCCAGGAGGCCGAAAGGGGGAGCGCGGGAAGGGCGGGTTCTGCGGAGCGCTCCGGGCTGCCGTGGAGCACGAGGGAGCGAGCACGTGCTCTGCAAGCGTGAGAGCAGCGCCGCGTGCCGACGCACGCGGCTCAGCTCATCAATGCGTCACCGCCGCAGCGCAGCGCAGCTGCCGCCAGCGTCAAGGGTTTGCACATGCCGTCGCCTCCTCTGTGCTGCCATTGCTGGTAGTGTTTGTTAAGACATCATCACAAGGTATGCACTGCTGCCCGCAGACATGCGTCTGGCCCTCACGCCCGCCTTGCGCACTGCCGCCATCACCGTACCGCATCCACAGGATCTTTTAAATTCTGCATGCGCCCCAAGAATCTGCGGCAACCCTGGGCAGTCATAAGCATGCCAGCAGCATGCCAGCAGCATCCCACGCCACTCAGCCCTGCTGCGGCTCTGGGGCTGCCGCCGCCTCCACCACATGCGTCCAGCCGGGTCGGCGCACGCCCCGGGGCGCCCACAGCTCCAGAAATGCGCCCTTGCCAGTCGGCAGCAGCGTCTCCAGTGCCACGAAAGCCTCCTCTGGCACTGCCGAGCCGCCGCCTGCAGCATGGGTGATTTAATAGGGCGGAGAGTCGTGAGTGTAGCAGCACAGAGCGGCGCCTTGAGTGTGGAACCAGAGCAGGAATGCAGCACAAACCGGGCAGCAACCGCAGCAGCAGGCACTCAATTGTACCCTTGCACTGCAGCAGCAGCAGCAGGTAATGCACGCAGTCATGCATGCCCGCAGCAGCAGCAGCACCGCGGCAGCGGCAGCAAGGCAGCAACGGTTGCAGCTCGCCTTCCAGTGCGGCCAGACAGTCAAAGGTGACGTCGGGGTTGCGCTGGTGCCGCAGCTCAATGTCCTTGCCCTCGCCTGCCGGGCCAGGCATGGGAGCAGGGAGCATGAATATAGGGGCTGGAAACCTAGGTCCAACATTGACCAACCAATCTGCTTCTGGGTGGCTCCTTGTGAACACTGCACACAGCAGTCCTGGCTGGCTGGCAGTCTGCCATGCTGCACCGCCGCCCCCGCACCCTCTCGGCTGAGCATGGTGTGCCAGGCAAGCCTCCCCAAGCAGTTGATTACTGGATGCTAAACACATTCAAACAGGAACACCACACGCACCCTCCCGGCGGAACATGCAGGACGTGAGGTGCGAGGCACACCTCCCCAACAGTAACCACTGAAAACCAAAAACACAGGCAGAACAGCTGCACCCACCTTCCCGGCGGAACATGTAGAGCGTGAGGTGCGAGGTGTTGGCGTAGCGGTAGGGCAGCGCCAGGACGCAGTTGTTGGGGCGCAGCAGCACCCAGGTCAGGTTCTCGATGTAGCAGTAGCCCCAGGCCCGCATCTGAAGGAGCAACAGCAGTAGACTAGTTGGTGGCAACAGTGTGAACTGGGCGCAGCAGGAGGCTGGATGTAGCAGTGCCCAGGCCCGCATCTGAGGGTGGCGTGGGGAGAACGGCAGAGTGTGGGTGGACAAAGCTGTGTGTGGCAACAACAGCATCTTGGGTGGCCACAGCAGGATGCAGGGGTGTGCAGAAGCCTGGAAAGGGGGCGAGTGAGCAGCGACGCAAAAGGATGAGCAGCAGGCGGCAGCTGCAGTCCCACGGCCGCCTAAAATACTGCCCAACATACAAACCCAACAACCCTGGCAGCATCCAGCCCCTCTGCCCCGCAGCACCTGGCGGCACACCGCCTGCACATGCTGCTTGGGCACCCAGATGAACACAAAGCCACGCGGCACCAGCCGCCGCATGGGCAGCCGTGCCAGCCGCTGCAGCGGGCGGGAGGGAGCGGTGCACAGGGAGTGGGCAGAAGCTTGGCAGCCGGGCAGCAGGCATCCGCAGGAAGATCCACATGCATACAACAGCAAGCAATCACAGCAGTCGCCAAGGCGCCAATAAGCAGCCACATCTGACGACAACCCCACAGGCCCAGCGCGCACCTGCACCGCCGCATCGCCGCGCCCCTCGCACTCCCAGCCCGTGTTGATGAGCACCGCTTGGAAACCCCCACCGCTGCTGCTGCTGCCGCCACTGCTGCTGCTACTGCTGCGTGCCGCCAGCNAGGCCTGGCCAGTCCGTGTCTGGGATGCTGCAACACATGTAAATGCGGGTTACGAGGACAAATGAGAGGGTGTCGAAGGCAGGGGAGCGAGGCCAAGCCAGCCGGCCAAACCAACCAGGAATGTCTGCAGGCAGGCCGCTTGAATGCTGCAACANTGTGTGCCCCTTCCTGCTGCTCATTACCGCTGCAATCAATANGGTGACAACCACCCTCCTGCTCAGCTGCTCTGTCCCCCCANCTGGCCTCCTCGAGGTACGTGCACGCCTCCATGGCCGCAATGTCCATGGCCCGCCCGCCCTCCCGCATCGCCTTGAGCAGCGCCGGCGGAACAGGCACTGCAGGGTTCAAGAAGGTTGGGGTCAGCATGCAATACAGCTTGTGAGCAGGCTAGGTACAGGCCGGCGGAGAGGGCAATCAGGGCAGCATCTGCCTGCAGCGGGCAAGCCCTGCCCTGCCAACATGCAGGCTGGCAGCGAGAGCGGCTCACAAGGCGGCACTCCCCACCGCACACACCTGCCATCTCGCGCTGGCTGCGCAGGTGTGCCGGCACGTATGGCGCCACGGTGCGGCCCCACGCCACTGGGATGGGCGCCGGCGGCACGCGCAGCTGGTAGATGTCGTCACGCCCGCTGTGCTCAGCCCGCACGCGCCGCCGCACCAGCGCCTGGCCCAGGCAGGGATGCAGGCAGGCTGGCTGGGCCAAGTGCACATGGTGCAAGCGGCTTGCAAGCGAACATGCATGGCCGCCATCGCCGCTGCTTTAATAACAGCAATGATATTGTCACTGCCCCGTTGCACCTCTGCGCCCTGCCAAGCATCACCATGCAGCAGCATATGCGCGCCACTGCCGTGGTGCTCGCCAATCGGCCGCAGCAGTACATCACAACCCACTTGATGCCCACCCAGCTGCCCACCTGAGTGATTGGGTTGAAGGCTGTGATGACNGTTGTGCCGAGCCTGCAGGCCTGACGCGCTGCGCGGCAGGCCCGGCCCACGCCCGCTGCCCTGCCGCTGCATGCGSGCGCCGCCGCGGTTGCGCCGCCGCCGCCCGCCCTCCTCGTCTGACCCGCTCAGCGCCACATCATCTGTCAAGGAACAGACACACAAATGAGGTGGGCTGGGCCAGGTGTGCATGCCAGCAGCACAGTTGGAGAGGTGATAAGCACCAAATAGAGTGGGCAAGGAGCAGCAGGCATGAGTACCAGCATTCACTGGTGCGGTTCCACGCAGCAGGCAAACCGCGGGTGCCGGTGCATGCTGCCCACAGCAGGCAATGCGATGCCAGGCACAACCTTGCAGACATGCCACGATACGCTCTTTCAACTGCCTCACCCTCGTCCGACCAGAAGGTGCGCAGCAGGTCTTCGTCCTCAGACAGGTCCTCATCGTCCGCATACCTGCCAGTAGGGCAAGGCGAGCATGATAGTCCATGATGACAGTCCATGTCACTGTCTGGATGCTGAATTGCGCATATGCCCACACGAGTGGAGCACTGCAGGCTGCCCGGCCATGCCAGCGTGAGCCCCGCCGTCAGCCACACCAACCTTTGCCCGCAGGCACCAGCAGCCTCGCACAAGCATTCCTCCCCTCTTGCACCCTGGCGCTTTTCACCCTCAGCTGCCCCCAGTCACCCACCGCTCCGCAGCCGCCTCCAAGTAATCATCAATACCTAGCAGCACTTCATTGCCCTCCAGCGCGGTGCGCACATTGAACATGCTGGTCTGCAGGCCAGGAGGCGGGAGGGTGACAGGCCGTGTGGGGGCAGCAGCAAATCGCCTTGCAGGGAAACCAGGGCACATGCACGCCGCCTCGAGGCTTCCCAAATGCCTGCACGGCAGCCATTTCCATATACATCCGGCCCACCCGTCAGCTGCACCACAGAAGCTTCTTAATCCCCACCACCCACCTGCTTGAACACCTCGAGCAGCTGCTCCTCCGTCAGACCGCCCTCCTCACTGCCGCCCGCCCCCTGCTGCTGCGCTGCAGCCGCCGGCTGCTGCTGGTCGCCGCCGGCGCCCCCCAGCTGCAGGCCCTGCTCCCCTTGCTCGCCACCTGCCTCAGCCGGCTGCTGCTGCTGCTGCTGCG
>JADXDR010000066.1:109292-133398 GCA_025026875.1 Chlorella ohadii | reverse complement strand
GCGGGCGGCCTGGCGGCGGCAGCCACCACGCCACTGGACGTTGTGAAGACGCGGCTTCAGGTGGGCGCCGCCATGTTGTTGGATTTTTGTGCATGTCTTGCTTCGTCGGTGTATGCTGTTGTCGCATCTTGGATTGCTTCGCTGCCGCTGGCTGATGTTTGGGGCGGATGTGGTGGACGGCACTCAACTCTGTTGCTCTCCAATGCTCACGCTGTGCCACCATTGCCTCCTCTTGCGCAGCTGGAGGGCGTGCACAGCGCGACACGCTACAACACCAGCAGTGTGGTGAGGCAGCACTTGTGCATGACGGATATTGCCACCTGCCTTGGTGGCGCTTCTGCCTGCTGCAGCAGCACGGCCGCCTGTCCTGCGGCCGCCGGGTGCGTCACTTTCCAGTCTGACTTCGCCCTTTCGCCTTCCCCACTCTTACCTGCCTCTCAACTCATGCACTGCCCACCGTGCCTGCCCGCAGCTGCCGGTGCTGCGGCGGATAGCAGAGGAGGAAGGGGCGGCGGCGCTGTGGCGCGGCTGGCAGCCACGCGTGCTGTTCCACGCGCCTTCAGGTGCGCAGAGGCAGGACCGTGCTGCTGTGCGGTTGCGGGGTCGGGCGGCTGCCTGCGGCTGCCTGGGCAAGTGATTGGGTGGTACAGCATGCTTGCCGCTGCCCCGGCTGTCAACACAGCCCCCTCCTTTCTTGCGCCTCCCTCCTCTGCTGCAGCCGCCATCTGCTGGGGCATCTACGAAACCGCAAAGAAGGTGCTCGCCTGAGCGGATGCCCGACCCCCTAGCCCTAGCGCACGGCACTCCTGCAGCATGTCAGTCAGCTGCCGCGAGCAACTGGCAGCACCCACAGATCTGATCGAATCAATGCCAGCGCCCCGCCTGCCTGCGCCTGCGCTGTTGTGGGTCCTTTGTGCGACCCTCTCCGCCCACCCGCCATGCACCCCTCTCAGCCCATATGCCCGTCAAACCCCACATGGCCTCAGTCCTTTCAGCGTTTTTCCCTCTTCGGCACGAATGAACTGATCGGCTCCGTCAGTGACAACCCAACCCCTGTTTGGCATTGCACTAACCCCTTTTTTCCGATGCTTGGCATGCCGCCCGTGTTCACAGCTTTGCAGTAACGCATGAGCCTCATGTGAGAAAGGCCAGTCCAGCAGCAGGCAGTGGGGGTGTGCGTCCTGTCCTGTGCTTCACTGCGCACTTCACTGTGCAATGCTATCGCCGCCCTAGCGCCTCCTGCACCAGCTGCGCCGCGTCGCCAGCGCAGCCCCATGCGAGTGTCAGCCCCGCACCGCCGTGACCATAGTTGTGTACAACTGGCAGGCTGGCCTTGCTGCTGCCGCTCTTCAGATGCACAGTTTCCAGCTCCAGTCGGACAGACGGCCGGCCAGGGCGCAGGCCAACCTGCAAGGAAAGCAAAGTGCAGCAGGCCGAGGGTTTCGTCGTTGGAGCTTGGGGCACGCAGCCAGCCTCCCCCCAAAAGAAGCCACTCAAATCCACAAATAAGCACACAACCGCTCCTCGTTGTGCTCACCCATTCGGCCACAAGCTCCGCAGACCGCAGGCTGGGCAGCACGGCGCAGGCTCTCTCAAAGATGCGCTGCCGGTCTGCTTCGCGTGGCGTGGTGTCCCAGTCCCCGGGACCCAGCGTGCCGCCCAGCACAACCGTCTCTGCGTTAGCGAGGAAAGGGGCGATGTAACGGTTGGACAAAGCGCAAGGCTGCTGGGAGTGCTAGCGCAGGGGTGTACGCTGCCTTCCCCGTGTGTGTGGCCGGGCGCGAGTGTGCCACCCAGCAGCCACACGGCTATGCAGCCGTAGCCACAGCCACCACCCACGCGCCTGAGTTGGGGATGATGTACGNTNGCTCTCCTCTCCNAGGCGCGTTCNTCGCTGTTGGTGTAATGCCGGACCTGTNGGAGGCAGGGNCGGGCGGGNCGNCGGCCCNAGGTTGTGTGAGGCATGGGTAGGAACTGAAGTGCAGGATGCCGGCAACTGGATGCACTGCAAGCAGGCAGCAGCCGCCACCNAGCAGCCATGAAAGNCGAGGTAGNCTGTCAACCCATCCAAACCCCATCCCAGCCCAGCGCCGCGGCCTGCCAGGNCCAGGCCCAGCNAGCCANGGCNTCACCCNANGGGCGCCCGCACGCGCAGCACGNTGCCCGCGCACGGGATNAGCAGCTGTCGTCGCCAAACAGCGCCTTGGCGCCCNAGCCCTGCNGGGGCGCCAAGACAGGCAGGAACAGTCAATGCCAGGGAGTACCAGTGCAACTGTTGCATGAGCAGCAGCAGGAACAAGGCAGGCGAGCAAACGCAAGTTGCAATGCACATCAAGTCGAGAACCTTGCAAGCAGCGATGAGCAAACTTATGCCAGACCCCTGGCCCTGCCTCCACCTGTGCAGTTGACCACGACATCATGCTCTGCCAGCTCTTCAATCGCCTGCACCCGCTGCGCCAACCGCTGCCCGCCCGCCGCTGCTAGCTGCTGCACCAGCCAGCCCATGTAGAGCCGGCCCTCGCTGCGCAGACGAGTGGAGCAGGACAGGAACGTCAGCTCCAGTGAACATTGTACGAATCATGCATTGATTTCGAAGCTC
This sequence comes from Chlorella ohadii, assembly GCA_025026875.1. Classification (NCBI taxonomy): domain Eukaryota; kingdom Viridiplantae; phylum Chlorophyta; class Trebouxiophyceae; order Chlorellales; family Chlorellaceae; genus Chlorella; species Chlorella ohadii. The sequence continues at coordinate 130,799 of JADXDR010000066.1, read as the reverse complement.
AGACGGACGGTTTGCATCTGCTGGGTTGCATGGGGAGTGTACATGGCATCCAGCAAGACCCATGCACGCAGGAGTTGCCCGGCCCATGCCATCCAACGACGCATGCATGCCATGCATGAGGCCCAAGAGCAGCGTTGCAGTGGTACCACCCCTCTTGCGTCCCTAACGCTCATAAGGCTCATGAGCAGAGTTCTATGGTGCATTCCCATGGCACCCTCCTCACGTGATGACGGTGGTGTAGAACCAGCCGTGGCTGTGGCTGCCCTCGGGGTCCAGCACTCGCCGCTCACGCTCGCTCATGTGCCTGCGGCAGGAGGAGGACAGGGCAGTGGTAAGATGGGGCAGGGATTCGGCAGATGGTGGGCAGAACAATGGCAGGCGGTGGTGAGGAAACACAATGGGCATTGGTGGGACAGTGGCGGGAACAGGGCAGCGGCAGGCGGCCGCGGAGTGCAAGCAACCTGCACATTGTAAGCTCTGCGTCTCGACCCCCCATGCAATGAAACTTTGAGACTTAAAGTGCCCACATCTGCAATGCTGCCCACCTGAAGTGCGGCACCACCGCCGCCCACTCTGGGTCGGGCACGGGCTGGCGAAACAGCTGATATGCGCTGGTCAGCACCGCGCCTGGCAATACATGTGGGGTGGGTGGAGCAAGCGAGTGCTCAACTTAGCAGGCGGCTGTACAACACAGCTCGCCCCACAGCCACAGCTGCTTCAGTCAACTCCAGTGAACTACACCCGCTGCCCCCCACAAGCTCCAGTCGTGTCCTTGCCCTCTCGCCATCCCACCTGCTGCCGGCGCCTCTGGCGACTGGTACAGGCCGAGGTAGTGGTCGAGAGTGTCGCAGCCCCAGCGGTTGACCAGCTCAGGCGGCGTGTCGCCCTGCGTGAAGGCACAGGACGAGTAAGAATTGAGATGTGCCAGGGTGCAGGGAGAGCCAGGGGCAGTGAGGGGGACGGGATGCTGGCGCGGCGGGGGGTGTTGGCATGCCGCGTTTCCTCCTGCAACTCGCGAGCGCCATGACAGACAGCTACAGCTGGTGCAAGCAGCCCGCATCAGCGCACCTCAGCGGTGCCAGCACAACAGCAGAGCAGCTCCGGTCCTCACCAGCGTATAGGGCTTCCACAGCCCGCCAGCACAGTGCGAGGTCGTGTCCTCAAGCTGCTCTGCCACCACGGTCACAGATGCTGCCGGCAGCGTCTGCGCAGCGAAGGGGGCGGTGGGGCGCTCGTTGGGTGCACCTGCCAGCTGCCCGCTGCTCCTGCTCGTCGACTTGCAGCTACCTTACACTTTGGCTACGATTGTTACCAGAGGTAACGGCAGCCCATCCTCATTTTGCACGGCAGCGAAACTCGCACCACAAGGCAAACTGCCCTGCCCACTTGTGCACACAACACCCCAAGCACCTGCTTGATGCGCAGCGCAGATGTCATGCCAATCACGCCTGCGCCGATCACACAGATCGATGGCCCTTCGCCGCTGCCGCCGCCGCCTGCCGCCGCCGCCGCTGCCGTGCTGCTGGCCGCCCGTGCACGCTCTGATGCTGCTGCCCATCCGGCTGCAGGATGTTGCCTGCAATGCGAGTGCCTCACAGCTGCCCGAGCAACGGTTTGAGGCGGGAGGCAGGGTTTGGTGGAGGCTGCCGCCGCCCTGGCCGCACAGCGGGCAATAGGCTGCATGTTGAGTGCAATTTGATTGCTGCACAGGGTTTGGGAGCTGCATTTAGCAAACAGCGTCACTGGTGCCTCCCGCTGGTGCCAACTGTGCAAGCGAGCAGACGCTAATGCCAACGCATCACGCACGGGGCAATCGTGATCCAGGCAGCCAGACTCTGATCAGCGCCACGAGCAGTCTGTGCGCCACAAATAAACCCTCCTCTTCCAAAAATGGCCAGCGCCGCGGCCCACCAGGCCTGCAGCAGAGCGGCACAAGTGCCCAGAGCGCGGCCAATCGCCGCTAGCAGGCGCCCACAGGTTGCGGCGGCGGCGGCGGCGCGGGGCAGCGGCGCCAGCGGGCCGTCCGCCGCTGCGCCGCCTTCCCGTGCTGCCAAGCACCGCGGCCTGCTGGACGCGCTTGTGCAGCAGGCACGGCGCGAGGTGGTAGACGGCTGGCTGGGCGACCTGGTTGCCCCGCTGCTGACGGACGATCCAGGGGCAGCGGAGCCGCCGCCGGTCACTCGGTCTCCACAAGAACTTGCAGACCCAGACAGCCGCTTTGTTGATGTGAACGGCGTGAATCTGCACTACAAGGAGTGCTGGCCGGAAGCTGCAGTGGCCGCCACAGGACCTGCAGCAAGCAGCACTGCAACAGAGAGCAGCGCCGCGGCTGGCGGCAGCGCTGCGGTGCAGCAAGCAGCGCAGCTGCCAGCCATCGTTCTAGTGCACGGTTTCAACGGCAGCACTTTCAACTGGCGCAGCATGATGCAGCCGCTGGCTGATGCCACGGGGTGCAGGTGGGCTGACTGTGTGGACGGAATTTTGCTTTCTTGGCCTGCACTTGTTTGTGCGACAGACGGGGTGCCTGCTGAGGCTCACGCCTGCCGTTCTCCAGTATCGTTTCACTTTGGTGCCAAAGCCGCTGTCGCTCCTCCCTGCCGACCCATCGCAGAGTGATCGCTTTCGACCGCCCGCCGTTTGGGCTGGCGCAGCGGCCGCTGGAGTGGGGCCCCGGCCAGCGGCTACAGTACAACCCTTATGAGCTGGATGGCAGCGCCCGCCTGGCGGCAGGTGCGCGACGCGCCTCAGCAGTTCATGGTTGTGAGGCTGTGGCATTGTCAGACTCAGCCGCTCATAGGTTGTGCGCCTGTGCCGCGCCACGTGACAGCATGGCCTGCCTGCCTGCAACAACGCAACAGGTCGATGGCCGTCCTGCCATGCGGTTTTGCATGCTGTCCAGCCGCCGATTGGTGCACTGTGTTGACGTGTCAGTTCCATGTTGCTGCGCGCAGGCCTGCTGGATGCGCTGGGAGTGGGCCGAGTAATTGCAGTCGGCCACTCTGCGGGGGCATTGGTCTGCATGGAGCTGGCGCAGCGGCAGCCGCACCGCGTGGCAGGTGCGGCCTCCAGTGGGGTGGGTGCTGCTGGGCGAGGGAGGTAGACGGGGGGCATAAGCCACGGCAGGGCCTGCATGATGGGTGCAGCAATGAGCGGCGGCCTGCCTTGCTGCCACTGAGGCATGCACGAGCCGCCCGCCGTCCAGCTTGCTGGGGCCGCACTGCTGCCACTCTTGTGGCTGAGGCGCCATGTGGGTGCATCCTCACAATGTCTCTCCCCCCGCAGGCCTGGGCTTTGTGGCGCCCGCCCTGCCCACCACCCCTGAGAACAGCTTCACACGCCGCGCCAACCTGGGCCAGCAGCTGCGCTTCGTCGCGGTGCGTGGCCTGCTGCAGGACGATCGCCTGGGACTTAGGTGCGCCGGGTAGGGCTGGTTTGAAGGCTGGTTCATGAAAATTGCTGGATGCGCTGCATGAGAGTGTGAGGCTTGCTGCAGGACGACCGGCTCGGCCTCAGGTGCGCTGTGGCTAGGGAATGTGTAGCGCAGAGCCTTGCAACTGCACAGGAGCAGGCAGCCTGTGTGCTGCCAGCTACTGCTGTCAAACTGCAAGCCAGCTGCACATACACTGCCTGCTGCCTGCCCTGCCACGCTGGCAGGTATGTGCGGCGCCAGATCCTGCGGCGCCGCGACGAAGTGGCGTCCGGCAGCGCGGGGCTGACATCTGCAGACGACAGCGAGAGCGATGCGGTGCGTGTGTGGGGCAGGGGTTGGTAGTTGGTAGGGGACTGTGTGTGTTGCTGTTGCGGGCTGGTCAGGTTGGATGTGTGCGGTGTGACCGGCACGGGTTGTGGGCGTCTGCGCCGGCGCTTATTGCCTGACAAATTCTACAGACACGATGGGAGTCGTCTCCACGCCTGATCTGCTGCCCTGCCGAGCTGAATCACCACACCGTCCCCCCGGCTGCCTGCCTGTCCTGCCGCAGGATGTGGCACGCGGCTACCTGCGCCCGCTGCTGGCGCATGACTGGGACCGAGCCTCGTTGCTCAACTTCCGAGCCTTCTCCATTCCGCCCGCCTACAACTATTCCACCCTGGCTGCGCCAGTGCTGCTGGTGCAGGCACGCGGGAGGGGCAGATGATGGGAAGGGCGGGAGGACTGTTGCACAGCTGGCTTGTGCTGTGCACGCTGCGCCAAGCTGGCCTGCTGTGGTCAGAGACTGCATGGCATGCTTTGCTTACTTCCTCTGGACAGCATTGCTAACAAAAGTGGATGCCAGTGGGGCAGCTTTGTGTGATGCCTTGTTGTAGGCAGGGCAGCGAAGATGGCGGCCTGGCGGCAAGCAGGGCGCGCGCCCTGGCAGGCCTGCTGCCGTCACAGAGTGTGCGCCCTGCCTGTTGCTCTTCCCCTGTGCAGGGCAGCGAGGATGGCGGGCTTGCAGCGAACGCGCGCACGCTGGCGGGCCTGCTGGAGCGACGGCCGCAGGGCAGCACCCGCTTTGTGGAGCTGCAGGTAGCCGAGGCGGCCCGGCTGGGAAGGAGAGGTGGCGCGTGCCGTGAGGGAGCAGTTGCTGCCTGTGCTGAGTGCGGCAGCAGCTTGCCCCCACTTGCAGGAGTTTGATGCACAGTAGCTTTATGCGAGTTGACCAGACCTCAACAGCTGCCGCCAAACTGCACGGCTGCCACCAACTGGTGCTTGATCGCAGGGCGTGGGCCACATCCCGATGGACGAGTGCCCTGGCCAGCTGAACCAGCTGCTCATCAAGTTTGTGCGGCAGGAGGTGCTGGCGGCGGCGGGCAGTGGCGCAGCGCGCCAGCACTCGGCATAGGATATCGCTGGCGGCAGCGGCGCATCACGGTAGTGCTGCCCGGTGGTGTTGCTTTTGACTGCTGAAAAAAAAATTTGCACATATTAATAGCTTCCCGGCTGATTATATCCGATCTGATCTTCTGCAGTTTTGTGAATTTGTATGCACTGTCCGAGGAGGCCGCGGCGGGCGGGCAGCAACGCGAGGGACAACAGGAACGCGCGCGTCCGGCGGGCCCCATCCTTGCTGCTTATGGTGGAGAGCAGCCACCTAGCCTGCGTTGCACCCTACCGCCACACAAACAGACGCAGTGGNCCCCCCGCATCAGGCAGGCAGCCAAACAGGGCCCAATGCCGCTAATCTGCTGCATGGGCGCAGCGGGCGCAGCGGCGGGCCATAGGCGGCAACGCGGCTGCGTCTCGCACACATTTCGCTGCATTCTGACTCGTTTCCCTATCTCATAGAAACCTCACCCATCTTCCTGCGCGCTTCAACCATGCCTCTGCCGCTGGAGCCGTCGCAAATCCTGCTGGCCGTGGTGCTTGCCCGCTCCGCAATCGAAATGGTCTGCGTCGCCGGCAGGCAAGTGCATTGGAAGCGCAAGAGGTGGCGTGCGGCGCCTTGGTGTGTTGCCGCGCCTCCGCCGCCGCTGCTCCGTCCCCGCGTTGCGGGTGTCGCATGCGCACCATGCCTGCCAAGCCCTAACCTTACACGCTTGCCTGCGCGCCCTGTCGCCTGCAGCCTCATGCGTGACAGCCAGGGCCAGCCCCAGATGGTGCGGGGTGTCCCCAAGACCTGGCGCTTCCAGGCTGACTAGCCTCACACCAGCACAGCAAGCACAGCAGAACCGGAGCGTTTCCCAGCCCAACCGCCGCTGAACCAAGCGGCAAACTGTACAGCCAACGGATCGCCATCACTCTTATGCTTGTCATCTGCACATGATGCTTCATCCTGTTGCCACTCTTGTTCCAATCTGGCTTGTCCGCATTTTTGGCCCCCCAAAATTGCCCAATGCAAGCGACAACCAGCAGGATATTACGACGCCGCAGCAGCTCAGGCCCTTCCAGCAGTGTGCAGCAGCCAAACAAACTCGCTTTCTGCATGCGGTTGTTACATGATATCATAGGTTGGCAAGGGTGGCTACACTACTGCAGGTACTGCATTATCGAGGGCCCTTGCTATCAGACACAATGCCGCCCTTCTGAGAGGAGACAAAGAGAGCACTGGAATCATGGCCGGCCGGTGAGCACCAGCTGCGGCGTGACCAGGCTGCCGCCGGGCGGGCCCCCAAACAGCCCCGCCGGCGGCGGCACGTCTGGGCTGCTCTGCATCAGTTGTCGCTGGTCATCGGACAGCCGCCCCGCAAAAATGTTGGGGCCTGCAGGGGCGGGTGTGGCAGGGGAGGAGGGCAATGAGACAGTAAGCATGGGCTGCAAGGCGCGGATTAATCGGGAGCAAGGCCAGACAACAGCTTGGCATCGACTGAGGGACAGGTCTCGGCAAAACTCCAACTTGCTTGCCAAGCCGCCGGCTCGGCAGAGCAAGATGTGATGCATGCACCACAACAAACCCTCTTCTGTGGCCACCTCCCCATCCCCCCACCTATGAGGTCGCGCAGCGCGCCGATGCAGCGCCCCGCCGCCGCCTCGCACAGGCGGTGGCCGCAGGTGAGGGAGCGGAACAGGGGGCCCAAAAAGTCCTCCAGGTACGGCTTGAAGACCTGGTCAGGGTTGATCGGGATTATCAGGTTAGTTGGGGCAGTGGGCTACACCAGCAGTGCCAACTGATGATTCTGCCAGGCCATTCCCCAACCCTTCATGTCTACTCTTGCTCCCAGCAAGCTTGGGGTCACCCAGCAGCGCACAACTTACTCCACCCCCAGCCGCCCACCTTCTTGCCCACGTTCTCCGCGATCACCGGCAGCTGCTTCCAGATCGTTTCATGCAGGTTGGCGGCGTGCGCAAAGTGCTGCAGGCGCGCCAGCTCAGCCAGCGCGGGCAGGAACTCGGGCACAGCGGTGGGTGCGACAGCTGCAGCACAGTGGTTGATGCGAGCCGGGAGGTGGGTGGGGTCAGCAAGCAAGGGAGCAGGCAGGCACAGCAGCCAGCATGGGCTGGAATTGGGCTACGCGGTGTGCAACACGATAGCGGCAGGAACATGGGACTAGCCCCAGACAGTCAGATAACAAACACTTGCCTGACAGCTCGCGCAGCATGTAGACGGCACCATCTGACGCCTCCCACGGCTCCTTGGCCCTGCAAAAGGATGTTGCATGGATAATGCTGTGATTACCAGGAAGGAGTCAGAAGTCCAGCAGTGTGAGCTGTGCAAGCTGAGCACCCGACAAACTGCGTGTGGAAGCAATGCAACGCAGCCAACAACCACAATATTCTGCAAGCTACACACCCACCGTGCAAAGCCGTGGTCCATGCAGCTGCCGCCGCGCTGCAGCTTGGGCGCCAGGCTGCCGCACGAAAACATGGTCTTGTCGGTGTGCAGGACGGGGTCGTTGGCGCGCGCACGCTGCACAGGGCGGGTTGGGACAGGTTGGCTGGTGTTCGAGCCAGATTACATTATNGCANNGGTGTGCNCWTGCGTGTGGAACCGCCAGCCAGCTACAGCCCTTTTGGCAGTCCAGCATGGCATGCGCAGCCCACGCAGCTGCAACTGGGGAGCAGCAAAGCGAAGAGACTTGCCAAACCTTGTCAAACATCCATTCCTACCTGCGCCGCCACGCCAAACAGCGTGGTGTTCTCCAGGGAGCCGTAGGCGCGCGAGTCCTCGGGCTGCTCCCGCGCCTGCAGCACCATCTCCCGCACCTGCACAACATGAGTCCAGGGCATAGCAAAGTTGGGTGCGAGCGGTGGGTGTAACACAACCAGTGGGCGGTGCGCTGGCACGGCTGTGACTGCTGCTGCTGCTGCTGCTGGGCCTTGGTCCAAGCAATGCTCATGTGACCCCCAGCTCATGCACGCCTGCTGTGCACTGCAGGCATGTGCGCTGCATATGCAGACAAGGCGCGCACCTGCTCCAGAATGAGCTGAACCGCCTCGTCACCATACGCGCGCACTGCAAGGCGGAAGGTTGGGCGGCACAGGCAGCTCAGGGCAGGGGGGGCAGGGGGGCGTGGTTGCTGCAGGGGGCTTGCGGTTTGCATGCACAGCAGCCATGGCGCATTCCGCCTGTGTGTGACTACCCGCGTTCTGCCACTGCTTGTGTCTCTCCCCCGCCCACCTGCGTTGCCCAGCGCCACGGCCGAGTCCTCGCGAACCGAGAAAATGTTGTCCCACAGGTGCGCAAACCAGAGGGAGTAGAGCTCCTGTGTGGGCGAGCACATGGGTGGGCAAATGCAGGGTGAGCAAATGCATTGCCTCAAATGCTCACCGCCCTCCACCTGTGCACACAATTGCCGCACTGCCACCCTGTCCCGCATCCCCCTGAAAAGTTTATAGGGCCTTTGACTAGCAGGCCAGGGTTGATGATCTTGGGATCCAAACCCCGTACTTTTCTTATGATCTTTGGATCATAAACCCCATACTTGTCCTCACCTTCAACACCTCCCGCGACTCCTCGGGGAAGGCCGTCACGCAGCGGCCGCACGCCAGGCACGCAGCGTCGCGCACCTGCGGAGCAGGAACAAGGAGGAACAAGGATGCACATGCAGTTTGGGTTGGGGACGCACAGACAACGTGCATTTGAAGGTTTGTGTGGGCACCAGTCGCGACACCTGGGCAGGACAGCGTCCGAGCCTAGCAAGATACACCCGCTGTCCAGTTGCTGCTGGCAGCGGCAGGCAGCCAGCCACCGGCCAACTGTACACACTCCTTTGGGCTGGGCAAAACATGTCCAGAATAGACCAGACTACGCTAGCCTCCAGACATGTCCAGAATAGACCAGGCTGGGCTAGCCTCCCCTCACTGATCGGCCAGGAGGCATCCTTGAAGCACACAACGAGCTGCACACACCCTTGCCCGACCCTAATCGCATCACAAGCAACATTGCCTGCTCTCACCGGCCAGGAGGCGTCCTTGAAGCACAGGACGAGCGCGCGCAGCAGGCGGGGCACAAACGGCGCGACAGCCTGCTTGTCCACCTGCAGCGGTTTGAAGGGTTGCAGAACAGAATGGGTTGGAGAGATGCGCTGTGGGGCTGTGCCAAATCCAGCCCGCGGCAGGGTGCATGGGGATGGCTGTCAGCGTCAGTCAGCAGCCAGGGTGGCAGCAAGTAAACACCGATGCATGCAGCAGCTGCTGCACGGCTCGGAGTCAGATATTGTAATGATCACGGTGCTTCTGATATGGGAGAATGCTGACCTCACAGCCGGACAGGTGCAAAGCATGCCAGGCAGGCATGAGTGCCCATAGCGCGGAAGGTCGCAGCGCAACCGATGCAGACAAAGAGATGCAAGCAGATGCTGGTGCAGCCAGGCAGGCCCAGCCAGGCTCGGAGTTGGATTGTTGTTTGTGAGAGCATCAGGGTGTTAGCTCAGGTGTGTGTGTTGGAAGAAAGTTGTCCTCACAGCCGGGCTGGTGCAAGTGGATATGGAGCAAGAGGCTTGCCGAGACTATCCCCATTGGCAGGCAATGCATACATTCAACAAAGTGCAACCAGATGCCATGGCGAGTAGGCTCGGAGTTGGATTGTTGTTCGTGAGAGCATCAGGGTGCTTCAGGCTAGTGTGTGTTGGAAAAGGTTGTCCTCACAGCCATCGCCAGGCGGATGCATGCAGATACAGGCAGGCGCCGGTGCAAACAGCTGAATGCATGTGGACGCAATGCAGCATGCCAGCTGCACAGCAGGGCTGAGCTGGCTCGGAGTTGGATTGTGTTTGTGCACAGGCATCACAACTGCACCCCTGCCGCACCCCCCTACCTTGCAGATCAGTTCGGCGATGCAGGCAATGTCTGCAACCCTGCTGAAATAACAAGCTAAAATATAACAAGCTGAAATAACAAATCAACTCTGCTCTTGGACCTTGGCAGCCCTTCTGCCGCACCCCCCCACCTTGCACATCAGCTCGGCGATGCAGGCGCAGGCGGCCTCGCGCACAGCGTGGTTGTTGGCCTTGCTCTGCTCGACGTAGTAGTTGACGACCTGCACATTGGAAGAAAAAAAGGGCAAACGGCACTGAAAGGGCCATTCAAGGACAGCACCTTGGGCTGCCGGCAAGTCAATCGCACGCAAATCGTCTAATGCCTTTTCTGTGGCGACACCAGTGAAGCCACTGCAGTCAAGCCAGCACTGGCTAGTCGAGAAGAATGCCTGGGGAAGTATTTTGCCCACCTGCGGCCGCACTTGGCCACCCACTCCCGCCCGCTGTGCCCCTCAGCGTGCCAGCTGGCCAAGCTGCTCTGGTCAATACAAAACTTCACTAACAATATGCCCACCTGCGGCGCGCACTTGGCCACCCACTCGCGCCCGCTGTCGCCCATGACCAGGCGCCACGTCTCCTGGCTGTACAGCCGCACACCCTCCGCCACGTAGTAGCTGCAGGCGCAAGGATGCAACAGCACAGAATGGCGTTTGGTTTTGAGCACGTCCTTGGGCTGTACGGCCGCACGCCTTGGCTACATTACATAGTACCTGCAAGATACACCGGGGCTGGCAAGCAGCAGCTGCAGTGCACCGGGCAGGCGTGGCAAGGTCAAAGGGCAGAACAACGCTTGTGAACTGAACGTCCTGTATGCAAAACAAAGGCGGCCAAACCAGGACACAATAAAACCTCTCCCCACTGCCCGTCCGCCTCACCGGTTGAGGCACATGTGCGGCAGCAGCAGCGGGAACACGCGCTCGCGGTACGGCTCCGCGCACTGCGGTGGAGAAGGATTTGAAACAACGGTTTGGCGTCAGCATCTCTTTCGCAGAAGCAGCGAATGTCAGCGCCATAGCAGGGCATGCGGCAGCCGCTCTGTGGAGCGCACAGCAGCAGCAGCAGTGCATGATGCAGCAGGCAAGGTCCCGAGCCTGCCACTGTGGCTGGTAGTTTTGGCTAGCTGTATGCAAGGCACACTCAAAGCCGNCCGCTGGCTTGCCTGCATGAAGGTGCGGGTGGCGGTGGAGGACGCAAACCGGACCTGGCTCCAGTTGTCGCTGCGGGCGAGGGGGAGTGTGCATACCAGGTGAAGCTGAAGGGAGTGAGGGGCGACAGTCGAGCGCAGTGCCAAGGCGCCATGGCGCACGCATGTGCGTGCAGCCTCGAAAGCCCCCCCGCGCCCAGCCTCCCCGCAATCGCTCGCAACGGCAGCGCGCAGCACCGCCCACGGCAACTCAAAATCGCAGCCGCCCAGGCACCAAGCCAGCTCACGGCACCCAGCCTGCTCACCTGAGCCCCAGGCCCAGCTTTGCGGCCAACTCGTCGGCGCGACGCATCACACGGTTGNCCCCCCAAAGCCACCAAATGCAGAGAAACCCAGCCTGCTCACCTGAGCCCCAGTCCCAGCTTTGCGGCCAGCTCTGGCGCAAACTCTCAGCTCGGGTGCAAACTCTCAGACTGCAGCATTGCAGCACCAAATTTGCTCACCTCAGCCCCAGGCCCAGCTTTGTGGCCAGCTCGGGCGCGACCGCCTCCAGCTCGGGGCCCTCCAGCAGCTTGCACACCGAGCCCATGATGAAGTGGCAGGCCTCGCTGCAGCGGTTTGGGGCAAGGATGTAAGAGTTGCCGGCAAGTGGCAATGCCGCTAGGAAATTCGCACAGCAGCGAACACAAGGGCCAGAATCGCACCGGATGAAGCGGTTGGGGTGCGCCATCGGCAATGCAGACAAGCAAGGCTTCATGCCAGCTCCTTATTGTCCCCTAAGCGCACCGGATGAAGCGGTTGGGGTGGGCCAGCGCGCGGTACACCAGGCGGCGCAGCGGGTCGTCAAGGTGGGGGCGGAACGCCTCGCCGCACCCCTCCATCACGTGCTGCAGCGCCTGCAGACATAGGATGGGGAGGAGGCAGGAACGTCTAAGCATAGTCACCGCAGCCTTTCACCGCGTGCTGCAGCGCCTGCCGACTGCATGCTACCCTCTTCCAATCACCCACCCACCCTGAAGCTGGTCCCCAGGCACCTCCGGCCCTCGGTGCCGTGCCGCTGCTGGACTATGGGCTTGGACTGTGCCACACCCACCGGGGCCAACCTCAAATCAAATTGCACGCAAACAGTTGACCCACCCTGAAGCTGGTCTCCAGGCACTTCCAGCCCTCGGTGCTGCACGTGGATGCATACAAACGAATCGTTCTTTCCCACAGCTAATCACCAACCCACCCTGAAGCTGGTCTCCAGGCACTTCCAGCCCTCGGTGCCGTGCCGCATCTCTCCAGTGCCCGGCCGCTCCACGCGGTAGCTCTGCTGCAGCAGGCTGTGGATGAAGTCGGGGCTGCTGTTGCCGCTGCTGTCCTCCACCTCTGCACGAACAGTGGGGTGGGACTCGTGTTAACAACAGCGTACGTAGCTGGAAAACATAGGGCCACGACCACCAAGGTCGCCAGCCCACAGCCCGCCACAGCGGCCCCGCTCCGCCTGCTGCTGCCTGCCGACCGCAGCCCCGCTCCGCACCTCCGCACCTCCCCCGACCCCACATCCAAATCTGCACCTGAGCCGACATCCTGGGGCAGCTGGCCCGACGGCTCCGTGGCATCACGCTCAAAGTTGCGGTGGATGGACTCCAGAATGGTTGCCTGCAGGCAGTGCGGCCAGTACGAACCAGTGAAGGCAGCCAGTACGAACCAGTGGAGGGCAGCAAGCCGGGCAAAGTCACAGCGGCAGCCCCAGGTGGATTCATGCACATTGCCTGCAAGCAGTGCAAGACTGCCATGCAAGCGCCGAAACTGACGACACAGCAGTGTGTGGCGACCTCGCAGGCGCGGGGCCGGGCAGCGCAAGCCTCGATCACTGCTGCATGCATGGCTATTGAACAACTGTGCCCACCTGCATCTGCTCCCACACCGCGATGCCCAGCTGCTGGCACAGCGCGCGCAGCAGCTCGCCCACCTGCGGCGGCAGCGGGCAGCCAGGGCATTTCACCCAGGACGGAGAGCAGGCAGGGAGGGTGCAGACACTGGTAGCACAGCCGTGAAGGCAGTCGGCTGCCGCTGCTGTCCAGCGAGAGGCAGCCAGAGGGACCCCGCGGCGGTCCCGATGGCCAGGCGTCTCGTGCCGAAAAAGCGCCTTCTCCAGCAGAAAAACTCCCTAGAAAGATTGGCTCACGGGCACTCACCGCCCAGCGCACGCGCACTTCCGGGTCCTCCAGCAGCCGCTGGCAGGCCGCGATCATGTCCTCGCCAAACGCCGTGTCCGCCTGCACAGTTTGTGACGAGGCACGAAGTAGGCAGATGCAAGGTCACAGGGCAAGAGGGCCGGGCACGTTGGCTGGGCACGACTGCGCACGTCACTCTGCGGCTTGACGGGCTACTCGAGGCAGCCAAGTGGCAGCAGCCGCTGCGATCACCCTCAAGCAGTGTGCAGCAACGAAGTGCAGCCTGCATGCCATCCCAACCTCCAGCTTCTATATCCAACTAATAAGCCACATCTGCCGGTGCAGCCCGCCAGCAGCCCCGATCCCACAAATAGTATCATCCAGAACACACGCCCACCCACCAGGCCGCGCTGCACCAGGAGGCGCGCCAGGCGCAGGCCGCCCAGCCGCTCCTCCCACACGGGTGCGGCCAGCAGGCTGCGGGCGCCGTCGCACAGCTCCTGGACCAGAGCCGCATCGGGCTGCACTCCGCCCGTCGCGCCTGCGAGGAATGGCAGTCAATAAGCAGAGCGAGATCGGGCGGCGGCCAGGCACTGGACGGCGGCGGGCGGGCGGCGGCGGGGCTGGCAGAAGGTGCTTCAGGCGGCGCATCGCAGGCTGATACAGATCCCCTGCCATCATGCCAAGCATCTGGGCTCACCGGCGCCGTCCAGCAGCTCCTCAATTCGCCCCAGCGCGCGCTCCCGCTCCAGGTGCACACGGGCGCCCGCCTGCGTGATCAGCTCCTGCACACTGGCGCCCTCCATGGCGATGTGAGACCGCGGGATCGGGCGCAGGCCGCCCACTGAGCCGATGGGGTGGGCTTGAGGGCCAAAGGCAAGCGGGCGTCGAATGCCCTCCTTGCAATAAGGTCTGGCAGTGCCTGCGAGTGGACAGCGGTGCGGCAGGCCCGCGTTGCAGAGGGAGGCAACTCAATGTCGGCTCCCATGCGGGACGCAAGTTGGCTTTGAGATCGCCCTTCTGTTCGTCGATCAGGGCAATACTCAGGCCGATGCCGGCGACAGCAGGCCCGCCGGCGCAACCTTGAGCAAGCTTGGGGCTTGAGCAGCGTCTGCAGTCTCGGCTAGGCGGCCTGCGACATCCGTGACCACCATGGAGGCCGGCGATCGCGCGCGCAGCTCGCAGCTGGCGCTCGCGGACCTGACGGGCGCTGAGCCGGAAGTCCTGCCCAGCGTGGTGCAAGCCTTTTGGAAGGGTGAGGGAGGGGAAGCCTGGTGACGCCTAGGTACGCAGATCGCCGCTTCTTGCCAGCACCCGCCGCTGCCGCCGCCACTGCCTCCTTTGCCGCCTCGCCGCGGGTGTTGCCGCTGATCGACGAATGGAGGGGCGATCGCAAGCCAAGGTGCGCCCTGCATGAGCGACGAAATGAGTGCGCCTCCCGCAGAGTTTGACTTGGAGGGGCTGCGTGCGCAGCTGGACGAGCAGGGACTAGCGGTGGCCACTGCACAGGAGGCGAGTGTACGGTCACGCAAGGCGCTGGCAGACCGCACCAAAGGTGGGTGCTGCGGGGCTAGGGCACCTCGGCTGCTTGTAGCGTGTCGGTTGCGGGGCGGTTGGGGCTGGGCAGGCGCACGAGGTGCAAGCGCTGGACTGCCGGCGCTGAGGGCTGGCTGGCGAACGGTCGACAGTGACGGTGGTGGCGACAGCGCTGGCTGTTCAAAGTGAACCTGCCCATGTTGCCCATCTCAGTCAATGCCACACCCAGCCACAGCCGCATGCTGCAGACTTCCGGCGCGGGGCGGCAGGCGAGGTGTCTCGCGAGGTGGCCCCGCTGCTCAAGGCATATCAGGAGGAGGTGGACCGCGTCACGGCTCGGTGCGCCAATGTACTTTGTTTTGCCACTCAATTGTTTCCCAGCCACTTTTGCGGACAGTTTGCAAGCGTACTTAGCAGGCTTGAAATTTGTACAAGCGATCGGCCGTCCGCAGCGCCAAAGAAAGGCACACACGGCAGCTCCCAATTTTCTTCCTCTCGCCCATTTCCTTCTCCATGGCAGTGCCAAGGCGGCCGAGAGCGCTTTCCTGGGCCTCTACAAGCGCTTATATGAAGCGCCTGACCCCGCGCCTGCTCTGGCGGCGGGGCTGGAGGCCGCCTCTCGTGCCGCGCAGCTCGAGGCGGAGAGCGCTAAAATGGGGCAGGTGCGGCCGGGCTAGAATGGGCTGGGTATGATTTGCAGGTGGGATGTCCCCAGTGCCGCCGTGCAGCTGAAGATGGAAGCTGCCAAACTTTCTGTGCTTTGTTTCTTACACAGGGACTGGCCGAGTTCTGCCAGTATCCACCGAGCTCAAACCCAGGACATGCAATCCGCGCATCTGAATGCGGCCACCCACTTGCTGAAGCTTTGCCTGTGTGGCATGCTCTGCAGGAGCTGGCCGAGTCGGCAGGAGTCGACAAGGCCGAAAAAATCAGTTGGTCACCTGTATCTTCAGCCCCGACCATCTCTGTGCTTATTTCTATTTTGCCGCTGCAGGAGCTGGCGGAGTTTCGCCAGGAGTCAACCGAGCTGAAGAACCAGGGCGTGACGATCCGGCGGCTGGAGGAGCGGGCGCGCGAGCTGGAGGCGGCCCTTGCGGAAAAGGCAAGCACACAAGGCCTGCTGAGTTGTGGTAGTTGGTTGTAGCTACCTTTGACTGTGGGCTGCTTGCTGGGCGCGCGAGCTGGAGGCGGCGCTGGCAGAAAAGGCAAGGCGGGACTGGGCGGCAGCTGCTGCTGACGGCTGTGTACTGCAGCTGCATGCGGGTCTGCAGGTTGCAGCTGATTGCTGGCGTGCTGTTGCTGGGGAGCGGTTGTCGATCGTAAGATGGTTGAGCATGCTGCATGCATCTCCCTTATATTCTTGCAATCCCGGCTTCACACATTCTTTCCTCCACAACGCCCCTGTGCAGGACCGCCAGCTGGCGGAGCAGCAGAAGAGCGCCGAGGCGGAGCTGCAGGACCGGCTGGTCAGGTGGGCGGCTATAGGGGTTGCTTGAAGTGCTAACAACTGCATGTCAGTTGTTAGGGGGTCGCTTGATTGGTGATGGGAGCTGCAGGACCGGCTGGTCAGGTGGGGCGGCTGCTGGAAGTGCTTGTAGTTGCTATGAACTGTATGTAAGGGAGTGGCTTGAGGATCGCAGCTGCAGGACCGGTCAGCTGGTCAGTTGGGGCGCGGAGGGAGGCGCTTGAGACGGATACAGGAAACAGCAAGGGTTGTCTTTTGAGGGGCTGCAGCAACCGCATGTCGTCTGGGCAGCTGCGCAGCTGTGTGGGTTGAGTCGCATTGCAACTGCCAACTGCTGCGGCGGCATGGTTCCCCTGTTTATGCTGCAACGAGATGCAGGAGCGGGGGGCACCTGCAACACCTCCTTTACATTGCTGCAAATCTGCCTTTTCCCCTGTTCCTTTGTTTCATTGCTGCAGTGAGATGCAGGAGCGGGAGGCGCGGCTGTCGGAGGAGCTGGCGCAGGCGCAGGCAAGCCCCGTGCTGTGCTGCGCTGTGCTGTGGGATGCGGCAGGACAGCAATGCACGGACGGTCGAGTGCGGTTGAAAGCAGAATTTGCATCAGCGCTGAAGCCCTGCCAATACGAACACCGTGGCCCTGTGCTGTGCTGACGGTACTGCACCATGCTGTGCTGCGCTGTGCTGTGCAGGCCAGCCTGGACACAATGCGCCGCCTGCACCAGGCCTCTGCCGACCAGCTGTTCAGGTGGGCTGGCTGTGGGGGCTGTTGCCTCGGCAGCCGGGTTGTTAGCCAGCGCTGTGCCGGTGGGCTTACTGCAGGGCGGGGCTTGCATTGGGGCAGGCGGAGTGGGGGCGAGGTCGCTGAGGCTGCTTTCACTTGGTGCATCGCCACGCATCTGTGCCTGCCCATCTGCCTGCCTGCCTGCCTCCGCCCGCAGCACTGGGAGCAAGCACCGCAGCGTAATGCTGCCCACCCACCTGTGCTGCTGCCCATTCGCCCACCCTTGCCTGCAGCATCCAGAGCAAGAGCGAGCAGGAGGCGGCGGGGCTGCAGAGCGAGCTGGAGCTTGCCACGGGTAAGATGACATCTCGCCCTCAGGCTCCGCCTCCCGATTCCACACATGCTCTGCTCATATCAGGTGCCCCTCTGGTCTGGCTGAATATCGGTCCAATTAACCGCGCAAATGTCTGTACAGTTCTGTCCAACTGTCCAATCAACCCCAACAGAGGAGATGGAGCGCAGCCAGCAGCGGCTGGCGGCGCTGGAGCAAGAGAAAGCGGCGCTGCTGTCCCGCCTGCAAGCGCCCCACGGCGCTCATCAGGCAGGCGCCGCCCAAGCGGAGGGCGGCGAGGGCGCGGCGGATGGAGAGGCGGGGGCGCGCGGCACGCAGGGCGGCAGCAGCAGCAGGGTGGCGGAAGACAGCCTTCGTCAGGAGCTGTATGCTCAGGTGCGCTGCGCTTTGCAGCGCGCTGCGCTGCACTGTGGTGTTTGAGGTGGGCTGCACGTGCCGAGCTACCGAGTGCAATGCGCAAGGGTTGTTGCTTTGTCAGGCGCAGGGCGGCCTGCCAGGCGATGTGCGTCGCGCATGTGTGCCTGCGCTGCGCCCCAGCTCATGTGCGCTCTGCACTTGCCAAACACACCAGGATGGTTTCGTGTGCTGATGCAGCGCCTGCCAACCACATTTTGACACACCTGACAGTGCTTGCCGTGCCTGCGCAGCGCGAGCTGGCCACGCGGCTGCAGTCGGAGGTGTCGGCGCTGCGGCAGCAGATGGAAGCGGGTGGGTGGGCTGGCTTGGGCACGAATTGCACACAGAGCTGCGGTCGGGTTGCAGCATCGGAGAGCTTGGTTGGTAGCCGGGGCTGCACAAGGCGCTGCTGGCTTGGAAAGCGGCACGGGTAGCTGCTTCACACAGGCGCCAGCCCATTTATCGAGCGGCGTGTGAACCTGGCCTGCTTCATGTTGCCTCCTGTTTCATGATGCCCCCTGTTCCACTTATCCTTCGAATTTCAACGATGCAGAGGCGGCCACGTGGGCGGGGCGCTACGAGGGCCTGCGCTCCAGCCTGGCGGCCAAGGAGGCGCACGCTGCAGGTGGGTGGTGGGTGGGGGCCTGTGCTGCGGCTGATATTTGCATGGGCTACTGCTGCAGGTGGGTGGGGCCCTGTGCTGAGGCTGGTTGCATGGCTGGGCTGAACGAGGATGCCTTGCAGTTGATGTTTCTTCCCCATCGATGTGCATCTTCTGACTGCTTCGGGCAGCCTTGCTGGGCTGTGGGCTCGTCACCCCACAAAACCCGGGACTGATGCATCGCAGGCAGGGTCACCGCTCTGCTCTGCTGCGCTCTGTTCCCTGCCCGCAGCACTGGAGGCTGAGCTGGCGGGGCGGCCCACCCAGGGCGCAGTGGAGGAGCTGCGGCAGCAGGTACAGGTTTTAAAACGTGGTGCTGTCCTTCTTGGCTCTAGTTTGGCTAGTGTAGTGTGCCTGAGTGTGCAGCAGTGGGAGTGTTCTGCCATTTTTCTGCGCAGCTTGCCACATGACAGCGGAGAGTCCTGGCCCAAGCAAGCAAGCGAGCCCCTGAATACACTCGTCCGGCACCTGCCCCTTTGCGTGCAGCTGCGCATCCTGCAAGCAGTCAGCGGGTATGCAGCAGAGGACGACGAATCGCCCGCCAGCGCAGCAGGCACGGCAGGCACAGCGGGCGCAGCAGGCAGGGGCGCGCTGGAGGCTGCTTTGGTGGCCAAGAGCCGGCAGCTGGAGCACAAGCTGACGACCCTTAGGCTGGAGCTGGCAGAGGCGCGCGGTAAGTGAAGCTGACAGTTGCTATCTGACAGGCTGGTTGACACAAGCTGATGACGCTGCGACTGGAGCTGGCAGAGGCATGATGGTAAGTGCTCGTAGACGCACAGAACATCACGCTGCTATCTCATAGGCCTGCTTGCCTTGTGAGCTGTGTTCTGGCCAGCTGTCCAGTGACCGGCCACTGCTTCTTTCTGCGTGCTGCACACGCCCATCTGCCTTTCCTCTCCGGTTGTTTGCTGTTCCTGCAGGCGAGGCGGAAGCATCCGCGGGGCGGGCCGCTGAGCTGGAGGCCGAGCTGGAGCAGCAGAAGCAGCTGGTGGGGGGCCTCCTTTTGCGCTGTCTTGTGCTGACCTTGACTGTTGAGATGTTGTGTTCCGCTCAGCTCTGCTGCCGTCAATTGCTGCTGCTGAATGTGCATGTGTGTTGCTTGCCTGCTCTCTCAAGGCAGTTGCCACCTGCCTGGCAGTCAAGGAGTGAGTGACGTCATGTGTCCCGCTTGACAGGTTGCCCGGTTGGAGGAAGACCTCTTGGCAGCCGAGGGCGCAGCCAGCTCGGCAGCTGCAGCCGGCGGCGGCGGCGCAGGCAGCGGTGATGCGCTAGCGGGCGGCAACGGCGGAGGCGCGGCAGGCGGGGAGGGGGAGGGCGAGCAGACCATGGTGGCGGTGCTGTGCAGGTGTGCTGGGCGATCTTCGAAGGATCGCTGGCCTGCGGGCTCCATGTGTTTGTTTGTGCTGTGCAACCAGCCGAGGAAGGGTACAGCTGGTCATGCAGCTTTGTTCAGTGCATGACCGACAAAGGTCATTATGTCTGTTTGTGCCATGCAGCCAGCGCGGCCGCTTCCGGGCCCAGCTGCAGGCAGCGCTCTGCATTGATTGCTGTTTGCCCCCTTTTATTTTTCTGCAGCCAGCGGGACCGCTTCCGGGCGCGGGTGCAGGAGGTGGAGGGCCACCTGGCCGCCCTGGCGCAGGAGCTGAAGAAGGCGAGGCTTGACCGTGTTCTTGCAATGTTTTTCCTCTTTTTGGAGTAAAGCTCGCCGGCACTCCCTGCTCACGAGGGCGAGCCCCTGCGTTTGCAGGGGCTGTCCCGAATGCCTTGTGTCACATCGGCCTGGTCTTGCCTCCGCTGGCCCTGGCTACTGCCCATCGACCCCGCTAATCTGTCCAATCGACCATGCCACATGCCCGCAGGTGCGCGGCGATGCAGAGGCCCTCCGAGCTGACAACCTGGCGCTAGCGGAGAGGCTCAAGTTTGTGCAGGTGTTTAATTATTGCAAATTGGCTGCGCAGTGCCTTCTTGAAATGCTGTCGGTGCTCTGTGGCTGCGCGGAGCAGCTCAAGTTTGTGCAGGCATGTGGCAGCACGGCGGCTTAGCGCTGTGCAGGAGTTGGGGTGCCAGCGTGGCAAGCATGCATTATGCAGGCCTTCCCGCTGTCCTCATATCCCCATGACTCTCAGCCTCCTGTTTCCGCACCCCACGAACTCACATGCAGGGCTACCAGGCGGGCAGCGGGGTGCGGCACTGCCCTCTCCATCCCCTCACCAACCATAACTGACCCCGATCAATCACCAAACACATGCAGGGCTACCAGGCGGGCGGTGGGGTGCGGCGCAGCGCGGCCGCGAGCGGCGGTGCAGCGCTGGACCCAGCCGACTTGGAGGCGGGGGCGGTGGTGGGCAAGTGAGTTGTCACATCCTCCTGCGCTTGGGAGGCACAATGGCTCTGGCACCATAACAAGTTGTGTATGGGTTGGGACGCACAGAAAGTGCAGAGGGAGCCGTGTAGCTGCCTGCCTGCCTGCCTGTCACGAACGCGCGGCGTATTTGCTTGCAAGCTCAAAGGCGCTCAACCTGCCTCTGCCGAGTGCAGACCCCCTGCACGTCCGACCTGCACCTCTGTTTTCTCCCCCCCTCCTTGGCAGGTACATGGCCCAGTATGAGCAGAGCATCAACCCATTTGCAGGTGGGCGGCCTGCCGTCAGCGGTGGCTGCACATGGCAATAACCTGCCATGACCTAGTTGGCAGGGGGCCCAGCCAGCCAGCCTTCCTTATTCTACATCCCCTGTGTTGAGACCTCATCTGCTGTCCTTCTGTTCCCCCAGACTTCAAGGCCAAGGAGCGGGAGGCGCGGCGCAAGGAGCTGCCGCTGCAGGCAAGTTGCCAGGCTCCTGGTGTCTCCTTGGGCTGTCCCCTCGAGTGCACACACTGTGCTGCCACGCAACTCATCCCCCCAAATCGGCCACCAAACTGGCCGCCAAGGATGCTTATGCAACAGCTCCCTCCCTCATGTGCGCAGGACCGCGCCATGTACGCCGTGGGCTCCCTCATCTCCGGCAACTCGGCCGCCCGCTCCTTCATCTTCTTCTACGCCCTGGCCCTGCACGCAGTCATCTTCCTCATCCTGGCCAGGTGCGCATGTTGTATATATCTTGTTTGTATGGGCTGTTCATTTGTCTTGCTGCTTATTTGCGGTTGGTGGAGCACTACTGCTCTGGCGCTGCATGCAATCATCTCTCGTCCTGGCTAGGTGCCCAACATTTGGTCTGCTGCCTGTTCCCAACGCCTCCTTACATACATTGCTGCCCACCCACCCCGTTGCAGGACCTCCCACACACAAGTCGAACACCTGGAGAGCCTGGAGGAGACGTGCATGCGCCTGCACCTGGGCGGCACAGCAGCAGCACACCTGGCAGCAGCGGCGGGCTCCGGAGGGGCGGCGCTGGGGC
>JADXDR010000066.1:29050-108675 GCA_025026875.1 Chlorella ohadii | reverse complement strand
TGGGAACCAGCAGGCGGCTGTTCACACCAAGGCTGCCTGGCCTGGGGGTTGTTGTGCCGCCGGCAGGAGCACCAGCATCGGACACTGACGCAACAGCGGCGCCAGGCCCTGAGTCCGCCGCGCGGCTGGCAGCCGCCGCCTGGTGCATACGGGCAGCGGTGGAGCGCCAGTCAAACTTGCCGCCGCCGGCCCGGCAGCTCCGGGAGCTGCCATCGCCAACTGCTGGCTCTTCGGCCCTTCCAGCCTCTGCATCTTCGGACGCAGCATCACTTGCTGGCCCAGGGGCGGCGAACGCATCGCCCGTCTCTGCTGCATCCTGAGGCAGCGGGCCCTGCCCATTCCCTGGCATGGATGTGCTACCACCACCGATGTCTCCGCCAGCACTGGCTCCAGCTGCGCTGAAGCTGCCGCCAGCAAATGCTGACACGGCAGGCGTGCCAGGGGGCTGCTCCTGAGGCTGCCCCTGGCCGGCTGGCCGGCTCAAGCAGGACCACAGGCTGAGGCCSGGGTGGGACAGCCACCGCTGCGACAGCTTGCCGCCATCTGCACTGCTGAACCCACTGCTGGCGGCAGTAACACTGTTGGCGGCAGCATTGCTGGCAGCAGCCGTTCCAGCCACTGCACGGCTCGCAGCGCGCGACAGCSGGGAGGGCACTGCTGCATGGCTGGCGCTCCCGGGCCGGCTGCGGCCCATGCTGCCGCTGATAGTCCGCAGCGCAGCGAGCGCCTGCTGCTCCGAGCCGGTTGCGCCAGCATCAGCCGCAACCGCGGCATTCGAGCGCAGCCGGCTCACCAGCTGCTGCACGATGGGGCTCATCTGGCGCTGCGGCTGTGCTGCCGCCGCCGCCTGCCGCGCCTGCTGCACCGCCGCATGCTGTGCCTGCTGCACCACTTGCAGGCCACTGCCGTCGGTGCCGCTACTGTGAGCTGAAACGTCCTGCCCAGCCTGCTCCCGAGGGCTCTCGTCCACTACTATATCTGTGCCGCCCAAGCCGGCTCGAGGGGTGGCCTCCGCACTCACTGCCCCAGCCAGCATGTCGCTGTCCTCTCCACCCACCTGGCGCGCTGAGGCCGCTGAGCCTGCTGAGCCTGCTGAGGCCGCTGTCCCCGGCTTGCTCCTACCGCCCGCCTCTGCTGCGGCCGTGGCCGCCCGTGTGCCGCTGCCGCCGCCCTTCCGCCCCAGCCGTGCCGCACGGTGGCGCCACAGGGACGCGGCATTGGCGGTGGCGGCTCGAGAGTTGGCTGCCTGCTTCTCTGCCAGGGAAAGCACTTTTTCGCGCCAGCCGGCAGAGTTGTTGATCACGCCTTCCACCACTACCCGCCGCCTGTGGGGCAGTCGGGGGTGGCAGGCAACAAGGGCATTGACGTTCGCTTGGCAGAGGGTGTGCGGCTCAGGTCAGCCCACGTTACATGCGAGCAAATGAAAAAACAGCAGAGGCAGGTGCAGCACGATGCTGTCGATCCAGCCAACCACGTGGGTACCCMCCTGAACGCCTTGGCCAGCAGATGGAAGTCGGTCCACTGGAGTGGCGGCTCGTCCTCGCCATCACCGCCCGGGCCGCCTCCGCCCGCCTGACCGCCAAGGTTGACGTCTGCCTGCAGGGCAGGATATGGGCAGGCATGGCGGTGGCGGCATTGGAGTGTGCAGCCCTGACTTGCATGGACCTGCCAGAATTTATGGTGCAGGGCAGCAGCAGCTCCGCCATGATCCCTTGGTATGCATGCATACGTGGGGCAAGCGGTGACGCAACAGCCGCCAAGCACGATGGTGCAGTGCTCGCCGCATGCTCGCCGATTGGTGCCCACCGCCGCCTGTCTGCACCATCAGCCACCACAGACCTGCATGAGGGCGTGCAGCTCCGCTTCCTCGCGCCGTCGGTTGGACACCGCGCCGTGCATCATCTGCGAGGGGCGGGAAGCGGCAGCAGAAGCAGAAGCAGGCATCCTTGCATGCTGTAGCGGCTAGGGAGTTGCGACACTGCGGTGCGTGATGGGCAGCAGCCAAAGACCAGCGTGGAGTTTGTCCGGCGCAAACACGCAGGGTGCGGTGTCATGCGCGACAGCTGCTGCAGCATGACAACTGTCATTTGGTTAACCGCACAGCGTCCGCACCTGGGCAAAGTCGGAGAAGCGCAGGCTAGTGGCGCCCGCCCCCGCCACCGACTCCACCAGCCGGCTGACCTGCAGTTGAGCAGGGCCGGAGATGCTTCAAGGGAGGGCGTTGTGGAGGATGCAAACGGGCATGCCCTTTCCTTCCGAGACGCGGGGCGGCCGCCGCATGCAAGCGACTCCACCAACCCGACAGCAACAGTATTTTATGCCGGCTGACCTGGCGCAGCGAGGCGGGGCGGCCCAGCGCCTGCGGGGAGGTGCGGGCATGTGTGATGTTAGGGCAGCAGGCAGGCAGGCAGGTGTGCGCTGACCAGCCAGGCGATCTGGCGGTCACATGCTGATCAGCACGGCGGCTGCACCAGCTGCCACGAATGGAAGGCAGCAGTCCTACCCACACTCCCCCTCATCCACCAGCTCAGCCACTCACCATGAACACCGCCCTCAGCTCTGACGGTTCCAGCGTGCCGCTGCCATCGGTGTCAATCAGCTACAAGTGCGGCACACGAGGCGGGGGCCATGGCAGTTCAAATGATGAGAGCAGTGCATGCAACCTAGTGCACACACATGGGAGCAGACGGCAGTCCAGAAGGTGACGGCAGTGCATGCAATCAAGAGCACGCACATGGGAGCAGACGAGGCTGTCAGCAGACTTCCCTCCCCATCTCCTCCCTCATCTGCACCACGCTGCTATAACCGCAAATCGAACACCCCACCTGGAAGCACTCGCGCGCAAAGCGGATGGTCTTCACCGGGATGTGCACCGGCAGGTCCTTGCCCCGCGACGACAGCCAGCTGAGCACCGACTCGGCCGTGTCGGGCGGCAGCTGGCTCAGCAGCTTGTTGGTGTCCGCCACGGCCGCCATGGTTTTGCAAGTTGGGTGCAGCGGCGGCAGCGGCAGCAGCGGCGGCGGCGACGGCGGTTGCAGGCGGGAGCTGTTTGCGGAGCGTCTGCCTGCTGCGTGTGCTTCCAATAGCTGCTGCAGTGCGGCTGCAGCGGCTGCAAGCCCGGGGCGGCCGGCGTCAGGCTGCGGCCATCCCTTGGACGCGCCTCGCTCAGCTGGTGGCGCTGCAAGGTGCTGCTAAACTTTATGCACTATTCTGCAAGTGGAAATTTGAAGGGCAAGACGCGAAAGACGCCATTCTTGCAAGCCCGCAAATGGGCGCGCCTCAATGCAGCCCGCGGCGGGCCGACCAGCAATTCACGCACTTTCACAGGTATCGGGGAGCTGCTTCCGCTGCCCCACAGCGCCTGCAAAGCCGCGACCCTGTGCAAACACAACCCTGCCACAGCCTGGGAGCCCCAGTCCGCGCCCGACATACCGCCGCAATGTCGGCGATCGCGCTAGCAGCGCTGCAGCCGCAATGCGGCCGCCGCCGTCCGCCGCCGGCATCGACAGCTGCCGCCGCCACCCGTCGCGTGCCGCGCCAGCCGCAGACTGGCCAGCACACCGACTGGGCTTGTGCCTGCACCCGCAGGCTCGCAGGTGAGGGCGTGATTGTCAGGCTCCTGTGCAGCCTCTTGCGCGGTCCCTGATGCAATTGAGCCGATTCCTCCTTCCCGTCTCAGGTGCGCCGCGGCGCTCTGCAGTTTTTGGCAGCAGCAGCAGCGCAAGCAGCAGCAGACGGCGACGGCCGTCCCTTGCAGCCGCCGCAGCTGGCGCAGCGGCAGCGGTGGACATAGCCATTGAGCCTGGGCCTGCCAATAGCCGCTGCATCTGGGCAGGCGTGGACGTGGCCGCCCCCGCAGGTGCGGCAGATAATGGATCGCTTGCAAGTTGTTCTGGCAGGCTGTTCATAACTAGCACCCCTTGCAAGTGGCTGGTGTGGGCAGTGACGGTTGCTGATGCCACCCATGCGCTTGTATGTGCCGTTACGTGCCGTGGGATGCTTCAAGCCTGCCGCTCACGCGCCTTGGGCTCAATAATCAGCTGCCCTTGCCGCCGCCCCTGCAAGCAGAGGCCGTGTACGCCGCGCTGACAAGCTACGAGTCGCTAGGAACCTTCATTCCCGGCCTGGCTGAGAACCGGTGCCTAGAGCGGCACGAGGACGGCTGCACGCTGCTGCAGGTGGGCCGCTCTTTGTTTTGTCTTTAGGGCGGGTGCAGGGCGGGCTGGGCCCGGGATGCAGCGCCGCGCACCACCACTGCCATCATGCCAGCCGTCGGTTTGCAACCTGGTCCTGTATGCTCTAGCCGCTGCGTCACACACTGCAGGGGTTCATGCTTTTGCTGACTTGGAAGCAGTGCAGTGAACCCATCAGCAGTCTCCTGCACACCTTCCCTCCGACCCCTTGCCCCTTCCATGTCTGCCACCCCCCTCTTCCTCAGGCGGGGCAGCAGGACGTGGCGTTGGGCGTCAAGTTTTGTGCCCGCGTCTGCTTGCGCATCCGGGAGTGGCCAGCCGGCATGCCCCGCCGCCTGCTGACGCGTGGCCCCGCCGCCAACGGAGGCAGTGGTGGTGCGGCACGATGGTGGCCCTTTGGNCAGCGCCCTGAGCAGCGGCATTCCAGGATACTTTGGCGGCGGCGTGCCCGNCTGGACGGCCGGCGGCGGCAGCGCNACCAACNGCAGCAGAAGCAGGGATGCCGGCGGAAGCAGCGCTGCCGGCAGCAGTGCAAGCACCAGCGGCAGCGTTACCAACAGCGCGACCGGCAGCAGCAGCGCGAGCGGCAGCGAGGAGGAGCCTGTGCCTGGGGAGTGGAACGAGCGGCATTGGCTGAGGCCGCGCTCGCCGCTGGGCTCCGCTCCGGCCATGGACATTGCGTTCGACCTGGTGGACGGGGATTTTGCGGTGGGTTTTGTGGCTGGGTGAGATAGATGTTTGGGGTTCGTGGAATAAGTAGAGAAAGTGCCTTTGTGCGACCCGGTGGAGGGAGATTTAGCGGTGGGTTGGGCTGGGTGGTGGGCGGAGCTCTGGTCTGGCAGTGGGCGTGGGATGCTTGGGCTGGGTGGTGCCAAAAAAGTGCTTTGTACGACCCGGTGGAGGCAGACTGTGCAGTGGGTTGGGGTGGGTTGGTGGAGTCAGCTGAGGTGAGGGGTGTTCTGCTACGACTGGCACGTGCAGCGTCTCTGGAGGCTGACTTCTCACGCCTGCCTTCATGCATGGATGTGCCATCCTGCAGGCGTTCCGCGGGCTGTGGCGAGTGCAGGCAGCAGCACCGGCGGCCTGCCGCCTTTCGTACTCTCTGTTTGTGCGGCCGCAGCCCTGGCTGCCGGTGGGTGTATGGAAGTTGTTGGCTGGGTGGGATAGGCAGCCTGGCTGGGCAGTGCTGCAACGCCCACCAATTTTCGCTCTGCCACATGAATGGGGCCAGCCCATGCAGCCCCTGTGCCGGTCTTCAACAGCCAAGGTTCCCTTGCCCTGCCTGGTCTGCAGGTGGGCCTTGTTGAGCAGCGCGTGGCATCTGAGATTCAAGGCAACCTGGCGGCGGTGCGCGCGCATGTGCAGGCCGTGGCAACTGGAGGGTAGCAGCCCGTGCAGGCGGCGCCAGCACCTGGCCATCAGAACGCAGCCACGTCCTCAATGCAAGTGCTGCTGCCAGGATAAAGCTTGATTCCTACTGACATGTTAACCAGCATGTAACTCTGCCACTGGCCCCAACTGCTGAGATGTGCACAGCAGTGGCTGCCCCGCCGAGTGTCGCCCAGCGCCGCCCAGCGCCGTCTTCGGGCGGCGGCAGCAGGCCTGGCTCCGCACACGCGAGCGCACTTGCTGGGACGCGTTGCCGACCTTTCCAGTCATTGTGAGGACGCGACTACGCTGCCAGGGCCTCCCAGACGCTGCGTGCACGACCGACTTGCAGCGCGCGGTGCGTGGTTGCCGCAGAGTGTGCAGCATTCACCTCTGGAGAGCATAGTGGTGAGCACGCAAGGCGCTGCTGGCCGCCCGCAGCTGGCAGCACCGCCGCCACTGGCCGCTGCCGCCGCCGCTGCTTGCTGCCACCCCACCGCCCAGCTCTGGCTGAGCTATTCCGCCTTCCTGCCCTGCCTTGCTCTTGCAGTGAGCTGGCACCATGCAGGTGGCCAGCTTGCATGTGCAGGCCCCACCGGCTGCACCCCTCCAGCTGCAGCCACGTGTGGCGGCGGGCGGCCCGGGGCGCCGCACGTGCCACCGCAGGTGCGAAATAGCTTGACTGTGTGTCTGTGCATGCTGCTGCTGCCGAACAGGGCATTTGCCACACAAGGGGTTATGTCGCTCACAAGCCTTGGGCTTTGTGTTTGCGTTGACTGTGAGCGCGGCCGGGCTGGGCACTGCACATCAGGCAAATGCACTGACTGTTGACAATGGCACCCTCTCGTGCTGAAGGGTTTTGGTGGGCGCTGCAGCAGCTGGGCAGCTGGCGCAGCCAGACAGCAGTAGCAGCAGCAGCGGCAGCAGCAGCAGCTCAGCAGGGAAGAAGGCAAGCCGCAGGGGCAGCGAAAAGGAGACACAACCGCAGCTGCAGGCCTGGCTGCAGCAGGAGCAGGGGCTGTCAGCAGCAGAKGCAGACCAGCACGCTCGGCGGCTGGCGCTCGTGTTTGGCTCKCAGCAGGCGGCGCTGGAYGGCCTGCCYGCCACRTTYGAGTGGTGCCGCAGCCGCGGCCTGACAGGCAAGCAGACAGCGCAGCTGCTTGACTTCATTGCGAGCCAGAGGCAGGCGAATGTGGTGCAGTTTGCGGCCCTGGTGCAGCCGGTGTGGCAGCTGCTCGACAGCCACATTGCGGCATATGTCGAGCCGCTGCGGCAGGCGGGCGCCAGGCTGCCCAGGCACACCAGCCTGGCCCGGGTGCTGCGCAGCAGTGAAACAGCAGCGCTGGCGCTCGTGTTGCCACCCGGCCACGTGGAGGCCTGGCTGGCGGTGGTTGGGGAGCAGCTGCCAGCTGCAGGCATTGGCAGGCTGCTGACCACTCTGCCGAATGTGGTCGTCGGCAGCCCGGCAACAGCGCTGGCGGCAATCAGCTGGGTAGCTGATGTGCTGGGTGTGGCAGACCCAGCAGCCTTCTTTGCTGCRTCACCATCCCTGCTGACTTGGGAAGTGTCGGCTCTGCAGCGCAATTTTGACAGCCTGCAGCAAACGCTCGGTTGGACAGCCGAGGCAGCACGGCAGCTCGTGGTGAAGCTTCCCCCACTGGTTTCTGTTGGACGAGGAACAGTGGAAGCAGCAGCAGCATGGCTGCAGCAGCTCTTTCCAGACGCAGAGCGGCTGGCAGACGTGCTCGGCCGTGGCCCACACCTGCTGACCAGCTCGGTGTAGCACCTGCGGGGCAATGCCGACACCCTGCGGGCTGCGCTAGGCTGGCAGGACGGCGACGGACAGCTGGCTGCCTTTGTGGCCGCTTACCCGCAGCCCTTTGCCACTGTCAACCTGAGCGGCGAGGGTGCAGCACACAAGCTGCGGCTGCTGAGCGAGGTGGCTGGCATCAKMKCYSMKGWGTGCCTTGCCGTGGGAAGCGGCTGCTTGAAGACGCGGCTGGAGACGATGGCTGCGCACTACATCCTCGCCCTGGTAAGGAGCCTTTGTTGTGAGTCTGGCACAATCATTACGTGACAGTTTTCTATGCTGCCATGATGGGTGTTCCCAGCTTCTGCCGTCCTGCCTTCCTTGCTGGCAGGAGCGGGCACCGGGCATGCTGTTCAACCGCTGTGGCGAGGTGCACCTGAGCTGGATCATCACCGTATCCCAAGCTCAGTACCGCGGCCGCCTGGGGCTGAGCGACCAGCAGTACCACGACTTTGTGCGGGAGTGGCCGCGCAGCGAGGAGGGGCGGCGCCTGCTGGAGGGGCTCAGGTGGGCCGCAGGGGCCGGCTGGCTGCTGCCTTTGGCTGCCTTTGGCCGCAGGCTGATGCTCGTCAGGGTGTGCAAGCCCCGCATGGCATATTTGCATGGCCTGACCCGAATGCCACGTGCGGCGGCATGAGCCTTTGCATCCTGCTGGCATGTTGTGCCGCCTTGCTCCCTCACCCACCACCCCCTGTTGTGCTGCGTGCAGGGCCGGCAGCGTGGAGGGCTGGCCACGCCCCATCTCAGCCGCCGAGGCGGTGCTGCGGTGGGAGGCCGAGGTGGAACAGCGGCAGCAAGTGCGGGCAGAGCGGCAGACGGGCGCTGCAGCGGCGATGGACGGCAAGCGGAAAGGCAGGCCGCAGCGCCGCAGCCAGCCGGCTGCCGGCAGCGGTGGTGCCGATGGTGAGGCAGCGGCGTGACACTGCCAGCCAAGCCAGAGCTCGCCAACGGTTGATGCCCAGCCGCCTGGTTGTGTACGAATGTTGATCTCTCCATGATTTTGACACACAGCGTGCATGCATCTGCTGACAGCTTGGCAGGTCAGTTAGCTCGTTTGTGCCAGTCGGGCACATAAACACAAGAGTCGATTATCTGGGTTGGGCGCCTTGGCCGGCAAGGTTGGTCAGGACGCTTCCAGCGGCGTGCAGTCCCAAGCGGTGCTGGCGATCTCAACAAACGTTAAGCTCGGCAAACTGGCGCCTAACCTCAGCATGTTGGGAAACACATCTGATACCACCTGGTCCCAACAGCAAAGCAGTGCACAGCAAACGGTTCTTAAGGCTGGATGCGCCACTGTCGCCCCTCAGCGCCGCCCAGCGCCATTGGCGGCAGCAGGAGCTTTGGCGCTCAGCGCACGCGGGATGGCTTGCTGAACGCGTCGCGGGCTGCCGCATCATGCTACCAACTGGTCGCACGCAACGAGCCCCCAGACGCTGCGTGCACGAGCGGCTTTGCACTTGCAGCTTGCGAGGCACACCCGCGGCCAGAGCTGTAGCTTAATCGTCCCCGCCAGCTAGCACGGTGAGCAGTAAGCATGCTGCTGGCCCCCAGGCAGCACCACCGGCCGCCGCCGCCTCTCCGCACTTGCCACCCGACAACCGAGTCTGGCTGAGTCACTCCCCCTTGGCGCCTTCTCCGTTTGTGCAGCAGAGCATCACCATGCACCTGACCAGCCTGCGCGCGCACACTGTACCAATCGCGCCCCTGCGGCCGCGTGTGGTGGCGGCGCGCGGGCCAGCACCCCACACCTGTCGCCGCAGGTGCACAGGGCTTTGCTGGGCGCCATTAATGCTGCTGCTGCTAGGCTGGGCGCGGTACACAAGGCACAYGTCACTCGTGATGCAACAAAATCCATGCTGTGATCCTGCAGGCATTTAGTGTGCGCTGCAGCGGCTGGACAGCCCGCACGGCCAGGCAGCAGCGGCAGCAGCGGCAGCAGTGGGAAAGGGAAACGGGGCCCCCGCACACACACACGTGAGCCGCAGCCGCAGCTGCAGGCCTGGCTGCAGCGAGAGCAGGGGTTATCAACAGCAGAGGCAGCCCAGCACGCGCGGCGGCTGGCGCTTGTGTTTGGCTCTCAGCAGGCGGCGCTGGACGGCCTGCCTGCCACGTTTGAGTGGTGCCGCAGCCGCGGCCTGACAGGCAAGCAGACAGCGCAGCTGTTTGACTTCATTGCGAGCCGAAGGCAGGCGAATGTGGTGCAGTTTGCGGCCCTGGTGCAGCCGGTGTGGCAGCTGTTGGACAGCCACATTGCGGCGTACGTCGAGCCGCTGCGGCAGGCGGGCAAAAGGCTGCCCAAGCACACCAGCCTGGCTGGGGTGCTGCGCAGTAGTGACGCAGCAGCCCTGGCGCTTGTCATGCCTCCCGGCCACGTGGAGGCCTGGCTGGCGGTGGTTGGGGAGCAGCTGCCAGCTGCAGGCATTGGCAGGCTGCTGACCACTCTGCCGAATGTGGTCGTCGGCAGCCCGGCAACAGCGCTGGMGGCAATCAGCTGGGTAGCTGATGTGCTGGGTGTGGCAGACCCAGCAGCGTTCTTTGCTGTAAATTCGAGCTTGCTGGTTTATGAGGTGGCGTCCCTGCAGCGCAGCCTTGACAGCCTGCAGCAGGGGCTCGGCTGGACAGCACAGCAGGCGCGGCAGCTGGTCATCAGGCACCCCCCGCTCCTTGGAATGGACCTAGAAACAGTGTGTGTAGCATATGCTTGGCTGCAGCAGCTCTTTCCAGACGCAGAGCGGCTGGCAGACGTGCTCGGCCGTGGCCCACACCTGCTGGCCAAGTCAGAGCAGCACTTGCAGGACAACGCCGACACCCTGCGGGCTGCGCTGGGTTGGCGGGATGGCAATGGCCAGCTGGCGGCCTTTGTGGCCACCTACCCGCAGCCCTTTGCCAATGTCAACCTAAGCGGCGAGGGTGCAGCACACAAGCTGCACCTGCTGACCGGGGTGGTGGGAGCCAGCACGGAGTATTGCCTGGGCGAGGGCAGCAGCTACCTGAAGACTCGGCTGGAGACGATGGCTGCGCACTACATGCTGGTGCAGGTGAGAAGCGAGTTGGGSTGCCATGCCTTSTTGCGTTTGTCTGTACATGCACGACTTGAGTATGCTGTGGAACCCAAGTGGGACTACGGCAAGGCCGGTCGCATTTGTCACTTAGGAACTAAGCAAGCTGTGGAACCAATTATGTCAAGGCCCAGCCAGTGCCTGCTCTCTCCAACTCAAATCCTCGCATGCACGCAGTCTGACTGCCACATTTCTGTTCCTTGCAGAAGCGCGCGCCTCACCTGTTCTTCAGCAAATTTGGCAAGCTGCAGCTGAACTGGATCGTTGATGCCGTCAAGCCGCGCTACCTCAACGCCATGGGCATGACTCGGGCCCAGCTGAACGCCATTGTGTGGGAGTGGCCGCACAGCGAGGAGGGGCGGCGCCTGCTGGAGGGGCTCAGGTGGGCCGGGGGGACTGGGTGCTGCTGCCTAAGGCTGCCTGGCGGGCCAGCGAATGCCGTCCTTTACATTTCAACAACTGCACATCTGCAGCCAGACATTCGGCTGTGCGCTTGGGGCACCACACCTCTTTCCTCACCCAACACCTCCCTTCTGTCCTGCGTGCAGGGCTGGCAGCGTGGAGGGCTGGCCACGCCCCATCTCAGCCGCCGAGGCGGTGCTGCGGTGGGAGGCCGAGGCGGAGCTGCAGCAGTAGGCAGAATGGCGGATGAGTGCAGCAGGAGCAGCGGCAATGTACGGCAAGCGGCAGGACAGTGGGAGGCACAGGGGTGGGTCAGTCGCGCTGGTGGCAAGGCAGCAGCACAAAGTGTAGTTTGAGCAGCTGCACTCAGGTGCTGCCGACCTGTTGTGCACTTCTGCAAGCCACTTTACTGTTCTTGACGCATTTATGCTGCGGCAGGTGATGCTCCCTCTCATCCGCTTAACAAAGTCTGGGCAGGCAGCGCCAGGTGCCGGGGATGCACAGGAAAGACGTGGGGGGCTGGGCTTTGCACCTAACCTACTTAGGCTTCAGCTTGCATTAGAACCTATTGCTCGATGGTTGCTTAACCTGCATGTGGTGGAAGCGATGCAACATGCGCCGCTGGCGCTGGGCCGCCGCTCCCGCTGGGCGTGCGGCAGCTCTGGATGCTGGTAGAGCAAGCTATGTAAACAACATTGTTGCAGATTAGCGGTTGATCGCGTCGCAGAACTCTTCGGGTGCTCAGGGGCGCAGGGCAGGGCGCGCCGCTTTGGCCGGCGTTGCGGGCGGGGCCTCACGCCCATCGGAGCTTGCCATCGAGCGCCAGTCATCCTAGGTATGCCGGCTCAATGCATGGGCGAGCCGCCGCGCCACATGCAGCCACACACAGTGCTCGCGGGCGAGCCCTCAAGCCCGCCGCTGGGCGCATTGTCCACCATCACGAGATGCCCGCAGCGGCGATAATGCGATCCTTACTACGCCCGCCGCTAGTTTCACTCTTGCCGCCGCCGCCGCCGCCTGCAGCCATCAGTTGCTCAGGTAGCGGTCTCTCATTTTCCCACAGGCAGCTGCCAGGATGGCTCACGCTCCTGAGGAACAGTATGAGCGCAAGCTGCGGCCCATCTACGATGCCCTGGATGCCCGCTCCTGGAAGGTGATCGGCCCTGCCTGGGGCTCACTGCCGCAGCAGCAAGCAGAGGGCTCACCTTGCTAGCTGGGGAATGTGGAGCGACGCTGCAAGCTGAGCAGCAGTGGTCGTTACCCCTGCCGTGCCCTGCAGTCGCTAGTGCATGTACCTGCCGCTTGCATTGGCTGTCTTGTGCGGCTGACCTCGGTTTCCCTGCTGTCCCTGCTGTTGTGCTTGATTTGTGTGCAGCAAGCCGCCAAGCTGGCTGAGGGTGTGCTGAAGAAGCACAAGGGCGACCAGCTGGTGCGTGGCACGGTTTCAGTAGAATATTCAGCTTTTGTTGACCAGGGCATGCTGGAGTACAGCAGGATGGCATGGCAGCAGTGTGGGAAGGGCTGCAGTCAAGCCCCAGCTGCATTGCACCCTGCCAGTCACCCGACGTGCGACTGCTGCTGCAAAGCCCACCTGCAATGGCTGCGGCGCTGCGGCTGCACACTTGCATGCCAAATGCTGCACGGCTGCTGCTGCACACCTGCTTGCCTGCAGGTGCGTGCGCTCAAGGCGTACGCGCTGCACCGCAGCGGCAAGGCGGAGGAGGCGCTGCAGGTATGCCAGAAGGGGTGTTGCTCGTTGCGCGGCTGTTTGGTTGATAGGAACGCTGCTGAATGGTGGCTGCCTGGGCAGTGCACGCCAGCCCTGGATAATGTGTGGATAATGTGTATTGGATTGCACTGCTGGCTCCTGCGGCTCCAGGCAGGCAGCAGGGCAGAAGGGCCTGCGAGCGCCAGCCCGCGCACTGCTCTCAACCCAGCACTGCTGGCTCACATCCCTGCATGTTGCTTTGCTGCACCCCTGCACATGTAGCTGCTGGCCGACATTGTGGGCGAGGGGCCTGACACAGAGCGGATTGTGATGACCATGACGTATACGTACAAGGCTGCGGGGCAGCTGGGCGGCATTACCAAGGTGGGCACTGCATTGTAGTGCTGATGTGCTTTGCTCTATTTGTCAAGTATGCACAAGGCGGCGGGGCAGCTGGGAGGCATTACAAAGGTGCGTGGGTGGCGGGTTGCTGCCCCTCAACATGATGTCTGCTTGGGCATGATGTCTGCTTGTCGCAGCATGTCAGGCTGGCACTGGGCGGGCTGCAGGGACAGGCGGCAGAAGTCAAGCCAATGCGCAATGTGCCCTTGCTTGCAGGCATATGTTGCGGCGGCTGAGAAGCACCCCAAGGATCCCGAAATCATGGCCGGCCTCTTCCGTGCGCACGTCAGGTGCGGCATTCCTCACATTGCTTGCATTCTTATTGGCCGGCCTGTTCGGCACGCACCGCACGCACATCATGCGGCTTGCTTGCGTGTGCCTTTGGCTGTGTGTCGCACCAGTGCCTCTGTGCATGCTCACACACAAGCCAGCTAATCGGCAGGCGCTCCCGCGTATGGCTGGGATGGCAGCCATGCAGTTCGCGCTGATTTTGCCCTTTGGCTGCCCTCACCCACCCCACCTATCCCTGACTCAACCCCACAGGGAGTTTGACTTTGTGCTGCAACAGCAGGCGGCCATGAAGCTGTCCAAGCTGGCACCAGCTGGCAGCGCCGAGGCAGCCGCCTATTCTTGGTGGGTGGTGACCGCTCTGGTGCTGCAGGCGCGGGCGGCTCTGCTGGGTCAGGACCAACAGGGGCGGCCGCTGGTCGCTGCTGGCGGCTCTGCGGCGGCGGGCGGCGGTGCGGCGGCAGCAGGCGCCAGCCTGCCGCCTGACAAGCTGCTGCAGCTGGCCGAGTCGATGGCCGGCAGGCAGGCCAAAGCCGCCGAGGCGGCGGCCGCCGCCAAGCAGGGGCAGGCGGGCAAGGCGGCGGCGATGGCGGCGGTTGGCTGGAGCTACGAAGCGCTGCTGCTCTACCTTGACATTCTTCAAGGGCAGGGCAAGGCGCGGGAGGCGCTGCAGGTGCGGCCGGCTGTGCTGGTGTGGGAGCAGCTGCTGTAAAGCAGCTTTTTGGGAGCCCGACTGTGTGTCAAGTGGGATGGATTGGGAGAGCAGGCAGGAAGCTGCTTCACCTGGCCGGTTTGGGCAACAGCCAAGCCGCTGAGCTGTCATGTTCGCCCTCCCGCCTGCCTTGCATGCTGATTGCGTGGACCTCCTGCATTCTCACTCCTGCTCCAAATCCCAGGTGCTTGAGGGCCCTCTGGCGGACGCAATTCCGCTGCCAGCCGACCGGCTGCAGCTCCGTGCCGCAGCCCTCATGCGCGCGGGAGATCTGCCTGCCGCCGCCGCCTGCTACCGCCAAGCGCTGTCTGCTGAGCCGGACGATTGGCTGTCCTGGCAGCTGTTCCTGGACTGCAGCCTGCCGGGCAGCAGCGGCGGCCAGGGCAGTGGCGCAGCGGGGGCGCGCTTTTCGGTGGGAGTTGTGGGCGGGCTAGCCGACATTTGGGACCGGAAGCAGCCGGCGGCGGTGCTGCTGGCCGGCCAGGAGGCGGCGACGGCGGTGGCGGCGGTTGAGGAAGCTTTGGCGGCGCTGCAGGCTGAGGTGGCAGCTAGCGAAGCCTGGAGCTCAGCAGCAAAGCGCGGTACGCTCAGGGCTCCACACCTGTGGCGCTGCGAGCTGCTGCTGCGCCGCTTGCGGCTGGCGGGTGCGGCCGGCGACTCGGCGCAGCAGGCGGCGCTGCNCAGGCGGCGCTGCGGCGGCAGCTGGGAGCGGCGGCGGCTGGCGCGTTTGGCAGCTTGGCAGGCAACTTTTCGTGCGTGGCCGACCTGCGGCCATACCTCGCCCAGCTGGCTGGAGAGGATGCAGAGCAGCTGGCCGCCGCCGCACACCGCTTGGCAGCTGAGGCCAACGCCGCCGAGGAGGCAGCACCCAACAGCGGCGGAAGCGGTGGAAGCGGCGGCAACGAGGCAGGAAAGGCAGTTGGCAACGGCGACAGCGCGCCCGCTGCACCCGGTGCTGCACCCGGCGGCGGCAGCGGCAGCGGGGCGTCAGGGGAGATTCGTCGCCTGCAGCGCCAGGTGTCGGCCCTCAGCCTGGAGGCTGAGCTGGGCCTGCCGCAGCTGAGCAGCGCCAGCGAGGCGGCGACGTATGCTCGGCGGCTGCTGGAGCTGTATCGCAGCCACATGCACTTGTCGGGTGCGCTGGGTCGGGGTGGGGGGCTTGGTTGGTGGGGCTGGGTGGTTGGTTCTGAACTAGGGTCAGCGAGGATTCGAGGGTGCAGGGTAGCATGGCAAATGTGGTGTTTGACTGAGACACCCCTTTGTTATGTTTTGAAACCCGTAACTCTGACCGTGCCCTGCAGCTTCCCTGGACGAGAAGGAGCGCGGCTATGGCGAGGATCTGGTCGCACTGGCTGCCGCCGCCCTGGTGCGCGGCGCGGCGGCGGGCGCTCCTGCGGATGCAGGCCAGCTGACTGGACCGCTGCTGCAGGTGAGGGTGGGTCGGTACACTCAATACACTCGGTGCGTCGGTTGGTACATTCAGTATTGGGGTTGGTACACGCAGTATTGGACCGGTTCTGCCGATGGGCGGGTGTGTTGCTGGGACTCCATGGCTGGGCGGGTGGAGAAGAGCGCACCGGCGGGTTCAGGCCAGCTAACAGGGCACGCGCTTCACATCCTAGCACCTCCCGCCCCCTCCGTTCTTACAAAACCAGGGAAGCGAAACATTAAACTCAAACTTTGTCCCCCACACCTCCCCCCAGGCCCTGCTGGTGCTGGAGGCGGCGCAGCAGCGCCGCAAGGTGTCGGCGCCGCTGCGGCTGGCGGCCACCGCGCTCTACAGCCTGCTGGGGGCGCCCTCTCTGGGTAAGTGGTTGGGTGCATGGGCAGAGCCTGGGGGCGAACGCTTGATGCAAGCTGCTACTGTGGCACGGCACATCCCATGCACCCCGCATGAACTTTGTCCAAGCACAGCCTGCTGTCTCCTCGCTCTGACTCTGCTCTGTTCCGCCGTCCTCTGTCCGGCTGCAGCCTCGGCCCAGTTTGCCGCCCTCGACATCAAGTCCATCCTGCACGACTCTCTCACCGGCCACTGGCTGCTGCCGCTGGCGGCGGCGGCGGGCGGCGAGGACGCAACTGAGCTGCGCCGGTGAGTGAACGAGCGTCTGTGCAATAAGAGGACATGCGCGTTTAGTCATGCCTTGAGCTGCATTGAGCAGAGTAGAGGTCTGCATGTATTGTCTGGCTGGCTGGCTGGCTCGGGGCGTTACACACCGCCTCAACAGCAAGTTCAACACGACCCGCTCGGCTCTTTTGCTGCAACCCCATTACCTACCAGTCCACAACCCACCTTGCCTGCTTGTTCCATTCCATCCTACCCGCAGCTGGGTGGAGGGCACCGCCCTGCTGCACGACCTGCACCAGCAGGAGGCGGGGGAGAGCCTGGCCACCGCGCTGCAGCACGGCACCTACTCCAAGGCAAGTCCATTTGTGTGTTGATATGGCCATGAACTGCTGTTGCAAGTTGTCGTGGATGGGTGCGAGGCGCAGGCCTGGCCACCGCGCTGCATCACGGCACCTACTCCAAGGTAAGCCGTAGCACTTGCGCAATGCGATGCCTTGTGCTTGGGCAGTCCGAGTCAAGGTTGATCTGTCACAGCTGTGCCCTCCNTTCCCCCTTCCCGGTGCCGGCTGCCTAGTGCCAAATCTGATCAGATCCATTTTCCCAGGTGCCCCATCTGACCGTTATCGCTGCCTCTCTTCCCTTTGGTCCCCTCCCAGGTGCCCGAGTTTGTTGACTTCAAGGAGCGGCTGCAGCACTCGCACGCCCGCGCCCTGGCCGCCGTGCTGCAGGTGTGCACCAGCGATGGCTGGGGCGGCTTGTGGGGAGGCATGACGGACACAAGATGCGGCGGCAATCTGTTAGACAATACAAGGGCCGCGTTGCGTCAAGCAGTTGCAGTTCAGAGCAGCCCTTGGATGTCTAGACTGCTGACCCCTCCCNGGTGGCATGCCACCCTTGGCGCAGTCCCTGCAGCCGGCATCTGGAGACAAGGACAAGCCAGCTGGCGGCAGTACCACGCTGACCAGCCTGTACCGCCTTGGCTCGCCCGAGGCCCGGCTGGCGGCTCTGCAGCACGCCCGCGCCCTGCTGCTCGCCAACAGCCCGGACACGGCAGCAGACAGTGCAGCAGGAGGTGCAGCTGGCAGCTCGGACGCAGGTCCGCAGCTGTGCTTCAATGAGGATCTCAGCACCCGCCCCGCCTGGTTCCCTCCTGCCCTTGCCGGCGGCAGCGCAGTTGCTGGCTGGTGGCAGGCAGCCATGGCTGGCGGCCAGTCGGCAGCACAGCAGGGCTACGCTTCCTGCTGGTGGTCGGTGCCCCAAGCAGCCCAGGGAGAGACGGCAGAGGCAGCAGCTTGGCGCAGCGGCTGCCTTGCTGAGCTACGAGTGCGGCTGGCCTGGGGGCTGATCGTCTCTGCTGACCTGGCCAGTGCCAGCGATGCGGCGGCGCTTGCCCAGCAGGTTCAGCCGCTGCTGGCGGCCAACGGCAGCAGCGGTGGCACTGCGAGCGGGGCAACAGCCCCTGCAGCAAGCCTGCAGGCTGCCGCCTGCTGCGCGCTGCTGGCCCTGCTGCAGGCTGTTGGCGGCGACGCTGCGGCAGACCTCTCTTCAGCGCAGCAGCTTGTTGAGGCGTGTAGTGCCGGCGGGCAGCGGCTGGCTGCACAGCTGGCGGCGGTGCAAGGCCTGCCGGTGCTGCCGGGAAGTGCCGTCTCCCAGGCCACTGCACTTGCGGGCGACTGCGCTGCAATCGCGGCAGTGTGCAGCAAGTTGAAGAAGCTGGCCAGCAAGGCCGCCACAGCAGCAGCGACAGCGGCAGGCGCGGCGGCTGCGGCAGCCACGGCGGCAGCAGGCGAAGTGAAGCAGGCAGCTAAGGCGGCAGCTGCTGCACTAGAGGAGCAGCAGCGGGTGCAAGCCGCAGTTGCGCTTGTGGAGGAAGGTGGTGCAAGCGGCGATGGCAGCACCGGCGGCGGCAGTGAGGGCGGCCAGCTGTGGGGCTTTGAGCCTGCGTTCGAGGCGCAGCCGGTGGTGGCGGCGCTGGTGCGCGGGCAGCTGGCGGCGCTGCGCGGCTTGTGATTGCAGTGAATGGCTGCAAGGATTAATTGGCTCAGAAGCTGCAGTGGTGGTTTTTGAGCTGGGCCGGCCCTGTAATGCATCATAAACGGGAGCAAAGCATGGTGGGGGTGGCATTGGCTGAGCGGAAGCTGTATGGGCACTCAGCCTCACGCTGTTTTGGACCCTGTGTATGAATGCCCTGCATCGTTACAATGTCGTTCGGGCTGGAGTGCAGTGGCGAGCACAGGTGACATTCATGCAGTTGTAAATTTGAATGGCAAAGCAGGAATGACAGCAGGACCCGGTAGGATACAGCGAGAAAGCAGGGCATAGCTAGGTGAAGCACACGGTTGCTCATCTTACTGCGCTGGCACACTTGCGGCGGCCCGCTCCGCCTGCAGGCGGCGGCACTCAGCCTTGTGCGCACGCCAGTGCGCTTTGCAGCAGGCCTCGCTGCAGTAGCGCACGGTGCCGCAGCCGCCGCAGCGGCGCAGGCTGTGTGTGGCGCCGCAGCCGGGGGCAGCGCAGATGCGGGGNGGNCGGGCGGGCKGGAGTGGCGCGCTGSCRCTGCTGCYGCCGCTGCCGCTGCCGCTGCTGCTGTGGCTGCCTCTGCTGCTGCTGCCGCTGCTGCTGCTGCTGCTGCTGTTGGCACTGCCGTTGGCGCCGCAGCAGGAGTTTCATTCTCAGCAGCTGGCAGCCCAGCATACGCCGCGTCAGCTGCCGTTTTTCTCAAAATTTTGGCAGCTTCTGCTGCCTTTGGGTCGGGTGAGCCATCGCCTGCTTGAGCAGCAGGGGAGCTGAGCAGCTGCACAAGTGCCGCTGCCATGTCCCACAAATCATCCCGCGGGCGCAGCAGCACACGCTGCAGGGCTAGCAGCAGCCCTGCCGCCAGCATCGCTGAGCAGCAGGGTGTGTGAACACTCAGGCAGACCAGGGTGACCAGCGCGAACATGAGTGCTCTGCTGTCTGCAGTGCACGTCAGCAGCAGGCGCGCCAGGGATGGGATGGCACCTGCCTCTACAATGCTGGCACAGGCCCGCGGCCCAGTGGACGCTAGGTTGCGCAGCGCACCGCAGCCATATTCCTGGGTGCAGGCAGCAATGCTGTTGCCGCTGTTGCTGTTGCTGCTGAGGCCTCTGCTGCTGCTGACGCTGCTGACCAGGCTGACCAAATTGGAAAGGGCGTTCGCATCATTCAGGAATGCCTGGCGAGCAGAATGCGCACTGCCCAGCATGTTTTGCACAGCCCAAGCAGCCAGGGTTTGCACCTTGGCACTGCTGCTCAGAAGCCGCTGCGCCAGCAGCGGGACAGCGCCCGCCGCCACAGCTGCCGCAGCACCCTTAGGCTCAGATACGAGGTTGATGATGGCGCTCAGAGCTGCGATCTGCGTGGCTGTCGAGCCGCCAGCCAGTGCCGCAACCAGGGGCGGCACAGCGCCGGCTACTACAAACGCCAGCCGAGTGCTGCTGGTGGCAGTGCTGCCCTGGCCGCAGCTGTAAACCGTCAGATCGCCCACCGCCATTGCCGCCCCGTGCCGTGTGGCCTGTGGGCCGCTCTGCAGCGCAGAAACGAGGGCGGGCACACCGCCGGCTGCAAGAATGTCGGCACCCCATCCAGAAGAGCTGGCATCCTTCGTTAAGTAGCAAATCACGCCAGCCGCTGCCTCGCCAAGCTGCCCAGGCTGCCCCATCAGCTGCACCAGCCGGGGGATGGCGCCGCAGGCCACCACAGCTGCCCGAGCCTCTGCAACATACACCAGCACCTGCAGCAGAGCCAGGCAGGCATGCTCCTGCACCGCTGTGCTGCTGCCGCTGCTGATCACTGCCTGCGCCAAGGCAGCAGCGCCGCCTGCTGCTGCAATGGCTGCACAGCCGGCGTCGGTGCGTGCACACTCGTTCAGTGCCCGAGCCGCCACCACCTGCTGCACCTTGCTTCTGCCACGCAGCTGCCCAAGCAGCGTAACTACATTTCCTGTGCTTGCCATAGCAGCCGCCTGTAGCGGGGCATCAGTGGGGCAACCAAGGCTGGGATCACAGTTGCAACGCATCCACATGAGGCGGTCAGGCGGCAACCGCAGGGTCGTCACCGGCCTGCAGCAGGTGTTCTCCCACGCAACGCGGCACACCTGCCTTAGCTCCCTGGGTGCTTCCAAGCTGCCCCAAGCCTGCTGCTGCAGCGGTGATGCGCTTGGGCCCCAGTTCGGCTGCAGGTCGCCGTGGTCCGTCGGCTGCCTACAGACATGTGTGCTGGTTGCTACAATTGCCGGGAGGAGCATGGCGGCTTCCTTTGGCCGGCCCMMGMMCCCCANTGCAGCCAGCTCCGTCTTTCTGCATTTCCAGCCTTTGCCCTCGCTGTAATCACCTGACATGTTGTCCAAGGACGCCAGGGCAGCTGCACTTAGGCTGCACTGACCGCCGTCACCGCCGCCGTGCCGCCGCCGCCGCCGCAGTCCGGTGGCAGCAGACGTACACCTGGATGCTTTCAATGGAAGGCTTGCACAGATTACGCTGGGATAGTTGCTGCATGGCACATAGCAATTGACCCTGTTCCCATGCCGGCAACGCATCACTTCTGCAAGAAGTTAAGCAGGCACGCACGCCATCGCTTCCCGCCTTGTTCATGTCGGTGCTGGGCTCACAACTGAAACACGGCATTCTATCAGAGGGGCTGCTAAAGTGCTCTAAAAACGCTGCAGGGGGGGGGGGGGGGCGATGAAGCAAGAAGCAAACAGACTTGACTACTGAGCACTGCCAGCATCCGGTGCTGCTGCGCCCGCGCGAGCCCGCTCCGCCTGCAGGCGGCGGCACTCCGCCTTGTGCGCCCGCCAGTGCGCTTTGCAGCAGGCCTCGCTGCAGTAGCGCACGGTGCCGCAGCCGCCGCAGCGACGCAGGCCGTTCGTTGTGCCGCAGSCGGGGGCGGCACAGATGCGAGGGGCGGGCGGGCGGGATGAAGGCACTGGCGGTGGCGCTGCTGGTACTGTTGACGGCACGGGCGGTAATGCTGCTGTTTCTGCTTCTGCTGCAGCCGATGCTGCCCCTGCTGCTGCTGCTGCTGGCGCTGCTGCCACCTCATCGGCTGCTGCAGCATCGGATGCAATCGCTGCCTGCTGGCTTGCCGACATGGCCCCGCCAACGGCTTCCACTGGGTCAGTCAGCTGCTGCAGCAAGACGCCAGCCATCTCTCGCACTTCCTGCCGAGTGCTGCCCTGCTGGATGTGTTGCAGGGCTGCCACTGCCGATGCCGCCGGCAGCTGCGAGCGGCAATCTGTGAAGCGCAGCAAGTTCTCCAGGGCCCCCACTGCATACTGCAGCGCGTCCTGATCGTGCTGGCAATGCAGCAGGTGCACCAGGGGCGGCACAGCCCCAGCTGCTAGGACGGCGAGGCATGCCTGGCGCCCGGTGCCTGCCAAGTTGTGAAGCGCACCAGCGGCGTGCTTCACCACGCTGACAACTGGCCTGCAAAACGTGATGCTGTCTGAGCCTGCCAGGCTGAGGACCCAATTGCTGCTGCTGCTGCAGCCGCTGCTGCTGCCGCTGCCGCTATCCTCGCTGCGCCTGCCTTGGGCGCTGTTGCTGCTGCTGCCACTGGTGCCCTGGCTGCCACCCAGCAGGCTCACCAGGGTGCCCAGTGCCTCGGGATGCTCTAGTATAGCACTGCCAGAGTGAGCAGCAATATTCTCCAGAGCGCATGCTGCCTGCCCCTGCACACCAGGGTCTGCGCTGCAAAGCCGTTCCGCCAGCGCCGGCACAGCGCCCGTTTGCACCGCTGCAGCTGCGCCCGGAGGCACAAGGGCAATGTTCGTCAGGGCAAGCAGAGCGTTCCTCTGCTGGTCTGCATCGCCGCGGGACAGCAGCGAGACGAGCGGGGGAACAGCGCCGGCTGCGGCGAGAGCGGTGGCATAGCAGCGGTCTTGATTGGCGATGAAGTGCATTGTGAGAATACCAGCGTGCTGTGCTGCTTGCGTGCCGTGCTCAAGCGCCCAGATCAGGGCTGAAATGCCGCCGGCTGCAGCAAAGGCGGCACACTCCTCCAAAGCCCCGTCCTTGGCGGTTAGGCAACACATAGCACCAGCTGCTGCCTCCCCTACAGCACCAGGCTGCCGCAAGAGCTGCGCCATTGTGGCAACCACACCACTTGCTCTTAATGCCGCTCGCTGCTCAGCACTGCTGAGAGACACAACCTTAAGGGCTGTGATGGCATGCTGCTGCACTGCCGCAGTGCTGCTGCTGCATAGCGCCTCTGCTAGGGCAGCTGTGCCACCGGCAGCTGCAATGGCTGCACAGCCGTCATCACCTCTGCGCGCTATTTCGCTCAGGGCTTTTGCGGCTGCCGCCTGCTGCACCTTGCCCCTGCTGCGCAGCCGCGCAAGCAGCGCGGGCACATCGTCCAGAGTGGCCATGCCAAATAAGTCAGCAGCAGCCTGCAGCAGCCAGGGGTGGATGCACAGTTTGGACGGGTAAGGTGCTGCCCGGCGGGCAAGCAGGCGACCGTCGGCGACGGCGCCAGGCCGCCCATCTGAGCTCAGCGGCTGCCACACGTACCTCAGCACAGTCGACCTGGCTCCT
Source organism: Chlorella ohadii (assembly GCA_025026875.1). Taxonomy (NCBI): domain Eukaryota; kingdom Viridiplantae; phylum Chlorophyta; class Trebouxiophyceae; order Chlorellales; family Chlorellaceae; genus Chlorella; species Chlorella ohadii. The sequence goes on along the minus strand of JADXDR010000066.1, from coordinate 86,114 downwards.
GGTTGCCTCTCTAAGCTGGGCCGGTGCTGCTGTGTGCGCCTCTGGGCAGCCGGTCGCAGCTCAAACTGTCGTAGCCCCTGCAGGCGCTGCTGCTCGCTGCTCAGCTGTCTGTGGGCGCTTGGGGTTGCCTGGTGACGAGCAGAGGCAAGAAAGCTGGCATGAGCAGCCACGGCATTCTGACTGCAGCCTTCACTCTGCAGCTGCAGCCTCCATTTCTCCATGATCACCAGCCATGTTGTCCAAGGACGCCAGGCAGTTGGCTGCGCCCTGCACTGACAGCCGCCGCCAGCACTGACCGCCGCCGCCAGCACTGACCGCCGCCGCCAGCACTGACCGCCGCCGCCGCTGCTGCCGCAGCCCAGCGCCAGCAGTTCAGCGAAGCACGTCTGGATGCATCGAACCCTGACAACTTTGAAAGCCCAACAGGCACCCTCAGTGCAAAGCTTACACCTGACCAACTGCTGCACGAGCGGCTGAGCATCCCTCTGAGAAGGTGAGCAGGCACACCTGCTATCGCTGCCCTGTTTGTTTGAACTCGGTGCTGGGATCACATGCGAAAGGCAATCAAACAGCATGCGCTGTGATGGTGCTCAGAACAAGCCTTTGTTGAATGCTGCACACAGACAAACAAGCAAGCAAACAGGCTCTAACTACTGGGCACTGCTGGCACCTGGCGCTGCTGCACCAGCGGCGGCCTGCTCCGCCTGCAGGCGGCGGCACTCAGCCTTGTGTGCACGCCAGTGCGCCTTGCAGCAGGCCTCGCTGCAGTAGCGCATTGTGCCGCAGCCTCCGCAGCGGCGCAGGCCGGTCGTTGTGCCGCAGCCGGGGGCGGCACAGACGCGAGGGGCTGACGGGCGGGCGGGGGGCGCTGGTGGTGGTGCTGCCGCTGGCGCCTCTCCTGCCGCGCCAGTTGCAGTAAGCACCTGGTGGTCTGCCGGCGCTGTGGCGTTGGTGTCCACTGGGCCAGTCAGCTGCTGCAGCAAGCTGCCAGCCAGGTCTCGCACATCCTTCTCAGCGCCGCCTTGCTGGATGTGCTGTAGAGCCGAAACTGCGCCCGCTTCCAGCAGCTGTGAGCGGCAAGCTGCGAGTTGCATCAGATGCCTGAGGGCCAATATTGCGTGCCACAGCGCCTCATTGTCACCACGAGAAAGCAGCAGGTGCACCAGGGGCGGCACTGCCCCGGCCGTTAGGATGACGCGGCATGCCTGCGGCCCTGCCTCTGCCAGGTTGTGCACCGCGCCTGCAGCCTGCATCGCAACATCCCGGCTGGCGGCACTGGTGCTGACGCTGATGCTGAGTACACCGGCATGGCTGCTGCCGCCGCTGCCGCCCTCTCTGCTGCAGACACTGCTGGTGCTGTCGCTGGTGTCGCTGCTGCCCAGCAGGCTCACCAGGCTGGCCAGCGCTCCAGGCTGCTCCAATACAGCCTGCTGCCTGGGCTGCGAGTCAGCGGTAATGTTCTTCAGGGACCCTGCTGCAAGCCCCTGCAACTCAGTGTTTCCGCTGCACAGCTGCTCCGCTAGCGGGGGAACAGCCCCCGCTTCCACCGCTGCAGCAGCGCCCTCGGGCTCAAAGACAATGTTTACGATGGCCAGCAAGGCGCTCCTCTGCTGGTCAGCATCGCCATGGGCCAGCACCGAAACGAGCGGGGGTAAAGTGCCGGCTGCGGCGAGAGCCGCAGGATAGCAGCTGTCACACTTGGCAATGTAGTGCATTGCGAGAGCTGCAGAGTGCTGCGCTCCCGGCGTGCCGTGCTTGAGCACCGAGACCAGGGCTGGCAAGCCGCCGGCGGCAATGAAAGCGGCACAGGGTTGCGCCGCCTCCATGTCGGCTAACAGGCAACACATTGTGCCAGCTGCCGCCTCTCCTACAGCACCGGGCTGCTGCATGAGCTGCGCCATTGTCTTGATTACCCCGCTTGCCGCCACTGCTGCCCGCTGCTCCGCACTGCTGAACGTCAACTGCATGAGAGCCATGGCAGCATGCTGCTGCACTGCGGCAGTGCTGCTGCGCAGTGCCTCTGCCAAGACTGATATGCCACCCGCTGCTGCTATGGCTGAGCAGCCGTCAGCCCCCTTGCCCGCCAGCTCGCTCAGTGCTCTTGCGGCTGCCGCCTGCTGCACCCTGCTTCTGCTGCGCAGCCGCGCAAGCAGCGCGGGCACATCGTCCAGAGTGGCCATGAAGGCCGAACTAACAGCAGCCTGCAGCGATTGGGGGTGGAGGCAAATGGGGGCGGGCGTGGCGCTGCACGGCGGGCAAGCAGGCGGCCGTCGGCGGTGGCGCCTGGCTGCCGATCTGAGCTCAGCGGCTGCTCCACGCACCTCAGTACACCGATCTTGGCTCCCAGATGCGTCCAAAGCTGCCCCGAGGCTGCTGTGTGCGCCTGTGAGGGCAGTCGGCCTCACTTCAACGGCTCTAGGCCACTGCAGGCCCTGTTGCTCGCTGTACTGAGGTCTGGTGGGTGGCTGCGTTTGCTTGGCAACGAGCAGGGGCAAGGAACTGGCATGAGCAGCCCAAGCAGTTCGCATGCAGCCTCCGCTCTGCAGCTGCAGCCTCCATTTCGCTATGATCACCTGCCATGTCGTCCAACAATGCAGGAACGCAGCTCCCAGGCACTGCCAACGCTGTTGCTGCCGCCGCCGCCGCCGCAGGAGCAGCAGCAGTCCAACGCCAGCAGAGAAACGACGCACTTCCGATGCATCAAACCCGGGCAACTTCGAAAGCCCAACAGCACCCGCATCGCAAAGCATAGACCTGACCAACTGCTGCGCGAGCGGCTGAGCACTCCTTTGAGATGGTGAGCAGGCACACCCGCCATCGCTGCCTGTTCAGCCTCCTGGGCTCACATGCGAAAGGCAATCAAACAGCATGCACTGCGATGTTGCTCAGAACAGTGCCTTTGTTGAATGCTACCACACAGGCAAACAAACAAACAATCAAACAGGTCGTACCTACTGGGCGCTGCACGCACCCGGCGCTGCTGCACCAGCGGCGGCCCGCTCCGCCTGCAGACGCCGGCACTCAATCTTGTGGGCCCGCCAGTGCGCCTTGCAGCAGGCCTCGCTGCAGTATCGCACAGTGCCGCAGCCGCCACAGCGGCGCAGGCCACTTGTGGCACCGCAGCCAGGGGCGGCACAGATGCGAGGGGCAGGCGGGCGGGCCAGGGCTGGCGCCACTGGTGCTGCTGGTCCTGCTGATGGCACCAGTGCCGCTGCCGCCGCCGCCGCTGCCGCTGCCGCCGCTGCTGTCGGTTCTGCGGACGCTGCCGCCGCCGGCATGGCTGGCGGTGGTGGTGGCGCTGCTGCAGGTGTTTCGCTCTCGGCAGCCGGCATCCCGACATAGGCCGCGCGAGCTGCCACATCTGCCAAATATATGGCAGCCTCTGCTGCCATTGGGTTGGGTGAGCAATCGCCTGCTTGAGCAGCAGGGGAGCTGAGCAGCTGCGCTAGTGCAGCAGCAACTTTGGTGAAATGTTCATTGCTGGAGCGTTGCTGAGCCTGCTGCAGGGCTGGCAGCAGCCCTGCTGCCAGAAGTGCTGGGCGGCAGGGCGTANGAAACAGCCAGGCAGACTAGAGTGATCAGTGCAAATTTTAACGAGTCCGGATCTGCACACGTCAGNCAGCAGGCGCGTCAAGGTGGGGATGGCGCCTGCCTCTACAATGCTGGCACAAGCCTGGGGTCCTATGGTTGCCAGGTTGCACAGCACGCCGCTGGCACACTGCTGCACGACGCCATTGCCGCTCATGCTGCTGCCCTCGCCGCTGCCGCCGCTGCTACCGCCGCTGCTGCTGCTGCTGTTTGACTCTTCATGCCCGCTGACACTACTGAGCAGGCTGATTAGGCTGGGCACAGCATTTGGATGCTCAAGCAGCACGTGACGAGCAGAAACTGTTTGGCCCGACATGTCCCGCAGAATCACTATGGCTGCAACGGTCAGGGCTTCCGTCCCAGCGCTGCTGATTTGAAGCTTCTGCAGCAGCAGCGGCACGGCGCCCGCTGTCACAGCTGCCGCAGCACCCATTGGCTCAGATGTGAGGCTCATCAGGGCATGCAGCACTGCGGCCTGCCTTTCGCCCGAGCCGCCAACCAGTAGCTCAACCAGAGATGGCACAGCGCCCGCTGCCAAAAAGGCCGCTTGGTTGCTGCTGTCGCCTGATAGGTGGCGCAAGACCAGCGCCGCTGTGTGCCGGCTGCCCTCAGTGCCGTTCTGCAGCACTGAGACAAGGGCTGGCACGCCGCCGGCTGCAACAACGTCCTCCCTCCATGCCGCACAATCTCGCCCCGCCACCATGCAGCATACTACGCCAGCTGCTGCCTCTCCAAGCTGCCCTGGCTGCGTCATCAGCTGCACCAGCCGAGGGATGGCGCCGCAGGCCGCCACAGCCCCCCGCTCCTCTGCAATGCACACCAGCACCTCCAGCAGAGCCAGGCAGGTATGCTCCTGCACTGCCGTGCTGCTGCCGCTATTTAGCACTGCCTGTGCCAAGGCAGCAGTGCCGGCCGCTGCTGCAATGGCGTTGCAGCCGGCGATGCTGCTGCCGGCCAGCTCGCTCAGCGCCCGTGCAGCCACCGACTGCTGCACCTTGCTCCTGCCGCGCAGCCGCCCAAGCAGCGCGGGCACATCAGCTGGGGTGGCCATGGCGGCGAGCTGCAGGGAGGGCATGCCAAAGGATTGTGCGGTTGTCTATCGCCGGTATGCAAAGACGAAGGCATAGCAGCACCGCCAAGCAGCACAGTGTGGAGCAGCGAGCGGCGGCCGCTGAAGCGGTGGCAGGTGCTGCAACAAAGCAGGTTAGAGCCCTGCAGGCTCACCTTGGTTGCTATGCTGTGTTCAGAAGGTCCTGGGGCGAACAACTGCCGGGCGCTGGGCACAGGACCGCAGTGCTGGGAGGCCGAGAGTGCACAGGCAGCTGCTGTGGACGTTTGGCAGATGCAGAAGGGCTGGCTGGGCAGTTGTGCTGACCTCCAGCTGCTCTGCTGCGGGGAGCAGCTGCCGCCGCCCATGTAGGCAGGCTCATCCTTCTTCACCCCTTGTCTACACCTCTTTGCTCGCCAGTGTCCCCTGTCTTCGCATACCATGGCGTCCAAGGCTGGCGGCAGCGAGCAGAGGGTGGCGCTCGTCACGGGTGGATTCCCTCTGCTCTGCTGCCTGCCTGCTACCTGCCTGCTGCAGCAATACATCACCGATCGGATGCTGCGCCTGCTTGCAGCTTGCAACACCACCTGCTTACCGCCGCCGCTACCCTGCCGTCGCTGCCGCCCTGCCGCAGGCGCCACCGGCATCACCGGGCGGCACTGCGTGGATGCGCTGCTGCGGCATGAGGGCTGGCAGGTGGTGACAGTCACGCTGCGCGACCTGCAGGGCCTCAGTAAAGAGGAGGCGGGGCGGGTGACGCAGGTGAGTGGGGCGCGGTGCCTAATGGGAGCAGCAAAGCGACTGATGCTGCAGAAGAGCGCCTGAAGGGTGGTGATGCTGACAGATGCGGGGGGCTTCGATTGCCGGCGCTCCCTGGTGAGCAACTTGCCGTAGTAAGCACTCATGGTGCTGCGCCAGTAGCTCGGTCAGCTGCAAGCCGGCGGTCTGCCGCCTTCTCAGCCTATCAGATTCCCTCCTGTTCTGTGCAGATCAAAGCTGACCTGTCCGACCGCTCGGCAGTGGAGAAGGCGCTGAAGGAAGCTGGAGTGGCCAGCGTGAGCAAGTGGCTTCCCAGTAATGCAGCACTGCCTCTGCAACAGCACTGATTAGCATGCATGTATTGTGCGACGCTCAGCCGTGCTTGAGCTGCATACCAAGCATGCACCAGTTCTTCCCACCCTGCATCTGCTCTGCAGCCAGGCATCGCCGACCCATCAACAAAACAGCACTGCCGGCAGCTCACACCACCCCTATCCTACCGCAATGTGCTTTCGTCTGCCCCCTTTTCAGGTGGGCTACATTTTCCACTGCGCCTTTCTGATGCGCCAGGAGGAACCCGCCGAGGAGTGCAAGGTGGGTCCGTGTGTGTGTGTGTGGACATGCTCGATCAGTCGACCGCCGTGCAGCCGGGTGACACAGATGCGGGCGCAGGCGCCTGTCAGTAGGGGGGCCACATCGACCAGTTGTGTGCCCTTGGGCCCGCAGATCAACCTGGGCATGCTGCGCTCGGTGGTGGAGGCGGCCGAGGCGCTGGACGGCGGCAGCCTGCGCCACGTGTTCACAATGGAGGGCGGCAAGTGGTACGGGTAAGTTCGGTGAGGGGCAGTCATCCAGCATGCTTGAATGCATCATGGTTGGACAGGCAGGGCAGCCTGCGCCACGTGTTTACCATGGAGGGCGGCAAGTGTTACGGGTGAGTGGCAGAGAGGTCAAGAAATGACGCTGTAGCTTGCTCTGCATTTCAGTCAGGCACTGCCTGCGCTGCCCGCAGCATCACACAAACCTCCGCCCTGCCCCGCCGCAGCAAGCACCTGTCCACGCCACCTAAGACGGCGCATTGCCTGCAACAACCCATTTTCCACAGCCAGCACCTATCCTCCGCCACTGCCCCCATACCTGCAGGCAGCACCTGTCCACGCCGCTCAAGACACCGCACCGCGAGGACGACCCTCCCATCATGGGGCCCATGTTCTACTACGAATGAGTGCCATTCTGCAGCATGCTACATTTGCCACTGTGCTGTACACATTGGTGCAATCTTTGCATCTGCTCAGCCGACTGGCTGCATTTCGCGTGCTGCATTTGTGCATGCAGCTGAGTCAAGGAATCAACCTTCCCTCCGCGCCTGCTCTCCTCCTGCCTGCTCCTGCTGCACCCTGCAGGGATACTTGGAGGACCGTGTGAAGGGCGGCGCGCGCTGGGCCTGGTCCGCCCTGCGCCCCAACCCCGTCTGCGGCTTCAGGTGCGGGCACTGAGCCGATGCAGCCCCCACCTCTGCTTGAAGCTGTTGTGCTGCCTGCCGCCTCATTGGCATGGCAACACGGTGCATCTTGCTGCTGTGGACTCACAAGCTCATTAAGTATCAAACGCTGTCTTGCCACTCACCTTGTGCAGCACCGGTGCGAGCTGCTCATGGGCGGGGCGGCTGGGAAGTGGAGCAGCAGCTGCGTCTGCAGCCGCTGGTTGCAGCTTCACCGCTTCATGCCATGCGTATGATGCGCAGCTGTTCGGCTTGTTGCATTCGCACCGTTCGCGTCTGTGCTGCAATCGACATAATGCCCTCCCCTTCCCTGCTTTCCTGAGAAAACTCGCCTGTCGTGCCGGCCCTTGCTGTTCCTGCAGGCAGCTTCATGAACCTGGCAGTGTCCATTGCCGTCTACGCCTCCATCAGCAAGGAACTGGGCCTGCCGCTCAGGTGAAAGCCTGCAGCAGCTTGCGGGGAGGACGATCGGTCGCTTGGTGACAATCGAACCTACAGTTGAACCTAAGGCGGGGAGCAGGCATGGCCTGCATCAGCAAGAGGTTGTGCTCCTGCTGCTGAAATGAACGGATGCAGCAGAAATGGGTGCTAGGTGCTCCCATGTTGAGTTGTCGCCTGAGCACCATCACAGCTGGTGCACACCCCAATCACTCCTGGCAGGTTCCCCGGCACGGCAGCAGCCTGGAATGGGCTGGTGGATGTGATTGATGCCGACCTGCTGGCTGATGCCATGGTGCACCTGGCCACCACTGAAGCGTGCGCCAACCAGGTGATTGGGTTTGACATGGCATGCCTTACATGCCGTTTATGCGCCAGCCAAGGTGTAGCGGGCGGAAAGCAGCAAGGCTGGGGGCCAGGTGCAAGCCATGCAGCTCGTCACATGCAGCCTGCAGCATCGATCATTGCAAGGACGGCACGTGGTGTTGCTGTCGCTCCATGTGGCCTGCGCATGCACTGCATGTCATCATCACACTAAACCGCCCCACTCACTGTTCCCCCCAGGCCTTCAACATTTCCAACGGCGACTGCTTCCGCTGGAAGGACATGTGGCCCGCCATTGCCGCCTGGTTTTGCATGGAGACCGCGCCACCGGTGCACCTGCCGCTCACACAGGTGAGGCAGCCATGAGTGTCACTTGGGCAGGCATGCGCGTTGGAGGGTTGGGCGGCATGGTGCTCTGGGGCAAGGTTGGGTGGTATGCTGGCATGGGAAGAGGCGGGTGGACACCAAACCTCCATGGAACTTGCTGGCAGGAGGGTCGGGCCATTTACGTCGCACTGTCACCCGGAGTGCAGATCATGGCGGACAAGGGCGAGGTGTGGCAGCGCCTGGTGGACAAGCACGGCCTGCAGGTGGGTTCATTGTGCCCTCGGACAGCATGGGACAGCGTGGGAGGGCATGAGAGGGCATGGCCGGGCTTGGGTCAGCATGGCACAGCATGGGCGGGCATGGGGGACAGCATGAGAGGCCATGGGGCAGCATTAGACAGCATGGGACAGCATGAGAGGGCATGGGGCAGCATGAGACAGCATGGGACAGTATAGGACAGTATGGGCGGGCATGGGGACAGCATGGGAGGGCATGGGGCAGCATGCGGACGGCAGGCGAGCGACCGTTTTTACTCTTCGGTGGGTGCAGGACACGCCGTACGACAAGCTGGCCACCTGGCAGTTCATGGCCTTCGTCTTTGACTTCCCAGGCATGTTTGCTTGCCTCCGTGCCCGTACCTGTGTTGGCTGACTGCTGCGGGGTGCGCCTGCTTGTGGCAGCTTGCGTGCGGCATGGCATCGGGTTGCATGGCTGCTCAAGTTGCTGTCTGCCGCCTCCTTCGCGGTTCACTTTTCCCGCCTCGCAGGCGACTGGTTCTCCAACACCAACAAGCTGCGCCGCACCGGCTTCCACGGAATGTGTGTGGACAGCGACGCCATGTTTGGCCGGCTGTTCCAGAAGATGCGGGACCAAAAGGTCATCCCCTGAGCAGCTGGAGGCTCCCTCATAGTTGGTTGCACAGCATGCGAAGCGCAGCTGGATGGCGGCTCATGTTGCTGCTGCAAGCAGCATGTCGATCATGGCAGGGATGCAGCGGCGCGAAGGTCGGCACAGCTCGCAGTTGACATGAGCTTCTGAGTTGCAAGCTTTTCGTTATGTATAGACGCCTGCTGAGCTTCAGTGGGCACTGGCAACTGCCATATAAGGCAGCAGCGCCAGCAGGCAGTTCAGGTATTGGGCGCAGCTCATGTTGCGGCGCTGCGGCGGCGCCAGCTGTCCGGCCGGGCCGACTGCCGGCTGCCGGCTTCTGGGCATGAGACGTTGGGTCACGGCGCTCCCATTCATCACAGGCGTTGCGTGTGGCACGGATCTGTTAGTCGGCGCTGGGATCGTGAAAAGGGCGCAGGCGCGATGGTGAGCAGCAGCCGTGGCTCCTGGCGCCACCACGTTGCTCTGCTCTGCTCGTGTGCATCTTAGGAGACTACAACCATGACTCCCAAGGGCATCCGAGGGCGCTGCGCTGCTGCCTGCCTGCTGCCGCCGCCTGCTGCCGCCGGCGCCTGCTGCCGCCGCCGCCCGGCGGTGCACCACCATGACGCCGGCACCTGCCGCCCATCGCAGGCCACCACAGGCGAGGCCTTCAGCATCGCGCTGGCAATCTATGCGGCTGTGTGCCTGGGCCTCCTGCTGGCCTTCACTTGGTGAGCTGCCGGCGGCAAGCGGCTGTTGTGGGAGCGCCTGCATTGCCTGTCGTTGTCGGGCCACCGCCCCACCTGCCATGCCAGCTGACGCTTGCAGCATGGGATGCCAGTAGCGCGCAGCATGCTTGTGCGTTTGGCGATCTGCCGCCATACTGCCACCCTTGCTGCCAACGCCGGCTGTGCAGGTGGCGGCGTGCGCCATGGGCCAAGCGGTTCTATGCACCCAAGCTGTTTGTCAAGCCTGGGCAGGTGAGAGGGAACTGGCTGGAATGGAGGCAGCAGCGTGCTGGGCGAGCATCATGTCCACGAGTCGTCGAGCTGTGATGTGTATCGCCAGTCGCTGCCTGTCATGATAGCCACTTGTCCGTCCCCTCTGCAATGCAGTTGAGCAGTTAGCATGCCCACCTTCGACGCTCCCGGCTCCATCCCTCCTCCCTCGCAGCCGCGGCCCAAGCCGATTGGCATGCGCTACCCGCTGGCCTGGGTGACGAGCACTGTCAGCGCGCCCGAGGCGGCGGTGGTCAAGTTTGCGGGCGTGGACGCCCTCATGTACCTGTGAGTGGGTCAATGTCTTGAATACGCCTTATAAATGAATTTGTAAGGTATGTTGGTCTTTGGTGGACGCCCTCATGTACCTGTGAGTCGAGTCTTTGTAGTCTAGCCTACCTTATTCTAACAGTGAGTGAGGCAGCCTTATTCTAACAGTTAACAGCGCTAAGGGCGTGGACGCCCTCATGTACCTGTGAGTGCAAATTGTAACAGTCATCGCGCATGAGACCGCAGGTTGCGCTTGCTGCACTCGCAAAACAGGGTCGTACAATGCCGTCAAGGTTGTTGGCGCAGCTGGTGGCTTGCTAGAGGAGCGGCAGCTGCGGGCAGGGGCGGTTGCCGCCGGGTGGAAGGCGAGCGGGCACTGTCCTCTGATGCGCCTGGCTAGCACTGCCTCGCCACGCCCAACGCGCCTGTGTCCATCCCGCTCTTCCACCTGCGCTGCATTAACCGCAGCAAGATCCTGCAGCTGGGCATCCGCCTGTGTACTGACTTCCGTCCACCTCCCCTCCTCCCCTTGAAATTTTTTTGTGCTTACAGCAAGATCCTGCAGCTGGGCATCCGCCTGTTTGCCGGCGTCAGCCTGCTGGTGCTGGCCACGGTGCTGCCCGTCAACCTGACCGGCGGCCAGGTGCGCATGGGGGGCTGCCACTGCAGGGCATGTGGGATGGTATTGTTCATTGACCTGGCCAGCACGCGAGCGCTAGGTGCCACATATCACTGCGTTCTCGTTTGATGATCGCTGGCTGTTGTGCCTGCCGCCGTCGGCGACAGCTCAGCAGGCTATCAAGGCGGCACGGCAAAGGGGTCTTGCCCATCCTTCTCAACTCACTCCTCACCGCACCCCTGCCACGCCCGCTTTGGCCCTTGACTGCAGGTCAGCCGGCTAGTGGCGGCGCAGCCGGCCCCCGTCCCCGCCTCACAGTTCACCTACTGGCTGCCCGCGCCGCCGCCGCCGCCAGCGGAGAGCGACCAGGGCTTCTCAGTGGAGAACACGCAGCCTAAAGTGGTGGAGGTGGGTGTGGGAGGCTGGTTGACAATCCGCAGCCGCCCGCCTTCAACGTGTGCAACCCGCCTGACCTTCGGGGAGCCTCTTCTTCGTCTTACACGCTGTAGTGCTTGATGCTGGTGCCTTGATTCCTTTCCCTGGCGCAGCCGCCGGCGTTCTATGTGCACAACCTGCCCCCTGCCCCCGCGGGCGTGGAGTGGTGGGAGTACCGGCCAGGAGTGCCCCTGCTGCTCTCGCCCGCCGAAGTGCTCGGCGTCAACTACAGCAGGCACATGCTGCATGCTTTTTGCTGGTCGTTCTCCTCGGCGGGCGGGGCATCTTGCGATGCATGGCGGCAGCTGCTCAGCTCATCTCGCTGCACTCGCTCGCCTGGGGAACCTTGCCACCTTGCTGTGTGGCACATCTATGCCTTCTGCCCGCCCTGCCGCGCTGCAGGTTTGGGTGGCGGTACGATGCCAGCTACCAGGCGGTACAGTACCGCTTCTCCGACCTGGACAAGGTGTGCCATGCACAGGGGTGCACGCTGCTGCTGCAGATGGATGCACCTGCTCACTGATTTGGGTGCAGCTGCTGCTGCTTCTGGCTGTGTCGTCCGCTGCTCCCACAGCGGGAGCCTGCACTGCACCCTCACCTGTGAGATGCTCCTTGCTACCGCCCTGCAACCCGCCAGGTCACCATGTCCAACATTGAGGCGGGCAGCAAGCGGCTGTATGCGCACGCCGTGCTGGCCTGGGCAGTGTCGCTGTATGCGCTGCGCCTGCTGTGGCGCGCCAACCAGGACGCTGTGCGGTGAGCAGGCATCGCTGGCAGCTGTCATGCGGTGGTGGGGACAGCAGGCTGCACTGTGGCAGCTGCATGCCTGCAGGCCAGGCAAAGAATGGTGCATTGGGGCAGTGTATGTTCTGCAGCCGACTCTCTGTACTTGCAACAGCAGGTCTGCCGACACGACGCACTTGCCTTGCCCGCCCTCCTCCTTGCCACAGCCTGCGTGTGTACTACCTGCTTGGTTCCGCTTCCTTAGTCTGCACATTGCATACACCAACTGGTCTTTGTTTTTCTTCTCCTGCCGCAGCCTGCGCGTGTACTACCTGCTGAACCGGCCGCCCGGCGCCGAGAGCCACACCGTGCTGCTCACAGACATCCCAGGTGGGATGGATTGCATGGGGTGGGAATGAATGTAGATGTGAAGCGGTGTGGAGCAGCTGCCTGTGTTGGGTTCTGGTTCGACCTGTGCTGCTGCACCCCCACACCACTTCAGCTGCTCCCTGCCACCACAATTCCAATTCCATTTCAGGCATCGCCTACGGCACGGTGCCGCACCGCATCGACCACACCCTGCTGCGCTTCCTGCCCCGCCGTGAGCTGGTTTGCATGCCTATTGGAGATTGGGTCAGCAGCAGCATCCAGGCAGCCTGCTTGGCTGGGAGCGCATCTCAAGCTTGCAGCCAATGGCAGCCTACCCCACCACCAACCTCCTGTCGGCCCTTCACNTACNTCTCCATTCCTGCAGGTGTGAAGTCCTGGATCGTGGGTGCTGCCTCCCAGGGCGTGCGCAGCGTGGGCAGCACCCTCAAGCTGGGTGCTGGCTGGGTGGCCGAGACCGCCGGCAAAGTGGCTGCCGGCAAGGGCGGTGCTACTGGCACCNTCAGTCAGCGCATTCGCTGCGGAGGCCCAGCCCCCGGGCGATTTTAGCANTTGCGGCGGGGCGGCGGCAGGGCGGAGGGCAGCNTGGGCGCACCGCAGATCACAGAGAGTGCCTGGGAGCNAGGTGAGCTGGATGAGGTTGGGCATGCTGTGGTGCNTGTTTTAGAGTGTCTCTGCCTTCCTGCAGCTGCAGCTCTACATGTCGGTTTTGTGCCATCGCAACATTAGGTGCATCGCTGTGTGTTGCCCGCGCGGCCGCCGGCTGGCCTCCTCCACAAGCCCCTTGCCGCTGTTGACTGACACAACATCTGGTCATCCCCCGCTGCAGGCGGTGCGCCAGCTGGCCAGCGGAGCGACCATTCAAGAGGTGGTGGACCGAGAGATGCGCTCCATTTTCGGCAACGAGTTTGACCATGTGGGTGGTTGTGCAACAATGTGGGTGCTGTAGCTGGGGTGGTATTCAGCAACAGGTGGTGGACCGAGAGATGCGGTGCATCCTCGCCAACGAGTTTGACAATGTGGGTGGTTGTTTGGGATGGGTTTGACCATGCAGGTGCTGCAGCTGGGACAACAAGCAGGTTGCACTTGTACTGCAAGCTTACGTTGCAGGCTAACCTGCTCTTTCACCCGCCACAAGGTACTGTCTGGATGCACCAGTGGCAACTCCAGCTGCCGCCCTGCCCTTTTTCAATGCTGTGCAGGCTTCCCTCGTCTTCGACACCTCCTCCCTGGACCCGCTGCTGTCCGAGTGCAGCTGCCAACTGTCAATACACAACATTGCCCCACTGGCTTCCTGCTTGCACAGGCCTCCCTGGTGTGTGACACTTCATCGCTCGACCCGCTTCTGTCAGAGTACGGCGCCCTCATGCGCTCAGCCACGGACCTGATCGACCATTACGTGGGCCTGAAGCTGCGCAACCGCGACATCAAACCAATCAAGGCGGGTTATAAGCAAGTGGTTCTGTTCAGCGGTGCTCACCTGCAGTGCATGGTCGGCACAAGATTGCACCGCACCCGCACTGCAACCCAATTGGTGCGCCTGCTTTGACTGCTGCTTTAGCGCGTGAATCCGTGTTTTCCGGCCTGCACCATCCCATTCACCCCCGCCATCCCATTCACCCCTGCAGATCACCGTGGTGCCCGCCAAGTGGGGCGGCTGGGGCCTACAGCGCTACGGCGCCTCGCCCCGCCGCGTGGACGCACTGCAGCACTACAGGTGCGAGGGCGAGTGCAGAGGGGGTCTGCCCTTGTCCTCACAGTTTAGTGCAAGCCCATTTCCAGCTTGCTTGCCTCGCTGGCCTTCTGCTTTCGCAGCTGCAAATCAGCAAATTTCGTGGACGCTCTTGCAACCTCCTAGTTGTTCCAATTTCAATCTTCCCCCTTGCAGGGACCGCTTGGCAGAGGTGTGGCGGCAGATGGCCGAGGAGCGTGAGGGCGCGCTGCTGCGCGTGGCGCCGTCTGCTTTTGTCACCTTCCGCACGCGCGGGGCGCAGGTGAGTGAGGGGCGGGCGATTGAAATGACGATTGAGCGGGCGACTGCTGCAGTGACAGTCATGTGTCTCGATGTGGGTATGCATTGCGCGCGTGGTGCCTTCCGCCACTTGTCACCGTCACGGCGGTCTGCACAGGCACCAACTGCGACTTTCTTCCTTCTCTCCAGGTGGTGGCTGCCCACTCGCTCATGCACCACGACGCCACGGCCTGGCGCTGCCGCCCCGCCCCCAACCCCGGGGAGGTGGTGTGGCAGAACGTTGGGTGAGGCCGCCGTGGTTGGGTGGATGGGTGAAAGCATGCCTTTCTGACTGTTTCCCAACTTTCTCTTAACCCACTCTTCCGGTGATCTGCACCACAGGTGGCGCATGTGGGAGCGGGCCGGCCGGAGCGCCCTGGCCTGGGCCGGCTTGCGTCTTTGTCCATCAGAGCTCTGTCCTCCCTCCTCCCGATCTTGCACCACAGCTGGCGCATGTGGGAGCGGGCGGGGCGGCGCGCCCTGGCCTGGGCCGCCTTTGTGGCGCTCTCCCTGTTCTACATCATCCCTGTCACGGCAGTACAGAGCCTGCTGGCCCTGAACAGCGTGACCGGCTGGCTGGCCTCCGTGCCGGTGGGTGCTGTGCTGCTTGAATTTTGCTAGCTGCGGTGCCGAGCCTGCTGGCCCTGAACAGCGTCACCGGCTGGCTGGCGTCCGTGCCGGTGCGTTTGCATTATGGTTGGCCACTTGGTTGTACACGTGTGCTCTGCAAATGGGAGGGTGCGACCTGTCCCCTGCCTCATGAGCCTCCGAGCCCATTCCAAAGCTCAGGTGCTGAACGCGCTGGTCACCGCCATCCTGCCGGGCCTGGCCCTCAAGATCTTCGTCAAGCTGCTTCCCTGCCTGCTGGCCCTGCTCAACCGGCACTCGGGTGCGAGAGTGGGGCAGGGAGGCCGGCAAAGTGAGCGTGCATGTCTGCATTGTTGAAAGGCTGCCGGCTGCCTGTGCGGTGTGACACATTTTTTAAAGTCCCTACATGTGTCTCTGCTGCCCTGCTGCGCAGGCATGGTGAGCGCGGCGGACATCGACCTGTCGGTGGTCACCAAGTACTTCATCTTTCAGGTGCCTGGGCGCTTGCTCCCTTCGGTGTTCAGGAACAGCAGATACTGGAACTTGCTTCGCTGTTGTTCTTGCGCTTGCTCACTTGCTCTTGCTTCGCTGTTGCTCTTGCGCTTGCTGATTGGTGTCGCCTGCCGTTCCACATTGCTTGCTACTCTCACCCATGCCAGGTCATCACCGTCTTCTTCGGCTCCTTCATCGCCGGCAGCTTCGCCAACCAGGTGCGGGATGATGCATTTGGCCATGAACGAGCATGATGTTGTGTGGCAACAAAGATGATGGACGGTAGCAATCATATGTTGCAACGACGGGTGGCGACTGCCGTCCAGGACCAGATCCGCTGCACCTTGGCACCACGCTGCCGCGGCTGGCTCATCATCGGAGCGCAACATCTTTGGTTTGTGTCCAAAGATTTACCATTCCTTTGTCCTTGCAGATCCGCCAGCTGGTCAAGAGCCCCGGCTCCATCCTCACCGTGCTCGGCACCGCCGCTCCGCAGACCGCCATCTTGTGAGCCGCGCTGCGCTGCGCTGAGCTGTGCTGTGGTCTGCTGTGCCACTTTGTGATGTGCTGCATGCACTGCTCCGCAGATTGCCATCATGCCTGGATGCTTCAGCTGTGCCGTGTTGTGCGTCGACTTTCTTCCTTTGCTTTACAGCGTTCGCCCGTCTCCTTTCTGCAGCTTCACCACCTACGTGATGCTGCAGGCGCTGCTGGCCAAGCCGCTGTCCCTGCTGCGCCTGTGGGACCTGGTGGTCTACTGGCTGCGCTCCAGGTGAGCTCCATTGCTCGTTTGCTGGTCAGGGCTTGAACAGCAAGGGCGAGGGCGGCCGCTGCGCCTGTGGGACCTGGTCGTCTACTGGCTGCGCTCGAGGCTAGTTCAATTGCATCGTTTGCTGGTCAGGGCTTGAACAGCAAGGGCGAGGGCGGCCGCTGCGCCTGTGGGACCTGGTGGTCTACTGGCTGCGCTCGAGGCGAGTTAAATCGTTCCATTCTCATACTTGTATGATGGTTGAGTAACAAGCGTAACGCCTTGCTGCCCCTGTGGGACCTGGCCGTCTACCGGCTGTGCTCCAGGTGAGTTCCAAGTTGGTCACAGTGATTTGATTTGTTAAGGACAACTTTACAAGAGGATGGGCAAAGTCTGCTGCTCCGCTCTGAGACCTGACCAGGTCTCAGGACCAGTGTTGGTCCGCTGGCTGTGCTCTCAGGCGAGCTGGATTGTCTTGGAAAACTTGGTGAGCTCGAGCTGGCCATCCATGGATGCCAACCGGCTCAAGCTCACCAAGGCATCCGAGCRAATCCAGCTCGCCTGGAGCGCAGCCACTGACCAAACCATCCAAGCCAGTCCAGCTCGCCTGGAGCGCGGCCGGTGGTTCCATCTTTGGTGGTAGGCGGATGAGCCTGCGCACGCATATCCACTCCTGCAAGGTTACTNCCCTTTGGAACCGTTTGCCTGAACCGCAGGCTGGCCGCCACCGAGCGTGCCAAGGCTCGGGCCTGGAGCGACCAGTGTGCCATCTACGGCGGCCTCATCCCAGGCAGGCGTTCAGCTGAAAATCGCTAAGATCTGGCACGTGCAGCAGGTTGCAAATGTTGTGCAGCAGAGTTGCAGCCGTGGTGGAGAAGTGCAGCCACGGGCTGCTTTTGCAAGCTCAGTTGGTGCTTCATTCCGCCCCTGCAGACGACACCGTGACGATGCTGCTGGGCCTCGTCTTCTGCCTCATCTGTGAGTGGGTTGGAAAGCAGAGATGTCCTGTACCTACCAGCATGTGTGCTCTGCGCACTGCTTTCAAGCTGCCACGTGGTTCCGCTGAACTGTGCCGCATGCCCTGCCTGGCACCCCGCTCCTTCCGACTTGCGTTGCACCCCTTTCATCAATCCACTGCCAGGCCCCATCATCGCCCCCATGGCCCTCGTCTACTTTCTGNANTCGTCTTCGTGGTGTGGAAGTACCAGCTGCTGTGTGAGTGCAGTGCACATGCGGGGCTGGCAGCCGGTGTGCAAGGGGGCAGAGGGAGGATGCTGCATTTGGCCGGTTTGGCTCGCTTTTTGTTAGAAAGCAGCAGCTGCTGGTGCCGCCTGCCATGAAAGCAGTGCTGGTGCTTGCTAACATGCCAAATTTACCGCCCTCTGTTCTTGATCCGCTGCTGCAGACGTGAAGGGCGAGCAGTACCAGAGCGGTGGGCAGGTGCGGCTGGGAGGAGGGAGATGCACCTGGCGGCCTGCAGTGCACTTGCATGTGTGTACCTTGTCGGCATCGTCATGGGCAGTCTGCCCGTGCAAAATTCAACAACCAGCACTATGCGTCAGCGCCGGCGCGCCTCCTCAGCATCTTGTTTCGCTCATGATCGAGACCCCACTTGCACCCATTTTCCACCGCCCCCGCAGGCCTGGCCGCGCGTGCTTGACCAGCTGTGCTTCGCGCTGGCCCTGCTGCAGCTAACCATGATGGCCATCCTGGGTGAGGGGGTGAGGGTGGCTTCTGACCAAATCACAGTTCGTAAAGCAGAGAAAGGGATGGTTGCTTGAATGACCATGACGGCGAGCCTGAGTGAGCTTTGCTGGCGGGCACAGGTCCGGGATGTGTGCAGCCAGAGAGGGGGAGAGTCTGCGCGATGCTGGCTAAGAAGGCAGGCTGGCAGCTTGACCATGATGGCGATCCTGGGTGAGGGCGGCAGACGTGATTTCTGAGGATCTGTCTCAGAATTCAGCAGAGTTGGAAGGATTTCTTTCGGAATTCTGCAGGTCGGAATTCTACAGGATGCTGTGGAGTTCTGTGGAGTTCTTGGGACTGCTTCCACAACATCCTCGAGGGGAGTTGAGCAGCCTACCAAGGGCGTGACACTTCCCGTCCCATCTTCTCTTGCCCTCGCCCACAGGCATCAAGCGCACGGTGGTGCCGCCGCTCATCGTGCTGCCCCTGCTGCCCATCACCGGCATCTTCTGGCTCGCCTGCCGCGCCCTGTTTGGACGCGCACAGCAGGTAGGGCGGACGGCGGCAGGTTGTCGCTTGTGGGCTTGAGGCTAAGCTGCCTGCCGCTGCTGCATGGGCAGTACAGCGCAGCACCTGTCCTCAGGACACTCTTTGACGTCCGCCCATGCTGCCCCTGGGTGCTCAGCACTAACAGCAAACCTTGCGTTTCTGACCAGACCCTGGGGCTGGCGGATGCCGCTCAGCTGGATGCCACCGAGACCGAGGCCGAGGCTGCTGATGGGCCCGCCTCGGGCGCCACGGCGGCGGGGCGGCGGGAGCAGGCAAAGCAGGCAAGGCGGTGGGAGCAGGACGGCAATGTTCGTTCAGAGCGTTCAGCCCATGCTCTGCATACCTCTATAGCGCATGCGCATGCGCGTCAGTGAAGAGACCCTGCCCTTGCATCTGCCCGCCCCTTTGACCAAACCAAGCGCTCCCTACTGTGCACCTCCCTTCAGCTGTATGTGCCGCCTGCGCTGCGTCAAGACGTGCCTCTGGCGCCCGCCTGCAACTCAGCTGTACCTGCCCCACCCTGCACCTCTCTGCAGCTGTACGTGCCCCCGGCCCTGCGGCTGGACGAGACTGAGTTCACCGCCTTCTTGCAGGCACGCGCTCTGCTGTGTCGAACTCTGTGCCATGCCTGTCCTGCAAGCACTGCCCGCAAGCTGCAGGCAAGCAGAGCGCTCTGCACTCTCCGCTGAGTGCACTGCACCCACTAGCCTCAAAACGCTGCTGCCATTTTCCCGCCCTTCTCGTCCTGCCCATCAGGAGGCGGACGCCATGCTGCACTTCTTGGCCACCGGGGCGGGCGGCGAGGAACTTGAGGTGAGTCTGTGCAAGATGTGAATGCTGGCTGCGGGTGGCGGAGCTCTGCCCTGGCTGGGTGCACCACCGAATGCAGTGCGCTCTGCTGGAGCCGCGAACTCTTACCGGCTTGCACACTTTTTGACACTCTTCGCCGTGCCCTGTCACTCCCATTTCACCCTTGCCAGGCCATCCAAGCCCGTGCCACCGCCACCATGGATGCCGCCGCCTTTGTGACGGCACAGGAGGAGGCGGCTGCTGAGGGGCCCTGGGAGGGCGCTGAGGGCTTCCCAGATGCCCAGGCCTTCCCTCCTCATCGCGCCGCCTCTTCAGGCTATGGCCCCCGCCGCCGTGGCAGCAGCGGCGCGGGACCAGCGCGCACCACCAGCGGCGGCGGGGAGGTGGTGATGATGCACAATGCGGCGGCGGGTGTGCGGGGGACCACTGGCAGCGCTGACGAGGCGGGGGTTGGCAGCAGGCAGGCGGAGCGCAGCTTGGATGTGGAGCTGGGCACGCGCCAGCACTCCAACTAGTCGACTCCCTTGGTACCATGGCAGACGGCTGCCGCAGCGGTGCCAGCCTGCCTTGCACAGTGCGACGCCGAGCTGGCAGAGCGTCAGCACTCCTTTTAGCAGGAATTCTTGGTTGATTTAGTGCGCGGTGTGTGCGGTAGAGAGCTGAGTGTGATGCCAGGATGCAGGGGGATGGGCAGCTGGCGGGCGGTTCTTCACTGCCCAACTCCCCTGACTGCGGTGTGCGCGAGATGCCACGGCGGCTGGCAACAGGCCACTTTCCCTGCCTTGTAAATTATCAAAGCGATGCAGAGTCCACATTTGTGCATTTCAATGCATGTCAGATCCCTGCTGGCTTCTGGCTTGGTCGCCTGAGGTGCGATTCAAGGTTGTCCGCCTACGTGGCAACTGCTCATGCATTCTGCTTATGCGAGCCATGTTAGCGCACAGCACCACGCCGCATGCGTCTCATGGAGCCCTTCCACGTGAGCTCAAAACAAACATTGCATGCTGCTCATGCAAAGGATCGTACAACAGCGCATCGCATGCTGCTCATGGAGGCCTTCCATGTCAGGGTCTCAGCATGGTCCAGCAGCATGGGATTATTGCCTGCTGGTCTTCCTCGTTGCCACAGCGCACTCGAACTGGTTCAGCAAGTTGTGGAAGGACACCACGCCTCAGGCTGACATGCCGCCCACGTGCGCTGTAAGGTGCAATCGACGTGTCTGCACTTCCTTCCTGCAGGTCAGCGCCACGTCGTCCCGCATCATCGCCATCCTCTACGGCTTCCTGGCCACCGTGCTCATCAACACATGTGAGTTTGGGCGTGCCCTGGGTGGAGGGTGGCTTGCTGGATGGCCTACTGCCCACCGTGCTCATCAACACATGTGAGCGCCGCCTTCAGCGGCAGCGGCTGGGGGGATGCCATGATTCATTGCATTTGGAGTGAAAGTATGTGCCGTCTCACTGCCATCGGGGGCCGCATGTGGTTCAGCCGTGCTTGTTGGGCAACCCTGTAAGTTGAGCCGGCTGGTTTGTGAAGCAGCGCAACCCCCGTCATCCCATCCAGACTGCGCCAACCTGGCGGCCGCCCTGACAATCAGCCAGCTGTCCACGCCCATCGATTCAGTGGATGACCTGCGTGGCAAAGCGGTCGGCACTGTCCCTGTCTGTGGGCCGTGCCATGCCGTGCATGACTGTCCCACGGGGATGCGCTCTTGCTGGTCAGCCGTGGTTGCAGTCATGCAGCGTCGGGCGCACTTGCTGCCAGGCGGCAACACAAGGACCGAGCTTGCATATTGGATGTGCTGTGCCGCCTCCCTGCCATCGTGCTTGCAGACTTGCCACGCCTGGCTAAGTGGGGCATTGCACCCTATGAGATGCCATTCGATGTGAGTCGGGAAGCTTACTATCGTCAATATCTCACCGGCGGCATGGCAAAGGGCCAGCTCCGGCAATGCATGCACCTGTGCTCTCCATGCACCTGTGCTCTCCATGCACCTGCGCCTCCTCTGTTGCAGGGCGTGCAAAGCGCGTTCACGGACTGGCTGCCCAAGCTCAGGGATGGGGTGCTGATGGCCACTGCTGTAGACGAGCCGGTGCAGCAGGCAAGCAGGGCAGCAGGCAGCACCGCCAAGCAGGACTGAGCCAAGTGCCGACTATCGTTGGTACTGCAGAACCAGTTGATGTGCGCCAGCTGCAATACTTCGGGCTGTGCCTCATAAGCAAGGTCACAAAGACACTCATCATGATGCATTAAGCGCCTTGCTTGCAGTACGTGGCGAAAGAGGCGGGCTGTGCATACCGCGTGGTGGCCTCCTTCGCTCCATGTGAGTGTGCTGCTGTCTGCAGTTGTTGGCTGTTGNCCTTTTGTCTAGCCTAGCKWRGGGGGGCAGTTGATTGGTCGCGGCTGCTGTCAGCAGCAGCGTTTCTCCGTTTCACATAGCTATTGCTCTTGGAACCACTGCCTGCAGTTGATTTTGGGCTGGCGTGGCGCATCGGGACCAATGAATCGCTGGTCGATGAATTGGACCGGCTGATTCTGGGGCTGCAGGAGGACGGCACCGTGTCGCAGGTGTGCTGCACACGGGGGCATGGTCAGCAGGCCCTGCCACAGACCAGCTGGCCGAACACCAGCATTTGCTGATGCACCATCAGCTGCGTGCAGTATCGTTTGGCCTGCATCGCGTGCACACCAGCTCCAACCAAGCAGACGCAGTGGGGGTGCAATGTGCTGAGCTTGCCAGCGCATCAGTTGCCCAGGTTGCCTGTCCAGCTATCGACCTCGCTCTTGGCCCGCTGCCCACAGCTGCGCACAATGTACGTGGATGTGCCCCGGACTGAGTGCGATGCGGGCCTCAACCAGCAGGCCGCCATCACTTTCGACCAGGTGTCAGGTGAGGGGTCTTGCAATAGGGCTGCCCATCGTTTCAACCTGCTGCGGCTTGAAATGACAGCTAGTGCATGTGCACAGCTGCCCAGCACGGCGCAGCCATAGGCAAACGCATATGCAGGCATGATACGTGTCAGTGACGGTTTCTTGCAAGCACCCACGCACACCCTGCCGCAGGCCTGTGGGTGATCCTGGGAGTCGGCATTGGGCTGGCGCTTGTATGGCTGGCCTGCGACTAAGGCATAAAATGGTCCCGGCGCCGCAAGCCGCGCGCCACCGCACCAGCGGATGCTGCGGGGCAAGGCAGCGAGAGTGGGTCAGCTGCTCCCGGCACTCCTCAATCAACCGAGCGCCCGATGCCGAAGCAGCATCGGAACGGTGGCGCTCCTCCGGAGCGGGAATGCACTTCTTTTCGGGAGCACAAGACTGTGTATGAAAAGCAGGTGCAGGAAAGCCCTGGCACGTGTGCTAGTATGCACCCAGTTGCCGGCGTGGCATTGCGCTGGTGCTGCGCCAGCTTGCGTTACACTTGCAGCACTGATGCTCAGTGGTGCTGCCCCATATGGGCATTCCATCCCTCCTGCCGCAGCTTTCCAGTGGCCGCCGGGGGCCGTTTCCGCTTGACGTGAGCAGCTGTGAGGCAGGCCTCGGCGGCGGCGCTGCAGCAGAGCAGAGAGTGGAACAGCTGCTGGCTGATGCACGGGCGGAGATGGCGCGCTTGTTCGATCGGCTGCAGTCAGAAGTGGAGTTAGTGTGGCGGCAGGATGGAGGGCTGTGAGGCGGTTTGAAGTGCTTGTGGTGCATGCTCGATCTGTTTATCAATATCAATGTCTGCGCTGGTAAATGCAGCAGTGAGTGCGTTGCTGACAAGCTTGCAAGCGCTGAGGCAGGATATCGTGACAGGTGACATCGATGTCACCTGGGCGAGCTCGCTGGCACGTGAGATCTTCAGATTTGGGTCAGATAGCACTGCATGCACAACGCAAACATGCAAAACGGCTGACAGCGCATGCACGACTGGTAGATGCATGCACCTGTGACTGAAAGCTATGCGGAATTAGCCTACGCAACCGCCTTTACCTGGCAGTGCTATCACAGCTGCCGCCGGCGCGGCCTCCAGAATCGGCCACAGCAGGTGCAACGGGGGCGCTGGTTTCTGCAGCCCCAGTGCTGGTGATGCGGGCAACACGCGAAGCAGCATGGTATGCAGCACTCCAGTTGACTGTTTTGGCTCCCCAGGGAGCGGTGAAGCATAGGCTGTGGATTAGATCCAGGACGGAGCAAGCGGGTGGGCCGGCGGCGGCGGCGGCGGTGTCAAGGGGGTCAGCACCCGGGCTCCCTCGCGCAAACCCTCGCTGCACCCTGCTGTGGGCGCGGGGTGTGTGCGAATGGCGGCAGGTGCCGGAGCACAGCTGTCCGTTCCATAACGAGCATGTTGCGCTTTTCCACGGCACACGCCAGCAGACCGCCGGGGCCTCGTGCGCCCCTGTGCATCACATGCTACATGACCTGCACGCCGTCTAGAGCAGAGCCGTAGNCCCCCGCTGGCGTCGGGCCGCGGCCCACTGGTGCTAATGGGGTCGCCGCACGGCCTCCCGGGGGCCGCCGAGCCCCGCTCCGCGGCGCCAGCAGTCGTGGGCGACGGGCGGGCAGCGGGGACGCCGCAGCTGGCGTTGGCAGGGGTGGCCGCTGCCCCAGCTCCCGCCGCTCCCGCCGCCGCAGAGTGCAGTACGTTTCCACCCCTGGCAGACCCTGCACCAGCAGCAGCTGGGGGAACAATAGAGCAGCAGGGCGATCCGGCAGCGCCCGAGCACAAACAACCAGTGCTGCTGGCTGCTGCAGTGCATGGCGCACAGGTGCGCGGGGGGCAAAGTCTGAAGGCGGCATTTTGCAGCACGGTCTCTGGATAAGTCAGGCCTCTCACCCTTTCCCAGCTTGCCGTGCTCCAACCTGCGTGCTGCGCCGTGCCTGATCTGCATATTCCTGCCTGCGCAAGGTAACCAGGTGCCCTCTCCGCCTGCTGCCCGGCTGCAGGGCTCTTCGCCCGCCTCGGCTGCAGCTGTTGCGCTGCCACAGCACCCTGGAGAGCAGCAGCAGCAGCAGGAGCAGCAGCTGGAGCAGCTGGCACAGCAGCAGGGGCAGCAGCAGGGGCAGGCGCAGCCGCCACAGAACCCGCAGCCGCCGCCACAGCTGGGCAGCCAAGCCCCTTCCCAAGGCGCCCAGGCGGCAGCAGTGCAAGGGCTGCCCGCAGCACTGGCTGCCGCGCTGGCGGCCCAGCAGCCGGGGTTGCAGGCCCAGGGCGCGCCCGACCTCCTGGCTGCTGCAACGGCAGCAACCACGGCGGCTGTGGCGGCCCATGGCATAGTCGAGCTGCCACAGGGGCTGCCGGGTGCCAGCTCTGGAGTGGGTCCCAAG
Organism: Chlorella ohadii; assembly: GCA_025026875.1. NCBI lineage: Eukaryota > Viridiplantae > Chlorophyta > Trebouxiophyceae > Chlorellales > Chlorellaceae > Chlorella > Chlorella ohadii. Next base: position 61,642 of record JADXDR010000066.1, on the reverse strand, counting down.
TACAAGCGAGGCCGTGGGCGCTCCTTCTTCAAAGGTGCGCCGGCATGGGCGACTGCCTCCTGGCAGCAGTTACGCCCCGGGCCTGCTTGTTGGCCGCTTTCCTTAGCTGTCCTCCCTTGACTGCAAGCCCCTCCATTGCCGCCCTGCCTGACTGTCACACTGCAGAGCAGCCAAAGGGCCTGGTCTGCCAGGTGCCTGGCTGCGAGCGCGGGCTGCACAAGGCACGGGCGTACTATCGGGTATGCTTCGTTGGGTGGTGGAAGGCATCCGCCTTCTCCGCAGCCTGCCGTGCTGAGCCCTGCAACTTCCCGATTTGTGCTGCAGCAGCCCAAGAGTGAGCAGTCATGAACCGCTGCCCGTAGCAAGCTGCCCTGCATGCGCCGCCTGCCATTTGATCGTGCTTACTCTTACCTTAGTGTTTGTTTGCAGCGCTACAAGATCTGCCACTACCACGTGGAGCTGCCCTGCATGGTTGTGGAGGGTCAGGCCATCCGCTTCTGCCAGCAGTGCGGCCGCTTCCAGCTGCTGAGCGACTTCGAGGGGGACCGCCGCTCGTGCCGGCTCAAGGTGCGATGAGTTGGGATAGCAGGTGGCGGGATTGTAGCGCTGTTTGTGGTCGCTTCCAGCTGCTGAGCGACTTTGAGGGGGACCGCCGCTCCTGCCGCCTCAAGGTGCGATGAACTGGGGTGGCAGGGGGCGGGCTGTGTAGCGCTGTGTGTAGCGGCTTCCAACTGCTGAGGACTTGAAGGGGGCCGTGAAAGGGCTGTGCAAACGCTCAGAGCAGGTCACCACAAGAGCCATTAGCCCGCTGGCTTCCCAGCCGACCACGCCATGCCATTCCGACATGTCCGCTCAATTCCCTGGCATCGCAGCTGGACAAGCACAACGCGCGCCGCCGTGCCGCGGAGATGGAAGCGAAGACGCTGCTAGAGCTCGGCGAAAGCGATGGTGGGTGGGGCGAGGGCCCTACTGCCCGCCGCTCTGGTGCATCCGAAGCCAGCAGCGATGCCGGCGCAGCTGCCAGCACGCTGACGTTCACTGACCCGGCGGCAGGGCTGCTGGCGGGGCTGCCAGGCGGGCTGGCGCTGGGGCCGCCTCTGAGCCGGCTCATCTCAGATGGGAGGCACCCGCCGCGGCTGCCGCAGCAGGCGCAGCAGGTGCAGCAGCAGCAGCAGGCGCAGCAGCAGCAGCAGCAGCAGATTGGTGGTCTGCAGATGCCGCCTCTGGCGCTGCAGCTACCGCCGCCGCCGCTGGGTGAGCACCGCTCCTGCTGTCTTGTTTGGGAATGTTTGTTTGTCGCCAGCGCACTTGCCCAAATTGAAATTGAAGCCAACTCTGCAGCTCGCACTGCTGTTCGCTGCTGTGCCTCTTACTTAGCCGGGAATGCCGTGCTTGCAACTTGCCCCTGCCTGCCCACCCTCTTTCATTCCAGGCGATGCGCTGCAGCAGCAGCTGCCACTCAGCGCTGTGCTGGCCCTCCACAGCCCGCAAGGCGCAGCCAGGCAGCAGCAGCAGCAGCAGCAGCCGGTGCCGCCGCCGCCGCAGCAGCTCAGCCTCCCCTTGCCGCTGCTGCCGCAGGCTGGGGTGACTATGACCAACCCTGTAGCAGTCCAGCCGCAGGCGCAGCTGCCTGACGTGCAGCCAGCATTGCCGTTGCTCTGGCCGCCGGGGCAGCAGCTGCCCCTGCCGGCACAGCAGCAGCCAAGGCAGCCCAGCAGTATGCCTAGCTTTCGGCTGCAGACAGCCGCCGCTCCTGTGGTGCTGGTCTCGGCGCCAAAGCCGCCGCCCCGGCCGCTGCTTATCTTCGGGCAAGGCGGGGCTGCTGCGCTGCCCACAGGCAGCGGGCATGCAGCCAGCAGCACCTTTGCACTGGCTGCCGGCTCAGCAGCGCCCGTTGCTGCTGCAGCTGTTGCTGCTGCAGCACCAGCCCCGCCTGCCGCCGCTGCAGCGCCAGGGGCGGCGCTGGACAACGAGTCTATAGGCGGAGACAAGGCGCAGGCTTTGCTGGCCCTGGCCGGCAGCATGGGCATCAGCAAAGATGAGCTGATGCGGGCGCTGCTGGGCGACAGCGCAGCGGGCACAGCAGGCACAGCGGGCACAGCAGGCGCAGCAGGCGCGGCAGGCGGCCAGGCCTCAGGCCCTCCTGCGGCGCCCTCGGTGGCATTGCCCGTAGTGCCAGCGGTGCAAGCCCCTGCGCCGCCCAAGGCTGCCCCCGCGGCGCAGGCAGCGGTGCAGACAGCAGCCCCTGCGCCCGCGGCTGCTGCCCCTGCTGCGCTNARCCTCTGATGCATCAGCAGAGGCGGCNTCTGGGGCTGCTGMGCATCCTGCAGCGCTACGRCAGCGGCAGCATGCAGCAGCCTAACGGCAGCGNCGGGCCTCCTGCGCCACCTGCAGCGCCTGCTGGAATGGCAGTGCCAGCTGGGGCGCCGCCGCCGCCAGCAGCAGCAGCAGCAGGCAAGCAGCAGCAGCAGCGGCCGCTGCCAGCAGCAGGCGGAGTGCAGGCGGTGCCGAATGCTGCACCGGGTGCGCAGCAGCAGGCAGCTCAGCTGCTTGTGGGGCCTCCCCGCGAAATTCTGCAGGAGCTGTGCCGCAACATCTTCCAGGTAAGAAGGCAGCTGGCATTTGCAAGTCAGCGTTTGCCTATTGCATCGCATGTTCGTGCTGGATCGCGCCTGCATCTTCTCGTCACGTTCAGCAGTTCAGCAGTCCCAGCGCATTCCTTTTCGTCGCATGCCTGCCTCATGCTTGCCACACGCATGCAAGGCTATCAGCTGCAATGCCAGCAGCTGCACGCTATCCTCGTCTGAGCTGCACTTTACTCATGATGCGTTCCCTGCAGTGCACGCTGGAGCAGCTGCCTTGGAACGTGCGGCAGCAATTTGAGGAGTGGGCTGTGCAGCAAGCCGGTGAGCCTGAGCGGGCTTGCCCTGTGCAGCCCCTTGCCTGCTGGCTGGTTGGCCGCTTGCTGGTCTACTGAGCCCCTTGCGCATCAGGTTCCCTTGGTCCCTGCTTTGCCAGGCCTACCGCTTTCTGTTGTGTGGTGGCACCTCCATGCAAGCGATGCTGTAGCACAGCAGACTGAGCACCCTTCTCCTTGCTTTGCTGTCTTTTTCCTTGCAGGCAAGCTGTTTCCCTGAGGCTCGCAGCCCAGAGTGAGCTGGGGCGCTCGCGCAGCAGCTGGGCCTACATGCAGCGCCACCCCAGTCCAACCGGCTGATAGCCAGCCACCCGGCAGCCAACCGTCGGGCAGTCAGCCAGCCGGAAGTCGATTCTTCATAAGCAGACGATTTCAAGGCGTAGCCGAGCAGCTTTCTACGCTTCTGCAGCCACTGCCGAGTTAGGACCAGAATGCTGCCCCTGCCATTCTTGCCCCCCCNTTTTTTCCACCTTCCTGTCCGTTGCAGACTCACTTTCCCTGCCTGTACACCCGTTTGACATGCCTGCCTCTCCCGCTCTCTCTCCTTTCCTGCCTTAACAAACAGCACCACCCCTTCTGCCAATACTGCACCACCCATGCGCACCCATCCTCCCCTCTGCACCCTGCACCTGCACAACTGCTAGTTCAGGAAACCCACGGCATGCCGGGCCACACGCCGCCCCTTCTGCCANTCCCCACCACCACCGCCCGGCCGCTTTTCAACCGTCACCTTTTCCCCATCTCAGCCTCTCCAAGCCTCCCCATCCCCCTCCTGAAAGCGTTTCCACTCGCAGTTAGAAGCCTCAACCGCCCTTCTTCTGAAAGCAGTCCAGCTGCGGCTGGGTGCTTCCTTACACAAAGCCACCCCCCAACTGTTCAAGCCATGATTTCCACCTATCAATACTGTAGAGCCAGCTGATGATGATCTGAGAGCAGTGTTGCAGGAGCGTGAATTGCACAGAAGAAAGACGGGGGGAATGAAGTGCCGTGCGCTTATGCCGGTGCCAACGCGAAGCATGCTGTGGCTCTGCGGTCCCGCTGCTCTGAAGATGGTTTCTGCTTGCTGCCCAGCCGCCGCTGCCGATTTCTGATGCGCTACTTGCCGCTGCCCAGCACCGCCCGGAAGGCCTCCACCACCGTCCGGCACTCGATGATGCGGGCGCCCTTGAGCCGGCCAGAGGCGTGCACATTGGCGGCCGCAGGCACCACGAAAGTGCGGAAGCCCAGCTGCGGCATGGGGGGTGTGAGGGGGGCGGGGGTGGGTCGGGTTGGTGATGGAAAGCAGCAGTTGGGATGGTGACACTGACAATGTGAGCTCCATAACAAAACAGCATGCCACCCCTGCCTTACTCACCTTGAGCGCTTCTCCAATGCGCCGCTCGATGTGCCCCACAGGCCGTAGCTCTCCACCTAGCCCCACCTGCGGAACAAAGAAAATGACGGCAATGCAATGCGAATCAGGCCGCATCTCGCCTGCTCAGTGCATGCTTACATCACGACAATCAAGCGGTAAAATCATCACCACCGCGCACCTCTCCAATCATGGCCACATCCCGAGCAATGGGCTGCTCAAAGTAGGAGGAAGCAATGGCACAGGCAACCGCCAGGTCGGTGGCAGGCTCGCTCATTTCCAGGCCTGGACAGAACAGAAAGGAAAGAGGGCGGCACAGTTTGAAGCCTGGTTAGAAACTAGCAATGGTGACCAGTGCGGGGCTGCAAGTGATCATCGCAAGCACGCACACGGCGCAGCACAGGATTTGCACATACACAACAATCAATGCTGTGCCAAGAGTGCCAGCTGCCTCACCTCCTGTGACGTTCAGATAAACATCAACCGAGTATGGTCGCATGTCTGTGTGCTGCAGCAGAGGTTGGTGGGGCATGAGGCATCGATGCACAGGTCAGCTGGGGCAGCGTGTGGGCGGGCAGATGGCTTGGCAGCGGGCCAGTTGATGCACCCGTGGGTGGCTCCTTTCCCAGCAACGCCAGCAGCAGCAGCAGCAGCAGCAACTTAACCCATCAAGCAGCAAGGCACGTTATAGGTAAGCACGGCAACCTATTGCCGCATCACAAACACCCACCTTGCCCAGCACCGCCAGCAGCAGCGCCAGCCGCTGGCGGTTCACTCCCGAGGGGAAGCGGGAGGGCGTCATGCCGGAGCCAGCCGGCACCTGCACAGTGTGGGCACGGTAATAAAATGCGGCGCAAATTGGTGGGGGCGGGCATCCCAGTTCCGGAGGGGCACCGGCAGACCGGCTGGTCACATTGCAACACACCGGCTGATTTCCACATTCCAAAGCAGCGGCTGCAGCGCACCGGCGAGCAGAGGGCCTGCACCTCCTGCAGTAATGGCCGCGTGCCCTCCAGCACGACTGCGGGCAGGCAATGGTGCGTGGGGGCAGTGAGCTGCTGGCCCTTGGCTTGTTGGCAGCAGGGACATGCACCCTCCGCCCCGTAGCCAGCCAGCTTACTCCCGCCACCCGCCACCCTCGCTGCACACACTCTCCCCCCTGGGGACCGGCACCTGCGACTGCGGAGCTGACGTTGGGTGCCAGGTCTCGGTCAGACAGGAAGATTGCCGAGGGGTTGGGCACCACCTACATACAATCAGAACTACCGATTAGAACCAGTACTGTGGTTATCAAGATAGAGTTGGAGGGACAAGTCTCGGCCCGATAGGAAGATGGCCGAGGGATTGGGCACGACCTGCTTGTGGTCAGATGGGATGGCGAAAACAAGTCGTGAAGCGCTCAAGTGGCAGCGCAGGAGAGGGCCACTGCTATGCAGTTGCAAACTGCCACCGCAGGACTACAGCGTCCTACCTGCGCTGGTGCAGGAGCCTCACCCCCACCACTCAACACTGCCATTGGCAGCCCCTCAAAGCCCGCACCTGCATGCCGTCGTCGTGCATTTCAAACACGCCGACCTCGTCGGTGCTGCCGTACCGGTTCTTCATGGCCCGCACCTGCAGCAATTGGGTTAGTTTGAGTTTAACGGGGCAGGTTCAAAAGGTACGCGGGAACTTAGGGCCGCAAAGAAGGTACAACACAGGTGCTGCGTGAATGCTGTGGTGCTGGCTGCCATGCAGGCGCTGTGCTGCGTTGCGTTGTGCTGTGCTGCCCTGCGCTGCGCTGTGCGCAATGCCACGCCACGCACCAGGCGCACGGGCTGCTGGCGCCCGCCCTCCATGTACACCACTGTGTCAACAATGTGCTCCAACACGCGAGGGCCTGCACATTGAGAAGAGGGAAATCTGTTTAGAAAAAGGCTTGGATTTCACGTCCTGCATGTACACGACTGTGTCCACAATGTGCTCCAGCACACGGGGGCCTGCATTGGTTTGATGTGGGTCGATCAAAATGGGAGGCATTGGCATCCTGGAAGGTGCAGCGCCTTGCGTAATACCCATTCCTGCCAAGCCATGAACATGCAAGGCACCCAAACTTGCCTGCCAGGTCGCCGCTCTTAGTCACGTGGCCAACCAGAAACACGGGGATTCGCTCGCGCTTTGCGACTTGCAACAGTGCTGTGGCGCATTCCCGTACCTGCGCCAAAGAGCAGCCGAAAAGTGAGCTGCAGGTGCACAGCAAGGCGCATGGAGCCACCCAACACTGGGAGGACGCACACAAGCAGGCAAAGCAGGCAGAGCCACCCACCTGCACCACGCTGCCTGCCGAAGACGACACCTCATCCAGGTAGACAGTCTGGATGGAGTCAACAATCACGGCGGCTGGCTGCGGCACAGAGCAAGGTGGGATCGGGCTGCCGAGATGGAGGGACGATAGTTTCCCGGCAAGTCACAGGTTGTTGCCTTGCCAGCAGGCCAACCGGGGCAACCCACCCTGCTGTTCACAGGAGACGTTGCAACTGGTTTCATGCACCCCCTGCTGCACTGACATCAACCACCCCACAGCAGGAATGCCCCCTGTCGCCTGCCTTCAATACCACCTTGCAACCACTCACCAACCCACCATGAAACTGCCCGCCCACCTGCAGCCGAATGATTTCGTCCAGAATCGTGTCCAGCCGTGTGGCCGAGTAAACATACACGGACTGGTTGCCAGCCAGGCCCATGCGCTCTGCTCGGCTGCCAATCTGCTCCACACTTTCCTCCCCAGACACATAGAGCACCACCCCTCCGCTGCCACCCAATCCCTCCTCGCCCCCGCTGCTGCCCGCCGCATCGCTGCCGTCATGCTGCTGCGCCGCTGCTGCTGCGGGCTGCTGCACGTCCTGCGCCCTCCGACCGCTCCTGCTCTCCTTACCGCCGCCGCCGCCGCCGCTGCTGCGGCCGCCGCTGCTGCCGTCTGCCGCATCGCTGGTGGCGGCCCGGGTCAGCAAGTCTGCCATTTGCAGCAGCAGCGTGGACTTGCCCACGCCGGGCTCTCCGCCCACAAGGGTGAGTGATCCAGGCACCACACCGCCGCCCAGCACTCGGGCCAGCTCCTGCCCAGTTTCGCCCGGCAGCTGCAAGCGCCAGCGCTGGCGGAAGCCGCGGCGGCTCACGTCGCTCAGCCGCTGCGGCGCTGCAGGGCAGCATCAGGAGGGTGCAAGCAACTCGGTTGGTTCTTTACACTGTGTTGGTCTCTATGCAAGCTGCTGGTCGCTGCCTCTGTATGTTGGAGGCGGTGACGGCAACAAGCCGCCCCACAAAATGCAACAGACGCCATGAGCAGGCCACAAGGAGCCCCTAAAACAAGCGCCTTTGCCAGGCCAGCGCACCTTCTACCTCCTGCACCCATGCCGACCGGCGCAGCGGGCGGGTGGCAGCAGCAAACCCGCCGCTTGGACCGGCATCCATCGATCCGCCGCCAGCACTCTTGCCCGCTGCAAAGCGTGCGGCGGCACGGGCGCCGCTGCCGCCGCCAGCTTCCGCCGCTGGTGCCACCGTCACCTTCTCCAGGGCATTCCAGGCGCCGCAGGCTTTGCACTGCCCCGCCCTGCAGCGCGGGTGAGGGCGCAAATGGTGAGACGAGCGGGCGTGCCGAGGCTTGCGGCGGCAGAACAGTGGCGGCGGCGGCGGCAGCGGCACCGCTCAAGCACTCGCCCGCTCACCACTGCGCTGCCTGTTCGCCGCACTCCGAGCACACAAACAGCTGCTTGGCCTTGGAGGAGCTGCTGGCTGCGCGAGCCACGACTAGGCAGCGGGGCTGGGCGCTAGGGGCCGTTCGGCGCTTACAAGCGGCCGCTGCAAACTCTCGGGCAGCGATGCTGGCGGGTGAGAGCAGCGGGGCGGCGTGGCGGGCGCCCCTGGCGGCAAGCCCCTGCAGGGAGCGCTGCACGAGGCGGCTCATGGCCGCCGCTGCTCGCATCTAAGATGTAAGGTACACGTGAGGCTGATCGAGCTGCGTGTCGAGGCGTGGGAGCGGTGTTGGCCTCGCCGCCGCCGCCGCTGCCGCTGGCCAGCGGGGCGCCGCCCATGTGCAAGCTGAGGGCGTCCTGCCGCCCCACCGCCAGTTGCCCACCATCCAGCATAGCTCTCAGAGCTTATTGATAGCGCCACAGGCCCGTCTGGGCGCCGGGGAAAGGCCGCTACGTGCGTTTCAACGTAGGAGCGGTCCAGAGGCCCGACGGAGGTGCGTGGGAACCAGAACCAGCTCCCGATTGTCGCTTGCAAGCATCCAAGGCCGGCGGAGGGGGCGGCGCAGGTCAGAGAGGGGCAAGCGCGCACCCCGGCCCGCTCCAGCCACGGCTGACCCTGCAGCCCTTTGCCGCGCCTCACAACCTCCATCCCAGGCATGGAGGACGACGCGGGCTACGAGAGCGGCGCGGGATCGGCGGCCGAGGATGGCGTCGGCCCGGCCTGCGGCGGCGAGGAGGCGATGGACGCTGAGGAGCGTGAGGACGACTCCCCTCGCACCCAGCTTATCAAGGCCAACATCCGGGTGGTGGGTCCTGGCTGGGGGGCGGGGAGGAGGGCGGCTGGGACCGGGGCAGGGCTGCCGCCCCGCCCGGCAGCGGGAGTTATGCCGCGGCAGCGGACCGGACCCACTGGACACATTTGCTGTAGGATGCACCTGCACAGCCCTGCCTGCCCTCTGGGATCGTTCCGGTTTGCCAGCCCCGCTTCAGGCCACCTCAATACATTATTGCCTGCTCCAAATTCAGGTGGATAGCATCCCCATCCAGGAGTGCATCGACGGCCAGCGGCGCGCCGCCACCGGCGCCAACAACCGCTCCGGGTATCGCGGCGTGCGGCGGGTGAGTGCAGAAGGGTGCGGCAGGCGGATGATGAGCTGCCTGGGGCTTGTATGCACGTACTCGGTCAGCAGGTGGCTTTAGCACCTCCCGCCAATGGCTGCCAGCTGGCCAGCAGCCCACCTGCCCCTGCCTGCCGCCTGCTGGATGCCCAGTGGCCGCTCCCCTCCCTCGGGCCCGCAGCCCCACCCTGCCCTGTTCACACCTCTCCTTCCCTCACCCTGCTGCCTCCGCCCCGTGCCGCAGCGGCCCTGGGGCAAGTGGGCGGCCGAAATTCGCGACCCCTCTCGCTCCACCCGCCGCTGGCTGGGCACTTATGACACTCCTGCCGAGGTGGGCGCTGCTGCGCATCTCAGTGTGCACATGCCCTGCTGTTTTGGGTGCGCGCCCTGCCGCTGCGACACAAATATGCACACGCACGCCTCCCATTCCGCCGCGGGCGGCTGTTGTGACGCCTGCCAGGCACAAACTGCACCACGCTGTGCACCTGGCCTCATCTTACCTGAGCATCTGCCCTATGCTCCTCACCTTACAAGTGTCGCTCCATACGCACAGCACTCCCTGCGGCCTGGTGCATTGTGGCGCTCACCCAGCCCCCTTCATCCCTGCGCCTCCCTGGCCCCATCGCAGGCGGCACGTGCCTACGACGCTGCCGTGGTCGCCATCCGGGGCCACCACTCGCGCACCAACTTCTCCTACCCCGGCCTCCAAATGGACTCGCTGGTGCCCCAGGGCTCCCGGGGGCGGGTGAGCACTGGCTGGGGTCTTGAACGTATGCATCACACTGTCAAATGTATTGATGTTTTTCTTCAGGCGTGGCACCCCGCAGTGTTAGCACAAGGCAGCTGCCTGCCGCTGGCCTGCGGTGCCAGAGCGCCAGCACTGCTCCCCATGCGGCTTCACCTCGTGACGTCCTGCCCAATCTTTCCGCCATGCAGCGCGGCGCGCGCAGCCGGGCAGCCGCAGCAGCCGGGCAGCAGGCCGCAGCGACGGCAGCAGCAGGGCGCGAGGCAGCAGGTGCAGCTGGGGCGGCCGGCATCCCCCACATCACCTTCCGGCCTTTCCAGCCGCAACCGGCCAGCCTGGCAGCCGTGCCCCTAGTGCTGCCAATCCCTGTGCCTCTACTGCCATCCACCGCCAGCAGCCTGGGGGCCGGCGGCCGGCTGGCGGGCTTTGGCAGCGGTCCCACCCGCAGCAGCGCGGGCAGCTTGTTTGGCGGGCGAGGAGCAGCGGCAGAGCTGGGGCTGACTTCTCCATTTGCTTCGGCAGTGCCCTATGACCAGCGGCGGCGGCAAGAAGATGCGGGGGAGGTGAGCCGCTCATGCATGCTGCTTGCCTGCAAGGACACGCAGCACAGCCTGCGGCGGCTGCTCAGCCAGCTGGTGCCCAACCCTTTCTGCATACACTGCCAGTCGCACCTGCTTGCACAAAGTAAGCTCTCTGCTGCCAGAGCCTCACTTGGCTAAGCAGCAACCAAGGCAGCCCCTTCACCTTGCAGCTCCCGCCCCATCCTTTGCACAACCGCAGGCACATGCCGCTCAGTTCCGCGCCGGCAGCCCCGGGGACGGCGAGCCCTGCAGCCCAGGGGCGCACTTTACACAGGACGACATGCACTTCATCTCAGGTGGGAGATTGCTGACGTGGCAGGCATTGGGGTTGGGGGGCATGGCGACGAGCATGAACGGCCACCTGCATTGGCGGCTGGCTGCCAACTCGCCTTGCCCTCTGTCCCGTGAAAACCTTGACACGCCGCCAAATAGGCGCACCCCTTGGCGCTTGCAAGCCATGGCGTGACCTGACCGTCCAGCTGCCCTCGCTTTCACTCTGTCCCGCAGAGAACCTTGATGTGCTGCTCAAGGGCCGCACCCCGGTGGGCGAGCGCATGCTGCCCATCCCCTCTGCGCCCGCTGCGCTGGGCGGTGGCGCGCCCCGCCACCGCCGCTCTCGATCTGTGGAGCTCCCTAGTGCTCTGCTGGCCCGGCCCGGCTCGCCGTTCCTGCACAAAGTGGAGCGGCCTGTGCTCAAGCTGCGCCCGGGCGGCCGCCCTGCTGTGGGGCCTGTGGCCGCCACCGCCGCTAGTGGGCTGGCACTGATGGAGCGCAGCCACAGCAGCCCCGTNGCTGCAGGGCTACCAGCAGCAGCAGTACCCACAGCAGCAGTACCCGCAGCAGCAGCAGTACGCGCAGTTGCAACAGCAGCACTGGGCGCAGCAGGATCAAGAGCCCCTTAGCAAGGCGGGGCAGCACGGCGGCGCATACCACATCAGCGTAGATGCCGCAGGCTGCCACCCCGCCCCCGCCCCTGCCGCCAGCGCTGTAGCAGCGGCCACGGCGGCAGCCGAGGGCGCTCGTGCGGCCGCGGCGGCCGCCGCAGCAGCTGTGGGTGCGCCTGACCTTCGGCGCCTGACTTCAAACCATAGCGAGGCCACAGGCGGAGGGGCCTCTGGTTCGGGAGGCTCAGGATCTGCCAGCCTGGGCGGTCCAGCAGCAGCCGATGACCTGGAGTGGCTGATCGGCAAGCACCCAGCCTCCGCAGCCGAAGCCCGGGAGTTTGAAATGCTCTTCTCAGGCGCCGGCGGCGGCGGATTTTGCGCCGGCGGCGCGGGCCATGCAGGCGGCGCCGCTGGTTTCCAGGGTGGCATGCCCACAGGCCAGTTTGGTGGCGCCGGCGGCGCAGGTGCCACGCACCCTTTTGCGGCGCACATGCACCCCAGCGCCATGCTGGCGGCCGGTGGCATGGCAGGATACTGCGGCGGCGGCAGCGGTGCGCCTGGCTTGTCCCCTTCGGCAGGGCTGCTGTTCTCTCCGGGTGCTGGCCTGGCGGGTGGGCAGCTGGAGCGATCTGGCCTGTTCTCTCCTCGCTTTCGCATGCACTTGTGAGGCAGGGGACAGATGGCAGCGATGGCACCAGCGCCTCCTGCCAGCGAGCCCAGGCGCAAGCACCCAAGCTGCACCCGTAGCGCATGCATAGACTCGCTGCAGGGCCGTCATAAACCCAACCCTGTTGTCCTCGCGTGATGTGGCACCGTGTCCTGTTGTCCCCAACCCAACCGAACTGAATTTTCTGATGCTTGCGCACCTGTCGATTGACAGCCCTGATTGGGCTGTGCGCCATTCATTGCACCGCATTGCTTCCCAGAACCGCTAACCCCATCCCATTCATCCATCCATCCCTCCTGATGCGGCCGCCGCTTGATTCTGCACAGCCGCTCGCTTTGCACAGACCCTCTTCAGTAATATCCATCGTGAAGAACAGCACCACGGGGCTGTTGCAGTTGGGGTCCGCAAGCTACTGCCAAGGAGCAGTGTGCTGTTTGGCGGGTGCTGCGTGCACGTGGGGGCGGCAGCATGCTCGGCGGCGGCGGGAGCAGAGATCAGCGTGCGCAGCTGCCGGTGCTCATCACGATCTCACGCCGCTACGCTGGTCCGTTCGCAGCCTCGCTGCTCGGCAGCAGGGAGTGCGGAGTGGCGGCGAGTTTGCGTGGAACTGGTCTGGGAGGGCGGCTAGGAGGCTGCGAGCAGAGCGGTGAGCAGAGGCGAGCTTCTGCTGCCTGCAGGTCACTTGCTGCCGCCATCGCCGCCCTGTGCTTGCCGCCGCCGCCGCCACTGCTTGTGCTGCTGCTGCCTCACCGCGTCGCACTAGCTGAGCCGCTCCGCCTTCCTGCCCTGTCTTGCTCTTGCAGCGGTCGCCCATGCAGGTGACCAGCTTGCGTGTACATGCCCCACCGGCTGCGCCGCTGCGCCTGCAGCCACGTGTGGCGGCGGGCGGCCCGGGGCGCCGCACTTGCCACCGCAGGTGCGTGGCTTTGCTCAGCTCGCTTGGTGCTTTGCATGGCAAAGGTGCTGATGCTACCGGAAATGGTGCCATACACGGCCAGAAAAAGGCGCATAAGCACCTTGTCCCGCTATTGCAGGTCGCTTGTGCGTGCGGCGGCAGCTGGGCAGCCAGAACAGCTTAACAACAGCGGTGCCAGCAGCGACGGTGGGAGCGGCAAGCAATCCCGGCTAAGAGATGCAGCAGGCCGCTTTATCGATAGCACTGAGGAGGCACAGCCACAGCTGCAAGCCTGGTTACAGCAGGAGCAGGGGCTGAAGGCGGCAGATGCAGACCAGCATGCGCGGCGGCTGGCGCTCGTGTTTGGCTCGCAGCAGGCAGCGCTGGACGGCCTGCCCACCACGTTTGAGTGGTGCCGCAGCCGCGGGCTGAAGGGGTCGGAGACGGTGCAGCTGCTTGACCGTATCGCATTAGCACGGTGGGAGAATGTAGTGCAGTTTGCGGCCCTGGTGCAGCCGGTGTGGCAGCTGCTTGACAGCCACATTGCGGCGTACGTCGAGCCGCTGCGGCAGGCGGGCGCCAGGCTGCCCAAGCACACCAGTCTGGCTGGGGTTCTGTGCGGCAGTGAATCAGCAGCGCTGGCGCTTGTGATGCCGCCCGGTCATGTGGAGGCCTGGCTGGCGGCGGTTGGGCAGCAGCTGCCAGCTGCAGCCATTGGCAGGCTGCTGGTCAGTCTGCCAAACGTGGTAACCGGCAGCCCCGCCACAGTCGCAGCAGCGATCAGCTGGGCAGTCAACGTGCTGGGTGCAGCAGACCCGGCAGCCTTCTTTGCTGTGTCGCCCAACTTGCTGGCTTACGAGGTGTCCACCCTGCAGCGCAACTTTGACAGCCTGCAGCAGGCGCTCGGCTGGACGGCTGAGCAGGCTCGGCAGCTGGTGTTGCAACAGCCACGCTTATTGTCCTCCAGCACAGGCACAGTGCAGGTGGCACTTGCCTGGCTGCGGCAGCTCTTTCCGGATGCAGGGCAGCTGGCAGCCGTCATTGACCGAGGCTCACGCCTGCTATGCTGCTTAGAGCAGCACCTGCAGGGCAATGCCGACACACTGCGGGCTGCACTGGGCTGGCAGGACGGCGACGGCCCGCTGGCGGCCTTTGTGGCCGCCTACCCGCAGGGCTTTGCCATCGTAAATTTCGGCAGCGAGGACACGCAGCACAAGCTGCGGCTGCTGAGCAAGGTGGTTGGCGTCCGCGCTGACAAGTGCCTTGCCACGGGCAGCAATTATCTCAAGTACCGGCTGGAGAAGATGGCTGCCACCTATATGCTGGTGCAGGTGAGGGGCCATGTGGTGCCATGCCTTTTGCCTTTTGTGCATTTGCGGTTGTCAGTTCGAAACGAAGCATGCTGCGGAACCAATGGATGGCGGTGTCCTGATTCAGCTGGTTCCTGCTCGCCATCCCAACTCAAACCTCCCCATGCATGCATCTGACTGCCACATTGTTGCTCCCTTGCAGGACCGCGCCCCTCACCTGCTTTTCAGTAAAGCCGGCGAGCTGCATCTCAGCTGGATCACGAATGCCGACAAGCCACGCTACCTTAATGCAATGGGCATGACCCGCGCCCAACTGAACACCTTTGTGCGGGAGTGGAAGGACAGCGAGGAGGGGCGGCGCCTGCTGGAGGGGCTCAGGTGAGCGGTCTGGCTAGCTGAACAGCTTGATGCCGCTCTTACCAGATGGCTGCACTGCATGTGTTGGCTGGGTTCCTGCCATCACCAGCGCAAGTCTCAGCCACCTTCACTGCCTCGCCTGCAGGGCCGGCGGTGTTGAGGGCTGGCCGCGGCCGCCCTCGTGGCACGAGGCGCAGCAGTGGCGAGCAGAGGCGCAGTAGAGCGAAGCAGGCAGGAGTGGCAAGCAGCGGCGGCGGCGGCACGGCGCAGCCGAGGCTCGCGTGAGCGGCAAGCGAGCTGAACCGGCAAGTCGTGCTGAAGTGCTGCCCTGTGCTGCTGGAATGTGCAGTTGTTCTGTTACAGTGGCAGCGGACCGCTGAGTTGCAGCGTGGCATCAATGTAAGCCTGCCGAGCGGTTGTGAACGGAAGATCGACAGAGAGAGAGAGCAAGCAGCGGTTGGGTGATGGGGTGAGAGGGTGGCAAACGCAGGCGGTTTGATGGGTGGCATGAGATCAGCAATCAGGATTAGGATGGTGTGACTCGGGAGCATCAGCATACAAGGAATGGGCAGGTGATACAGAAGTGGCCGAGGCATCGGGGCATGAATGAGCGATGAGCGAGCTGGGCAGCAGGCATTGAGGCATCAGCATGACCGCTCGGTGGGTGCAGTTGCACACAACAAACGAGCTCAGCAGGTGGAGCAGGCGGGGTCGGACAGCCAGTGGGCCTGGCAGTACTTGCTGGTCTGGTAGGAGTACAGCTTGCGCCACGCCACGCCGATCATCTTGTTGGCGCAGGACATGTAGCAGGCCTGCAGCAAGACATGGAAGCAAGAGCAACACGGATCAGCAGCACTTCCCTCTGTTTGCTGCATTTCGCTGCCCACATGCAACGGCTCACTGCATCGGTGCACTCCCCAGCCCGTGATACAGCAACATGCAAGGCTATCTGCCAGCTGTCATCGCACGTTTGGGAAGGCACCCGTGCGGCCAGTGAGCACGTCCTCAGCGCACACGGCGCGCGTGCCGCGTGCGATGCAGTCCTGCTGGGCGATGCACGTCTGGACGGGGTCCCGCTTGGGTGGGCGGCCGGCGCTGCGGCAGCGGGGAGGGCAGGGGATGTGGGACGGTTGGAAGGGGTGCGAGGTAGCGATGTGAGCTGGTTCATGCAATCTACCGAAGTGCTGCCGCAGCGGCAATGACGCAAGGCGGGGTTGCAGGTGGTGGGCGCCACCGCCCGTTGGCAAGCGGGCGACTGCTGCAATGCCGGTGCTGGAGCTGCCATTGGCGGCTGATTGCAGTGCAGTGTCTCAATTGGCGACCCTCTGCCCGAAAAGCCCGCCTGCCCCCGCGGCCCGACCGGCCCATGCTTGATGCCGCCTCGCACCTGGCCATCACCATCATGCAGGCCATCAGAGTGGCCAGCAGCATCTTGAGGGCGGCTTGCATGGTGTTGGGGCAAGGGGAGCTGGGAGATGTGGTGTGGCTCTTGGCCTTGAGCGCTGCGTTGAGGCTTTGGAGGCTTGGATGTGGTTGTGAGTGAAGGCAAATTGATGGCCAGGCCGCTGCAAGCGGGCCGCTTTATCGCTGTGGGCGGGCCGCGGGACAGCTGTTCGGCCGCCCCAGCTGGCCCGCGTCAAACGCGGGGCCGCGCCTTCTGGCTCGTCCCCGCAAGCTGCAACGCTCACCACAGCTGTCTACGCGGCAGGCTGGGCAGGCCGACAGCCCTGGCAGCAGCGGCGGGAGCGGCGGGAGGGCGGGGTCGGCGTCCGCTCGTGCGAGCAACATGCGCCACAAGTAAGATTTACCTCTGTGCAAGACACTCCCGCCTGTATGGCTCAACCCACGCTCATCCATGGCAGCCATGTTGTCATGATAATCGGATGTGCAGTGGGAAAGCTGTCAGCGTCGCCTCGCAAGCTGCAGCTTTCGCCGTCCGGCATGTGGCTTCCGGCAGCGGAGCCATGCAGAGCACCTTTGCCATGCAGACTGGCCTGCCGGGGCATCCTCTCATGTGCCATTGACACATTGGTTGGTTGAGCCGTATACCATGAGGTGATGAGCCTGCTTGTGTGCGCTTCCCTTGCCGCTCGGGGGCCAGCATCCTTTCCTTTCTCCCGCTTCTGCAGCTGTTCCTTTACAATCGGCAATGGGCATGCTGTGTGTGTTAGCGTGATGGGCTGCTGACTGCGCACTCCCGAGAAATGCAGGCTGTTGTGGTTGCGTGCACATGGAGCGCTTGCGAAGATCGCATAGGAAGGCAGGCAGGCGACATGCTTGGGCAGACACGTGCCAGCGACGGACGGGCGTGGCATTTAGCAGGCGGCCGGCAGCCCCACACGGCAGCAGGCATGCCCGCTGTGCCTGGAAGGCTGAGGCAGCTGCAAGACATGGCTGCTGCTTCTGCTGGTGTACTACCCAGGCCAGCGACGCACAGATGAAACCACTGGAGCTTGGCTGGCGAAAACTGCCGCCGCCAGCGGCCACTCGCCAGCTCACCACAATCCGAGCGAAACGGCGCTGGCTCTCCCGGCATGCCGCTGCGCACATTCCATTGACACGGTGCGCGTGGCCCGCCCGCTGCCGGCGTGGGAGCCCGAGCGCTCCACCCAACCCAACCGCTGTCGGCGAGGCGCCTGAGCGCCACCCAGCAGCGCCGGAGTGGCTGATCGCTTTAGACCGGATTTGGGTAGCGAGCGGGAAGAACGAGCGGCGCGCACCCGCTCCCCGCCGCCGGCTCGGCAGCACTCGCCGGCGCCCCAACCGGCGGCGCAGCTGCCACCCACCCATGGGCCGCACCCGCGCCCTGCTGGCAGCCCTGCTGCTAGCCCTAGCCGTGGACCCATCGCAGCAGCTACCGGCAGGAGCAGGCTTTCACCGCCGACGCCTGGCGGGCAGCGGGCACCAAGTGACCGGCGCAGGCAGCGGCGGCAATGGCTTGGCCCGGCGCCGGCTGGCGGCTGCCCAGCCGCTTACTCCAGTCAGCGCCGATGTGCTGGGCCAGGAGGTGCTATACCAAGTGCCCAAGCAGCCGATCGGCATGGTTGTGCTGCTGCACAAGTGCGGCCGCAGCGCAGGTGCCTATGTGGACGGGCCCTGCAGCTGCTGGGTTTGGGCTGGGAGACTTGCCTTGTGCCAGCGAGCTGCCCAGCTGTACCGCCGGCAACTGCCGCGCCTGTTGTGATGCGCCGGGGCTTAGCTACCTTGTTTACTTGCTGCCATCAGCTGCCGTTGCCAACTCGAAGGGCAGCCAATGGTCCTTGGCTTCCACGTGCCTCCGTTGTGCTGTCTTGCCGACGCCAGCTGTTGCCGCCCTGCCGCAGGCGACTTCTGGCCGTACTCGAGCCAGGGCTGCAGCACTTGTCAAGGTGGGGCACGGGTGGTGGCATATTGTGCAGCAGCTGGCGTGCCTAGCATGCCGTGTGCTGCTAGGCTGTGGCTACCACCCTCCTCTCTAGGCTGCTGGCCCCTCCTCTCCTGTGCCTCTTAGTTTATGGCGCGGAGTACAGTAAGCACTGCTCCCACTTCCACATCTGCACATGCAGGCCTTCCCAACTCGGTGGCCAAAACCAAGCAGGCGCTAGCACGTGGCTACGCTGTGGTGGCAGTCAGCAGCCGCGACCGCAGCCGGGAGGGGCGCTGCTTCGGCCTGGAAGCCGATGGGCCGGCAGTTGTGGAGGTCATTTCCACGGTGGGCTGCTGTGGCCTTGGTGCTCCTGTTGAATTGATTATCGTGATATGGAGAGTGGCCCAGATGTCGTGGAAAGCTCACAGCCTCTGTTTGTCACTCAACTGCTGTCTTCGATCGCGCGCACCCTAACAGTTCCCTGCCAAGCTGGGCCTCCCAGCGGGTGCCCCAGTCTACGTGGACGGCGCCAGCTCTGGCGGTTCGCTCGCGCTGCGCCTGCCGCGCCTGGTCAAGTTCAGCGGAGTGGTTGGAGGTGGGTAACAGCTTGCTGGTTTGTTTTCGGAGGTTGAAAAGGGTTTGGACTGCGCCTGCCGCGCCTGGTCAAGTTCAGCGGCATAGTCGGAGGCGAGTGCGCCCAAACGCTAGTGCTTGCATTTGTTTGCTTGAAAGCCTGGTCCGCTAATGCCACCTGCCTCTGCAACCAGAGCGAACGCCTTGCCTGCCATGCGCTCACTTCACTGGTGTGTGCCCGCACTGCCTGCCCAAACGCAACACACAGAAGTGATCGGCCCCCCAACTTTTGACAGCTAACCCTGCCAACCTCTGCACGCAATGCAGAGGTGATCGGCCCCCNAAACTTTGGCAAGGAGCTGCAGCTGCTGGACGAATCAGGCCTGGGGCCCATGCCCCCAACCCTCTACATCCACATGCCTCGCGACGAAGGCAAGCTGCTATGCGCTGCTGCTGCTGCTGCTAAACTGCTGCTGCTGCTGCTGCTGCTGCGCTGCTGCCACTCCGCCGCCCCTGCTGCTGCGGCGGCTATACAGTTGCTGCCTCCATGGCCACTGCCGCCGCAGGTGCTGCCGACCCTGTGGAGGGGCCGTTGGGATTGCGGGCTGCACCTGTTGTTGGACTAACATGGTGCTGGTGTCACACCTCACAGTGTTTGATGAAAATGTTTTCGCGCTGCAGGCATGGCGGCCAAGGTGGGGGAGAACATTGCGCTGCTGCAGGGCCGCGGAACAGCGGTGGCCGAGATACAGGTGCGGACGAGGGGGCTGAGGGCGCCATGGCTGGATACACTGCCTTTTGCGCCTCGCTTGCATCACTGATGGACACTGCTGGGACAGGCGCATGCGCCGGGCAGCAGGACTGCTGCTGTAGGGTGCACCTCTGCATAAAGTTGAACCTGCAAGTTGATCCGCTCTCCCTGCTTCCACAGGTCTTCCCCCGGCCCGTCACTCCCGCCTACTTTGCCAGCTGCTCGCCCTACATCTCCGGCAGCCTGGCGGCGCTGCTGCACAGCCGGCTCAAGGAGCGAGGGCTGCTGGATGGCACAGATATGGTGGCAGGTGGGTGTGGGCGGCAGGGTGCGGGGGGGTGGCCAGATGTGGTGGGCGGGATGGGGGCCAATCGACCCCTGCTTGCTGCTTATTCTCGGTTGCCACGCTTAAAGCGGGCGGGCGGGTGAATTGCTTTTCTGTTACTGATTGCCTGGTCTCCCCGCTTGCCCTCGTGTGCCTTGGTCTACCACAGTTGACTTGAAGGATGCCAAGTGGTTTGAGTTCCGGAGCTACACAAACGGCCCCATGGAGGCTGACCTGGCAAACATGGTGCGCCGTGCTGTGCTGTGGTATGTGGTGGTGTGCTGTGCGTCGCTGTGCGGTGCTGCGATGTGTCGTGCTGTGCCGACCCGTTCCATCCGGTAAATGAGCCAAGTCGAGCACTGCTGGATCGGCTGCCCTGCTGCTCTGCCATTCCACCAAGCTCTGCTCGCCGTCTTTTACCCGTGCTGCAGCCAGACCAGGGCATCAAGTTTGCACCCCTCCTGTCCCTGCACATCTTTGACTGCCTCGGGGTGAGCGGGGGATGCCAGGCCGATTTTGTTTCGTGCTGCTGCTGCTGGGGCAGAGTCGTTGGTGCAGGCATCTTGGCACGAATGATGAGTGTCACACGCGGCGTAGAGGCAGGCAATATGTCTCAGGAAGCGGAGATCCTGATGCTAGTAGCTGCCCCGCCGCCACCTCTGCTGCAGGTGGCGTGGGGTCGGCACGAGACGATTGGCGAATACATGACTGCTGCGCTTGTGTGGCTAGAAAACCGCGGGCAGGTGGATATTGCAGAGGTGGCGGCTCGCTTCCGTGTGCCTCACCTGACCGACCTGCAAGTCGATGCAGCCACACTGTCCAGACGGCGATGACGCCGCGCCGCTTGCTTGCAGTCGCTTGCATTGGCTGCAGCCGCAGCTGCCTCTCGCCCGGCCGCCGAGGTATCTGACAAGGTTCCCCTGACGGGCGAATGCTTAAAATAGCTTCCCTCCCATGCTCTTTATCTACCACCCTTCGCGCTGCTGACACCCGCTTGACTGACATGCGCCATGGCTGGTGGCTCTTGTGGCACCTGGCTGCCCCGACCCACTCGGCCGGCAACACATCCTTTTGAATAACCACGGCCTGCATTTAGTCCGCTTCCGAAGGCATTGTACTTGCACCGACCTCGGCATACCTGCATTGCTTATCTCAAGATAGCCCTCCAGTGTAACATCGCAAAGCTTAGGTCTCCTGGAGATCGTGCTGCCCAGCTGCTGGCTGGCGGCCACAGCCACCAGCGCAAGGCTCCCGCTGCGCCGCCCAAGCGGATGCGTGTGAGGATGCTGTGTGATGTGCTTCCCGTTAAATTCCAGCAGCACCTAACCTACCCTTGCCTGCTTCGACATTGAGACAGTCACTTATTTGAGATGCCTCGATGATCAGTGCAGGGAAGATAAGATCGCCGCCAGGCGGCGGCGGCGGTACAGCTGAAATGTGTGGCTGGGGCGGCGCTCGTTTGAGGGGTCTTTGGTTGCTTGCGGCCTGCTCGACATTCCGATCCTCGTTTGCCGACTCTGCCTGTTTCACGCGTTTGTCGGGCGTCGTTCCCGCTGCAGCAATGGGCGCCCCGGTGCCTGAGGAGGTCGAAGAGCTGCGTGGGGCGATCAAGGGCCGCGTGCTGCTGCCTGGACAGGATCAAGATGCG
The DNA here is from genome assembly GCA_025026875.1 of Chlorella ohadii. Classification (NCBI taxonomy): domain Eukaryota; kingdom Viridiplantae; phylum Chlorophyta; class Trebouxiophyceae; order Chlorellales; family Chlorellaceae; genus Chlorella; species Chlorella ohadii. The sequence continues at coordinate 40,443 of JADXDR010000066.1, read as the reverse complement.
CCGGCGGTCGACGAGGCGCTGCGGGTCTGGGCCGTGAGCCCTGCAAACGCTGCCCAGCCCCGCCGCCCGTCGCCGGCGGTCATCGTCCAGCCGAGAGGTGTGGCGGCGGCGCTAGCGGGTTCTCCGCGGGTGCATCAATCAAAGCAACTTCGGATGCGTTAATCAAAGCAACTTCCCCTGTGCTTGCTCGTACAGGCACCGCTGACGTGGCGGCGGCGGTCAAGTGGGCGACGGCACGCGGCCTGCCGCTGGCTGTGAAGTGTGGCGGGCATGGGGGAGGTGCGCACAGGGCAGCATCTGATGATGTTTGAGAGGGAGGAATAGGGGATGGCCAGTGATTCCCTTGCACAGCGGGTGGCGCAGCCCACGTTGCTCAGCGCCTGTAGGCTGCCATCTGCTCAACTGCCTGCAGGACCAAAGCAAGTGCGCCCTCTGCTGCTGCTGCCCGCCATGTGCAGGCAATCCCTGCTGGGTGGACGGTGGCGTCATGCTGGACTTGTCCCTCATGCGCAGGTGAGCAGGGATCTGCCTGAACCTTCTTTCTCGGCTGTCTCGTTGTGAGAGCTGTTGTGCCATCCCTCTGACTGCCATCCCTCCACCTGCCGTCCGTCTGCCCCGCTGCAGCGTGTATGTGGATCCCGAGAGCCGCACAGCTGTGGTGGATGGCGGCGCGCTGGCCTGCGATGTGGATGCTGAGACAGCGATGCACGGGTGGGTGCCGCAACACAGGTGGAAACGTGCATGGTGGGGCATGGCACAGCAGCAGGCGCTGCCTGGTGCGCTACAGAGCGGCCTGCAACGGATGCTGTTGCCGCTCATGCCGCCGCTCCAAGCAGCTGCGCCGGCTTCCGCTGCACAGCCGACACGTCATGCATGGGCCTCCATGCCGGCATGCGTTGCACATCCTTTGTCCTCAGCACCCTCTTTGCAGCCTGCACATTTGCGTGCGCTCCGCCTGTCCTGCCCTGCCCTGCCCTGCCCTGCAGGCTGGCGGCGCCCCTGGGTGTGTGCAGCGTGGTGGGCGTGGGCGGCCTGGCCCTCAATGGCGGCCTGTCCCTGCTGTCTAGGGCGGTCGGAGCCACGGCCGACAACATTCTGGAGGCCACAGTGGCGCTGGCCGATGGGTCTGTGGTGCGCGTGCCAGCTTTGCTGCGCTTGCACGTATGCTGGCATGCACACGCATGGCACACCGACTTGTCAGGCAATGAGGGTGGGGGCCCAGCTCCTGATGGCAGACTGGCTCTGTGCTGCTTGCCGAATGTTACCTTCGAGCCATGCAGCCTGCTTGTTGCTGGGTGCCATGCAGCACTGCACCCTGCCTTGTTCTGGCCGCGCCCTGGCTGCAGGTGCACGCCACCGCCGACAGCGATCCAGAGCTACTGTGGGCGCTGAAGGGCGCAGGTGCATGATCGATCCGGACAGCCCATGCCATACCATGCATATCGATATGCATGATATCATGCATTCGCTCAGCCCGCATGCCATGCCATGCCATGCCATGCCCAACTCACACCACATCGACATCTGTTGCGCATGTGCCCGTGCCCACCCAAGCGCCATTCCCCACGTCTAATGCCCCGCAGGCACTGCTCTGGGCGTCGTCACGAAGCTCAAGCTGCAGCTGCACGAGGTTTCAAACTTCTACTGCGGAGTGCTGGCTTGGCGGGACGAGCCGGGGCACGCCACCTACAAGTGGGCGGGAATGGCTGGCACTGGCAATGCCGGCTGGGCTGATGCTGCATGCTGCTGGTCATGCTGTAGCTCAAGGCGTCATGCTGTGGTCATGCTGTGCCTTGCAATGGCTGCAGCCTGCTCGGCCCGCAAGTACCATGCCCATTCTCACTGTGCAGTGCTGTCATGAGGGAGGGACACATGCCGGCCTCCCTGCTGCCGCACTGTCGGCCATGCCATGGCGGCCTCCCGACATGCCCCCCCTGTCCATGCTTTGTCACCCATGCTGCAGGGCGGTGCTGCGCTTTGTGCGAGACGTGGTGATCCCCAACCCATGCATCGGTTTCAACCTGGCCCGAGTGGTGGACCCAGCAATCGGGCCGCTGCTGGTGTCCCTGGTGGGTGCTGCTGCCGTGCTGCGGAGCTTTCGCTTGCTACATGTACATGCTGTCCCGCCCGGTTGGTGGATCCCACGCTGGGCCCGCTGCTGGTGTCCCTGGTGGGTGCCTGCTGCCCCTGAGCAGTTGTCCTGCCGATCATTCAACATTGGCGGCTGCACTTGGCTGTGCCTAGCAGCAAGGAGTGCGACCGCCCTGCAGTTGCCTGCGCCAGCCTTGCGGCCAAACCCTGCAGCCTAAGGCAATTTGCCGCGTCTGCTCCCTGCTGACTATGGCAGGTGGTTGTAACGGGCGAGGCGAGTGCCGAGGAGAAAGCGGAGCTGCTGCGCCCGCTGCGCGCGCTGGGGCCCATCAAGGCAAGGGCAGTACTGTATATCATGCTGGAAGCGCAGAACCGTATTACATGCTGGAAGCGCAGCGGCAAAACCGATGCTGCAGCTGGAACGGGGGTTCTGTTGAGCAAGGGACGCTTGGCATTGCAAGTGACATTTGCTGCCCATCACGCCCCCTGCCTTTTCCCACTGGCAGGACACTGTGGGAGCCGCCAGTTGGCAGGAGACGCAGTCCACGCATGCCCCCGCCATTGCTGGCCTGCTGGCCGCGTTTCCAGAACACTACGAGAGCTGGGCGGGGGGGCACCTAAAGGCAGAGCAAGTGGGTGCAAGTTGCTTGTAAACGGGAGGGATCTGGCGGGTGACGTAGCGAGCATTGCGAGACATGGGCGGGGGGACACTTGAAGGCGGAGCAGGTCGGTGCACATGTGGGGTGGACGAGGGATTTGTAAAGTGGCATGCAGTGTGAGAGCCGGGCAGCATGCAAAACTCCTGTTTGCGCCTCAAGTTGGCCCCTTGCCTCACTGCAGCTGACTAAAGCCTGCATCGATGAGCTGGTGGGCTTGTAGCTAACAAGACTTGTAACCTCCTAATCCCTGTGACTATTCCCCTCACCCTCAACTTGTCCCACTGCAGCTGACCGAGGCCTGCATCGACCAGCTGGTGCGCTGGACGGCGGACGAGGTGCCCCCCAGCTGCCACACAACCCTGGCATTCGTGGAACTGCTGGGCGGGCGGCTGCACGACAGCCAGGCGCCGGTTGGCTGGCAGGGAGGTGCGCGCAACAACTTCCAACCGATTGGCGTGTGTGCTGGGCAGCTGCTTTCTGCCTCATGCAAGCCTGCGCCGCCCTCTGCCTCTGTGTGCTGCCGTGTGCCACGTGTCACCGCGCTTTGTGCCACATGTTGCTCGCAGACATCCAACACAAACCTGCCCAGCATGTCAACCTCCTGCCCACCATATCTGCATCCACCCCCTCTCCTGCTCCCGCGCAGACGTGCAGTGGGTGGTGCAGGCGGGCTGGACCGACCCAGCGGTCCACGAGGAGGGGAGCGCCTATGCGGCGGCGGCACTGAAGGCGCTGGCGCCCTTCTGCCAGGCGCAGAAGCCGTACATAAATATGGTGGAGTACAGCCCAGGTGAGGTAACCAGCAGCAGAAATTGAATTGTGTCAGTTTGAACTAGTCAAGGCTTGCCTGACTGCCGATGGTGGCAGCAAGGCTTGGCGGTCAGGGCTCGCTGGTGTGCTGCCGCTGGCTGCCTAGGCTCATTTGCGCATTGCTGCTGGCTGCCATGGCAGGGCCCGACTTGAACATAGCAGTCGCAATGGCGGTTGCTTGCCATTTCTAGCAGCAAATCGCCAGCCCTAACTTGCACTAATACAAACTTCCAACCGCCATCCCGCACAGACCAATGCATGGATTATGGCCAGGCGGCGCTGACGGTGCGGGATGCAGCCAACTTGGAGCGGTTGCGCCGGGTGAGACCGCTCTTGCTGCTGCTGCTGCTGCTTCCATTCTAGAGCTGTGGAGCTGTGGAGCTGCAGGCTTGCTGTGTGCAACAGCTGCTTTGCACAGCATCTGCTGTATATCGCAGTCAGTGCAGCAAGACCAGGTAGCCTGGGCTCCCCAACTGCCCATGCCTGCACGTCGTAACAGCCGGCCTAGGCTGCAGCACCCACACCCAAGCAGTGTGCCTCCTCAGAGGCCGTTGCATGCTCGACCAGCAGCCCAACATCCCTCTTCTCCTCGCTCTCAACCCTGGAAACAGGTGAAGCAGCGAGTGGACCCAACCAACATGTTCAGGCACACACCCCTGGCGGCAGTGCTGGCGGCAGAAGCAGGCGGTTCATGCAATGGATCCAACTGAATGCTAGCGGGCAGCGACAAAGCCTAGCAAAGCTGCAGCCTGGGCTGCCCTGCTTGGGGCAGCGCAGCCAGACAGTGCACACACAATGCATGGACTCACAGCACGGCAACCACTGGACGGCAGTGCCGTCTCCTCATATGTGCTTCGCTTAGCCTGGTTTGGGGTGCTTATTCACTCAGTCTTGTATTTTGCATAAACCAGACAATGCTGAGCACCCACAAATCCAATCCTGAAACAACACACACGATATGCGTAGCTCCGCAGGCTGGTGTACCAAGGTTGCAGTAGGATGCCCGCATGCTAGGCTGCCGTTCCATCCTCAGGGCCACCCGACAGCGGCTGCTTGCCATGCCGCCCCTTGCCCTGCCGCTTGTCGTCCATCGCCGCTGCCGCGCCCGGCGCAGCGCAGCGCAGGGCAGGGCAAGCTGCGCCGCCTTTGCCTGCCGCCGCTGCTCCGCCTTCGCCTGCTGCCGCTGTGCTGCCTGGCCGAACGAGATGGGCCGCGGCCAGCCGTCCACGCTGCCAGCCCTGCAGACGCAAGCAGCAAAAAGGTGGCTGAAACTTGCAAAGAACAGTGCATGCCCTTTTGGAAGGGCAGGCCGCCAGCCAACACACCAGACTGGCAAGCAGAGGGGAAACCCAGTCATGCAGCCATGAACTGCACTCAATTACCCAGACCGCCCACCTGAGCCCCTCCAGCAGGCGCCGCCCCTCCTCGCTGCGCGGCCACTCCCGCACAAAGGCGTTATACTCAGGCCGAGTCATGCCCATGGCATCAAGGAAGCGTGGCTTGACAGCGCCGCTGACCCAGCTCAGCTGCAGCTGTCCAGCTTTGTTGAACAGCAGGTGAGGTGCGCGATCCTGCAAGGAAGCATCGGGGCTAAAGCGCATCACAGGCTGCAGAGCTGATGAGCACACCGATGACTCTGGGTAAGCACACCAAAGGCTTCAATGCAGTGAAGCAAACAGGCACCGTGAATGTAGCAGAAGCCAGGCCAGTCACCTGCACCAGCATGTAGTGCGCGGCCATCGTCTCGTCTCTGGTTTTCAAGTAAGTGCTGCCCTTGCTCAGGCATCGCTCAGCACTGACGCCAACCACCTCACTCAGCAGCCGCAGCTTGTGCTGCGTATCCTCGCCGCCGAGATTCACAATAGCAAAAGGCTGCGGGTAGGCGGCCACAAAGGCTGCCAGCTGGCCGTCGCCATCCTGCCAGCCCAGCGCAGCCCGCAGGGCGTCAGCATTGCAGCGCAGGTGCTGCTCTGTGCTGGTCAGCAGCTGCGGACCGCGGCTGATCACACCCGCCAGCTGATCTGCATCTGGAAACAATTGCTGCAGCCAAGCATAAGCTGCACACACTGTTTCTAGGTCCATTCCAAGGAGCGAGGGGTGCCTGATGGCCAGCTGCCGTGCCTNGCTGTGCTGTCCAGCCAAGCGCCTGCTGCAGGCTGTTGAAGTTGCGCTGCAGGGTNGGGTGCCTCATAAGTCAGCAGGGCTGGCAGCAGAGCAACAAAGGCTGCTGGTTCCATCACACCCAGCACANTCGACTGCCCAGCTGATCGCTGCTGCGGCCGTGGCGGGGCTGCCGGTGGTCACATTTGGCTGAGTGANGCAGCAGCCTGCCAATGGCTNGNCAGCTGGCAGCTGCTGGCTGACTGCTGCCAGCCAGACCTCCACATGGCCGGGTGGCATGGCCAGTGCAGGACTATATTCCAAAGAGCTGCCCAGCTTTCCAGCCAGACTGGTGTGTTTGGGCAGCCTGGCGCCCGCCTGCCGCAGCGGCTCAACGTACGCCGCAATGTGGCTGTCAATCTGCTGCCACACCGGCTGCACCAGGGCCGCAAACTGCACCACACTGTCCTGCCGCTTAAATGCAATGCGGTCCAACAGCTGCGCCGTCTCCAAGGCCGGCAGCCCGCGGCCGCGGCACCACTCGAATGTGGCAGGCAGGCCGTACAGCGCTGCCTGCTGCGAGCCAAACACGAGCGCCAGCCGCCGCGCGTGCTGGTCTGCATCTGCCGCTGACAGCCCCTGCTCCTGCTGTAACCAGGCTTGCAGCTGTGGCTGCGGCTCCTCAGTGCTATGCTTGAAGCGGCCCCCCGCATCTCGTGGCTGGGAGCGCTTGCCGCTCCCGCTGTCACTGCTGCCGCCGCTGCTGCCACCGCTGCTGTCCGACTGTTCTGGCTGCCCAGCCGCTGCAGCACGCACAAGCAGCCTGCGATAGCGCGACGAATGTGCTTATGAGCATTGTCCTTTTCGGACAACATCCAGCCCGGCAGCACCAGCATGCAAAGCACCAAAAAAGCTCAGCGAAACCACGCACCTGCGGTGGGACGTTCGGCGCCCCGGGCTGCCCGCTGCTAAATGCGGCCGCAGCCGCAGGGGCGCAGCTGCTGGGGCACGCGTGATCAAGCTGGCCAGCTGCATGGTGCTTTGTCGCTGCAAGAGCAAGACAGGGCAGGGAGGCGGAGTAGCTCAGCTAGCGTTGGGCGGTGGTGAGGCAGCAGCGGCACGAGCGGCGACGGCGGCGGCAAGCACAGAGCGGCGATGGCGGCGGTGAGTGACCTGCAGGCAGCAGACGCTCGCCGCTCCGCTCGCGGCTTCCTGACGCCTGGGCCCTGCAAACTCGCCAGCCGCACTTCCGGCGCTGCTTCCTGCTGCAGAGCAGGCGCCGCACACGCACGAGCAGGACGTATGCGGTCGTGGTCTAGAGCACAGCTCACGCGCCGTTCATGGGGGTTGCCGCCGCCGCCATGCACGCTGCCGCCGCCACGCCGCCGTCCCTCTGCCGCCCTTTGCAGGCAGTGCCCAGCACCTGCTGGCTGTGCCATGTATCGTGCCAGTGTTGGGGAGTTTCTTCAGCATAAATATCACCTGGGAAAGCTGGCATTAGAGAGGCACAGGGTGGCAGCGTGCTTGGAGCCGCCCTTGTGCCGCCTGTCGCTTTGCACCCAAGCTGGCTGCCGCTCCCTGACGTCTCGCCAGACGTGTGCGTTGGTCATCTGGAGTCACCTGGAAGCTGCTGACATCTGGGTTGCAACGCCACAATGAAGTTACCTGGCTGCGCTCTTTAGTGATTGCAAGTGTCAGGTCCGGACCTCTCCTGTGCCCGCTCGGGTCAAGCGAGGAGACAGACCAAGCGTGCGCTGCAGGCGTGCAATGCTTTTCAGAAAGATGGCCACTTTCTGGGAGTGAGCATAAGAGGCACGAAGGAGAGCAGGCGTTTGCTCTTGGCCTGCGCCACTGCTGGGCATTAAGCAGCTGGCCATGCCGCAAACATGCATCGGTATCCGGGGACGCAAGGCCGCATGCGCACGCCGCCGCTGCTGCGAGGGTGTGTGAGCGCGCCGCATGCCAACAGGTCATTAAAACAGTATATTGTGAGATGCTGCAGCTACCCGGTGCGAGGATTGAAGCCCGGTTCACGGGCTGGGCAGCCCCGCCCCGTGTGTGGCCGCAGCGCGCAGCGCTGGGCGGGCCACCAGGTAGCTGCATGAAGGCACCTGACCCGCTCATTACGCTGCCCCGATCAAACCCTCCTTCGCTTCCCTCCGCTCAAACGACCTCAGACATGCTGCCGTGAGGGCAGCCGGCGCCGTTTGCCAAGCAGTGAGAACCGGACAAAGGCAGAAGCCTCCCCCGGCGCCGCACAGCCCATGGGCTGCGCGCTGTCCACCTCCGTGGGGCCAGCGGAGAGCGGGAGGGCCGGTGCCGGCGCCGCCGCGAACGGCAAGGCCCCGCCGCCGCCGCCCGCCGATGGCGCGTGCTGCTACAAGCCGGAGAGCGAGGCGGCGCGGCTGCGGGCCGTGCTGTGAGCCAATTGCTGTTGTGCAGTAGTTTTTCACTCGCTTCAAGCATGTAGTGCATGCAGCGATGCATACGTGCTGTAAAGCTGCTTTCGAGTACCGTGGCCGTCGTGCCACATGCCGCACCTGTGCCATGCCGCTCGTTTGCGCATGCCGCCGCGCTGCAGAGGTCATGTGCCAGCTTTAGAGAAATGGCGGGTCATGCCGRTGCCGCMGGGRCTGACMCCMGCTGGCGCGCCCGTGGMCCGCCGCTCCSRTCCGAGCCMGGCYAAATGGCAGCTCATCAACTGTATTTGATGTGTTCCTTGCCGCAGGGACTGCCACCAGCTGGACACGCCCGCGGAGCGGCGCTTCGACGGCATCACCACGCTGCTGCGGGACCTGCTGGAGGTGAATGGTGCATTTTCACTGCATAGGGCAGCATGTCTGCGTCCTGAGTGGGTGTGCACACGATGCAGAGGCCTTGCTGGAGGTAAACATTGCAAACTTGCTACATGATGTTCAGCTGTTTCTCTGTGGTGCCACGCTGGCAAGGGACCTGCTAAAGGTGGCGCAGCGGTTTGCCTCTGACAATAATTCGCCATGCTGGGTGTGCATCACGCGTGGCGGTGGCAAGCCTCATCAGTGACGGCCGACCGTGAGGCTGTGACAAGGCAATGCTCTTGCCTTCTGCTCGCTCGATCCGCAGGTCCCTGTAGCAGTGGTGGGCCTGATAGATGACGACCGACTGTACCTGAAAAGTGCGGCGGGCGATGCCCAGCCCGGCGCCTCGCACGAGCGCCTGCACTCCTTCTGCGACGCCAGCCTGCGCGCGCCCAACCCGCGGATGATGGTGGTGCCAGGTGCGTGTGCTGCATTAATGCAGCACTATATTATTAGTTAAGTATTTTAGTTTGCTCGTGTTGGGCAATCGGCAAGCAACTCCAGAGTGGCCGGCAGTGAAGCTCAGCTGGGCGCATACTTTGAAAACCATGTTTGCCCCAATGCATTCATGTTGTTTCTTTCCATTTTCCACTGCTGCAGATACGCTGGAGGACGCCCGCTTTAAACACAACGAGTTTGCCAAGATCGGCATCCGCTCATACATAGGCGCCCCGCTGGTGCGCTTGCGTCTGCTTTGCCCAGCTGGGAAGCTGAGCTGGCTTGCTTGCTGGCTTGCTTGCCAAGATTGGCATGCTCCTACATAGGCGCCCCGCTGGTGCGCTGCTGCACTGCCTGCTGCACTGCCTGCTGCACTGCCTGCTGCCTCCAAATGGTGTGTGCATTGGCTAGCTGGTTTGGTTGAMAAATCTGACGAAGCCGACTCTGCTTGCTATCAACCCGGCCTGCGCTCGCAAAATCCCGGGCTGGTGTGCTTATGCTCGCAATGACCAGCTCAGCTGGCCACCCTCGCCCCACCGCAAATGCCTGCCGTCGCTGCTGCACCTTGCTTGCCGCCCGAAGCTGTGGGCCTTGCAAGCCTGCCGCACTGCTGCCTCTCTTTCATGCTGCAGATATCCAGCGATGGCCACGTGATGGGCAGCCTGGGAGTCATGGACATTAAGCCCCGCATCTTCCCGCCCTCCGCCCTCAACATCCTCTGCAACGTCAGTTGGGGCTGGGCAGCGCGGCAAGTCAGCAGAGATAGAGCTGCATGCTGTATGCAAGGCCGGCCGGCGCTGTGCGTACCCCGGCACTTGAGGCTGCGGCGTGCGGCCCGTTCTTGGTGCGGTTTGTTCAGCGCATGCCGCACAGACACAGAAGCTGACTGCTGGTATCTGCCCGGCTCCTCCTTTACTTGCCTGGCGCAGTTTGCGGAGCTGGTGGTTCGTGAGCTAGAGCGTGACAAGGTGAGCAGGCTGTCTCGCACTGCAAGTTGCTGACTGCGGCAGCAGCCAGTCTGTGCAGACTGCCTAGCACGGCTTAGCACTGGAATCACTAGCAGCACTCGACAGTGTGGCATGCAGCTGCCCCTAAACATGACAACCCCACACAAAGCATGCTCGGCGCACCCTGTTTTGGACGTTGCCGCAGGCGCTGGAGCGGCAGCGGCAGGCGGAGCTGGCGGCCATTCAGACGAAAACAGGTGCAATAAACATGCCTGTGGCAAGGGCCCCATGTGCAACTGGATTGGCTGCTGCACAAGGCACCGCTACAACAATGCCGAAAATTGCTGCCTGTCTGCTTTCCTGTGGCTCCCACCGCAGTGCGTGCACTGTCCTGCTTCAACGATGCGGGTGCCTTCTGCGACACATCTGCCGAGGGATGGCCGATCCAATGGGCGAACGCCAAGTGGGACGGCCTGACAGGTGGGCAGGGAGGGCATGGGCATGGGCGGCTGAAAAGATGGCCAAATGGGTTGCCCAACTGCTGCGATGGCGAGTGAGCAGCCAAGTTGCCAACCGGCGCTTGAGCGTCCTGGCTCATCATACGCAACTCTTCGGAACCCATGTCCACAGGCCGGCCCGACTCCGAGGCAGCGCCGGACGCGGGCGGCCGCCTGTGGGACATTTTGTCGGGGGTGCATCCAGAGGTGCAGCGGCAGGCGAGCCAGGCGGCGCACTTCCGCCAGCCGCTGTCGATCGTGGTGGAAGGTATGCGGGGAGGATAAGCTGGGATGAGTGGCAGGCTTGCTGGTGGGCAGACAGGGTGGATGCACATCACCAGTACATGCATGCCCCCTGAGGACTGCTGCAATGATCGAGCCTGGACTGAGCACGAACTTCACTCCACTCGTGCCAAACAAATTCCGCTGCACCCTCCAAACCTCAGTCCCTGCCTGCGGCAAGCAGCTGGCGCTGCAGCTGTACACCTGTCTATTCCAGCCCTTGCCCCACTGCATCACATGCACCTGCTGCATCTTCCCACCTGCAGTGCCCGCATGCGGCAAGCAGCTGATGCTGGAGCTGCGGCCCGCCAGCCGAGACCACCTGTCCCTGGTGGCGCCCACCATTGCGGTGCCCAACTTTGTGGAGGGCTTGGGTGAGTGCCCTTGCACTTGTGTGTGTGTGTTCATATCTGTAGCCATGCACAGGGCGCCTGGCCGCCCATGGGTGTGAGTGGAACCTACGAGCAAGCAAGTGCATGTGTAGCTTGCTAGCTGGCGAATGCGGCCGGGCGCTGGGCCGAGGCACACACACTTTGTGCTGCGCTCCCATCCTTTGTTCCGCTTCCCTCTGCCTGGCACAGACCCGGCAGAGCGGCCCGCACTGGACCGCCTGTATTCCTTCCTGTACGGTTCTGATTTCAGCACTCCTGTTTCCTCAATTGTGGCGCAGACCCGGCAGAGCGGCCCGCACTGGACCGCCTGTATTCCTTCCTGTACGGTTCTGATTTCAGC
>JADXDR010000066.1:17676-28903 GCA_025026875.1 Chlorella ohadii | reverse complement strand
GGCCAGTCCATCCCACTCAGCCCCTTCAGTCAGCTGCCTGGTGGGTTCCAGGCCATCCCACTCAGCCCCTTCACGCAACCGCCTGGTGGGGGCCAGGCTGCCGGCACAGCAGACAGCTGCCTGAGCAGCCCCAGAATGGAGGTGCTGCCGGGCAGCCCGCTCAGCCTGATTCGGGACCACCCAGCGCGGGTGAGTGACGCCAGCTCAAAGTGACTGGTAGCAGCACTCCCCACACACAGCGCAGCGTGGCGCATGCGCAGCTGCAGGGATGTGTGCTTGTCGCCAACCCGACGATTGGCTCCATGGGATTCATCTCTCTCAAATCTCATCTCCTCTGTCCGCAGCGCATGCTGTCTGCTGGCAGCACTGACGGTAGCCAGGCAGGCGGCAGCAGCACCGGCGGCAGCAGCCTCGTCAGCGTGCGGCTGCTCAGCAGCTTCGGCCTGCGCCCGCCGGTGGCGCTTGCTGGGCTCCATTTGGGGCCCAAGCTAGGCAGGTGAGCCGCTGCATCAGGCTGTGCATGGGTGGAAGCGTGGGCTGTGCACGCTGTGCCCATGCTGCCCGCTGTGCATGGTCAGCTGCGCTTTGTTGTACTGCGATGGCCCATGTGGCCAAACATGCACCGGCGCTCTGCTTGAAGGAGCATTTGCGCGCCGCTTGCTCTTGCTAGCTTTGCCTGGCTTGGGCTTCAACTGGCTTGCTGCCTTGGCTGATCCCATGCAGCGGCTCATATGGTCAAGTGTACCGAGGCACCATGGGCTCCCGAACCGTGGCAGTGAAGGTGGGCTTGAGAGCTGTGGCTGCTTAGTTGGACTGAATCACTGATAGATTTCCAGGAAGGCCTAGACTCCCGGGAATTTGTGAACCACTGTGAATCTGGGTGGGTGCATGGGCTTGATGGGCTCCCGAGCCGTCCCAGTGTAGGCTGAGACTGTCCCACACGCCTGCCACCCTCACAGATCGTTGACACGCACGTCGTGCCTGGAGCCGACACTCTGACGCCCATATGCTGCCAAAGATGCATCGATGCTCCCACATCGTTTTCAATCTCACAGATGCGAAATTTTCACGCCACCCCCGACAGATTGTTGACACGCACGTCGCGCCTGGAGCCGACACTCCCACACGTGCCATGCTCGAGGCGCTGCTGGGGTGAGTTTCTGCAAGTGCTTGCAAGTTGGGCTGCTTGGCTGTGTGCGCATGGAGGCGGGCATGTCGGGGCAACTTAGCTGCACATGTCTGCACAGGTGCTGCACAGCTCCCTCKCCGCCCACCGCTGCCCCCGCKCCCCGCCCCGGCCCGCCCCTGCAGCCAGAAGCTGGCGCACCCGTGCATCGTGCCCACCCTCACCTTCGCGTGGGAGGAGAGCAGCAGCCAAGAGCCCTCAGAGTGGGGCGGCAGCGAGGCGAGCCAGAGCGGGTGCAGCGCTCCAACTGACCCGGGGTCGCTCTGGTCTCTGGGTAGCCCCCTGCTGAGTGGCGTGGAGGATGTGGACGGCATGGCCGGGCGCCCGATGCAGCAGATGTGGATCGTGCAAGAGGTAGGCGGGGCGGGGCGGGGCGAAGGGACCAGCTTTAGATTGCGCGCTCCTCCTAAGCTGTCACCTGCTGCCGGCTGTACCCGCGCACAACTCACCTGATATCACTCCTCCCTGCATAATCTGTGCAGTACTGCAACCACGGCACTCTGGGCGATGCCATCGACCGCGGCTGGCTGCGAGTGAAGCGAGATCCTGACACCCCTGCCGACCTGCGCGCCGTGCTGCTGACCGCACAGGCAGGCTTGTAGGGAGGCTTGGGGGAGCGTCTGTGGTTTTCTTGGCAGGCTAACAGGCTGGGGTTAGGGCGCCCCGTACTCGACAGGTTTGGGCGACAACCTTCGGCCGCCAATTGCTTACCCAGGACCGCCTGCACTTCCCTTGTACCACCCCTGCAGGAGGTCGCCCAGGCCCTTTCCTACCTGCACTCCCAAGATATCATCCACACCGATCTGACGCCCAATAACATCCTGCTCACGAAGCGGCCGCCCCCGCCGGGCGACCCCCGCCCCTTTTGCGCCAAGGCGCGTGCTTTGCGGCCGTTGCAACTGGCTCCTGCAGTGTGTGGCACATGCCGCCTTTGGGCTCTTGAAACGGTTGTGACGTGCAGCAAGGCTTGGTTGGTGCAGGCGCATGCTGTGCTGTGATGTGCTCTGCCGTGCCAGCGGAGGTGGAGCATGCCAGTGCGCACCTTGCCACACTGCACATAACAGTCAGCTGCCACGCCGCCAACCCTCAACAGGTGTCCGACTTTGGGCTGGCTCGAACGATGGAGCGGGACGCTGTGAAGACCGCCACCTGCGGCTGCAGTGAGTCCTTGTTGCTGTTTCTGCCGCTGCTGCTGCCGCTGCTGCTAACCGCTGCTCCTGCTAGNCCCCCAGGTGCCGCCCCACGCTCACCTGAGCCTGCATGGTCCTCTCTGCTGCCCCACTGCAGTCACCCACATGCCGCTGGAGCTCATTTCTGGGCAGCTGCTGACCAAGGCCGTGGATGTGTACAGCTTTGGCGTTATTCTCATCGAGGTGCGCTGGAGGGAACTGCTGGCTTTTGCTTTGTGCATTGTGCGCTGGCCAGGGCTGTGGATGTGTACAGCTTTGGCGTGATCCTGATTGAGGTGCGCTGGAGGGCACTCGGAAGTCTTTTGTGCAGGTCTCGCTGCCTGCTCTTGAATGCACTCGTAATTTGTCTCCTAGTTCTCACCCATCAACCCACCCACCTGGTCTATTGACCTGCGCAGATGCTGTCAGGGGAGCGGGCGTGGGCGGGGRACCCCTTGAAACCTGCACCTGAATAGAAACAATGCGCGCTGCGCTCCTGCCACCCGCCTGTGTGGCTGCAGATGCTGTCCGGGGAGCGGGCGTGGGCGGGGCGGCACTCGGCCCAGATCCTGTACGCCGTCACTGTGGAGCAGGAGAAGCTTCGTGTGCCGGCGGGATGCCCGGCACCCCTCCAGGTCAGCACTTGTGGTGGTGGCATGCCGGCAGCGTGCAGAGCATGCAGAGCATGAGAGCGCAGCTTGCTGTTGTGACAGCTTGTCGTTGCTGCGGCAGCTGCCACCATGCCAGCTCAGCTCAGCATTCCGGGACACCTGCCCCTGCTGCCCATTGCTGCAAGAGTAGAGCACAGCCCGCGCCTGCTACCTTGCCATGGACACCTGCCCCTGCTGCCCATTGCTGCAAGAGTAGAGCACAGCCCGCGCCTGCTACCTTGCCATGCCTGCCCATGCTATCAACTAAACAGGAAAGGTTATATGCAAGCTGATTTCCGCTGCTGCTCCTGCCTGGCCATTGCCGCAGGAGTTTGTCGACTCCTGCCTGCAAGACGACCACACGCAGCGGCCGAGCTTTGCAGCCATCGAGGCCCGCCTGGCGGCCCTGCTGGAGACTTGCCCCGCTTAAAACTTGCCCGCCACTGGGCACTTGCCAGCAGGCTGCGGGCAGCCATCCCTCAAATCCCACAAGCACGCGGTTGCCGCGGCCGGGCCCCCACAAGGGCAGCTGCTTGCTTCCTGCGGCAGCCGTGGCAACCGCATGAGAGAGAGTTAGCTTGCTGCATCTCACGACTTCCACTTATTTTGGGCCTCAGCCTGGTCCTCTGTTGGGCCACCAACTTGCACCGCTGCCGTGCACGTGCTGTGCACTGCTGTGCACGCATGCATTGCGCCCATGCGGGTCCTTAGCTCCGGGGCGAGATGCTCAGCAGCCACTGCCCTGCCTGTGCATCATCCCCTCATCCTGCAATGCATACCGGCATCTTCAGCACCCCTTGAGATCCCACCTACTTCCATCCCTTCATTACTCAAGTCAGCCGTCGATACACGCTTGCCCTCGTGCCTTTCATCACCTGCTTGCGCCACACCCCAACCCATCACCTGCTCAATCGTGCACCCTCCACCCTGCTGACCTGTTCAGCCCTCCAAGTTCACTTGTCACCCCCTCTTGCCCCTCGTCCACGCTTGGCATTTGCAGCTTTCTGGTCTGCAGCAGCGCCGCTGCCTGCCACAGCGCTCGATTTACTTCATCTTGACGAACCGTTGTGATCCACCCTGTATGATACTCCCTGAGAAACAGAAGCGCTTGTTCAAACTCGCAGCCAGGCTAGAAATGTGCTACACAACCAGGCGGCTGTGCATCACCCAAGGCCAGCCTGCCTTGGCTGGCAGTGTCACACCACTGCCTCGCCATCGACGCCACCGCCGCCGGCAGCCGGCTGGCTGCCGCGCCGCCGCCTGCCTTTCCGCTTGTCGTCCATCGCCGCTGCTTTGCCGGTGTGCCGTCCCGCCTTGGCCTGCAGCTGCTGCTCTGCCTGCACCTGCTGCCGCTGTGCTGCCTCAGCGGCTGAGATGGGGCGTGGCCAGCCCTCCAGGCTGCCGGCCCTGCACGCAGCGCAACAGGGGGTGGAAGGGTGGAAGACGGCGGCACATCATCCCAGCCAGATGCAGAGGTTGTGATGCCTGAAGCACACTGCACGCATCAGATGGTCGCGGACTACTAGGGCTGAATTTTATAAGCAGGCAAGCACCAGGCTGCATTGTGCGAGCGCCAGGCAGCAAACAGCACCGGCCCCGTCATGCCAGCTGCTTGGGGTTCACCTGAGCCCCTCCAGCAGGCGCCGCCCGTCCTCGCTGTGCGGCCACTCCCGCACAAAGTGTTGTACTCGGCCCTGGTCAAGCCCATGGCAGCCAGGTGATTCGGCTTGACGACATTGACAACCCAGCTGAGGTTCAGCTCGCCAGATTTGTTGAACAGCAGTCGAGGGGCGCGCTCCTGCAAGGAAGCCGCAGGGCAACAGCGTACAATAAGCGTCAGGCTGGCTCCTTGCAACCGCACTCACAGACTTGGAACTGCAGGCACCAAGACGTGCAAAAGGTACCGCAATGCTTGCCTGCAGCAGTATGTAGTGCGCAGCCATCGTCTCCACTCCTGTTTTCAAGTAGCTGCTGCCCTTGCTCATGCAGCGCTCAGCGCTGGCACCCACCACCTGGGTGAGCAGCCGCAGCTTGTCTGCTGCACCCTCGCCGCTCAGGTTGACAGTAGCGAAGGGCTGCGGGTAGGCTGCCACAAAAGCCGCCAGCTGCCCATCGCCATCCTGCCACCCCAGCGCCTGCTGCATATAATCAGCATTGGCCCGCAGGTGCTGCTCTGTTGTGGTCAGCAGGCGAGGGCCGCGGCTGACGACATCCGCCAGCTGCTCTGCATCTGGAATTTGCTTCTGCAGCCATTCCACTGCCTGCACTCTGCCTGCTTGTGCTGGATGTCATGATCTGCGGCCACCGCAATGCCAGCTGCCGGGCTGCCTCAGCTGTCAAACTGAGCATGTGCTGCAGGCTGTCAAGGTTGCGCTGCAGGGTGGCCGCCTCAGTGGCCAGCAGGGTGGGAGCCTGAGCAAGGAGGGCTGCCGGGTCTGCTGCACCCAGCACGTTGACTGCCCAGCCGATCGCTGCCAGCGCTGTTGCAGGGCTGCCAGCCACAACGGCTGGGGCGCCGAGCAGCAGCCTGCCAATGACTGCAGCTGGCAGCTGCTGCCCAACCGCCGCCAGCCAGGCCTCCACATGGCCGGGCGGCATGCCCAGTGCTTCAGCTGCTTGCTTGTTGCCACACAGCATCTCGGCCAGGCTGGTGTGCTTGGGCAGCCTGGCGCCCGCCTGCCGCAGCGGCTCGACATATGCCGCAATGTGGCTGTCCATCAGCTGCCACACTGGCTGCACCAGGGCCGCAAACTGCACCACATTCTCTTGCCGCTTGTTGGCAATGCGGTCGAGCAGCTGCGCCGTCTGCAGGGCCTTCAGCCCGCGGCTGTGGCACCACTCAAACGTGGCGGGCAGGCCGTCCAGCGCCGTCTGCTGCGAGCCAAACACCAGCGCCAGCCGCCGCGCGTGCTGGTCTGCATCTGCCGCTGCTAGCCCCTGCTCCTGCTGCAACCAGGCCTGCAGCTGTGGCTGCGCCTCCTTCTCGCTGCCCCTGCGGCTTGCCTTCTTCCCTGCTGTGATGCTGCTGCTGCCGCTGCAGTCGCCGCCGCTGCCGCTGTCTGGCTGTGCGGGGTGCCCAGCCGCTGCAGCATACACCCGCAGCCTGCGGCACATCCCCACAGCATGGGGACAGCTTCGTGAGTGAAATTGGCGTTGTGTACAACACTCTGCCTGCATCCGCATCAGCATGCACAGACGCACAGTCGAGCCACGCACCTACGGTGGCAGGTGTGGCGCCCCGGGCCGCCCGCCGCCACACGTGGTGGCAGCCGCAGGGGCACAGCCGGTAGCGCACACGCGCTGAGGCTGACCAGATGCATGGTGCTGCTGTCCTGCTCGGAAAGGCAAGGCAGCTTTGGGGAGGTTAGCACACCCAGGGCTGGGCGGTGGGGCGGCCAGCACGACCGGCGGCAGCAAGTGGCGGTCGGGAGGGGGCCGGACCTGCTGGCGGCCAGCAGCGCGCCCCCTGCCTGCTCACCGCCCGATAGCCGTGACGTGAGGCTGGAGCTCGTGCCTCGGCTGCCCCAAAAGCGCTGCAGGTGCAAAGCCGGTGTGCACGCTGCGTCTTGGGGCCTCCCTCGCGTCCTACACTTGAGAAGAAGAAGAAGAAGAAGGGTACGCGCAACGCGTGATTTGATCTACACTGAACCAGCAGGGCCGGCAACGCTTGCATCAAGCGCGCCCGCGTGTTAAGCTAGGCTACTGCTGCGCTGGGCGGTGCTGAGCGGCGCTGGCATGCACCCAAGTCAGGCGCGTGCTGTGCACTCGGCTGGGGTCAGGTGACGTCAGATGCGTGCTGTGATAAGCTGAGCGTACATTCTTGGAGGGACTCTTGGGTGACGCACTTTCTCCCGCGGTTGTTACAATCAGTTGGAGGAGGGCATGTTCACACATATCGTCGCGATCAAGAGGTCGAGCAACACAGACCAACCGAGCAGGGGCTTAAGCCAAAGCAGCTGCCCGGACAGACAGCCGCCCAGGAGCTTGCGCTGCCGCTGGCCGGTGGGGACGCGCCCGCTGTGCCTGCAGCCGCTGCGGTTGGCACCACCTCAGGCCAGCACGCCGCACAGCACCCAGCGCCTGCGGCTGCGGCGGCTTGTCGATGTCTGAAAAAGCGGATCGTCTCCGCTGCTGTGGCTGCTGGTCTGGCGGCTGCAATTGGGGCTGTTGCGGCTGCTGCTCCGCTTGACCAGTTGCTGCGCCCTCCCCGCTGCTGCTGCCCGGGCTACTTGCGGGCGCTGCGTCTGCAACTGCTGCCGGCTGCTGCCGCTGTGCTGCGGGTGCCGCANGCCTCGCCCGCCGCGGCTCCTGCTGGTGCATACACCATTCGCACNTTTGCTCTTCCTCTGCTGCTCCAGTGGAACGCGCAGCAGTCCTAGAGCTGACGCGGCACCCGCCGCCGCAGCTGCCACCGCGGCACCTCCAACGGCAACCAAGAAGGGCAGCACGCTGCCAGCCGCAGCTGAGACGGCTGCCGCAACCGCCAGGGCAGGGCCGAGCAGCAGGGCGGCCGCTGAGCTGGCGCGACACAGCGCGGCCGCCAGGTTTTCGTTCAGCCGGAAGCGATGTGCGTTCTCCAGAATCTGCTTACAAGAACCAAGAGGGTGCGGGGGGAGGCCAGGCAGGGTGGGTTGGCAGGGTAGCACAGCCAGCACGGCAGCTGGCAGTGCAGCGGAGCTGCAAACACCCACACATAGCACAGCACACGCAGCACAGCGGCGCGACACTATCAGTGCAGCGCAGCACAACAGCCCCCCACAGTGTAGCAGCAAGGCACACCTGCGGCGAAGCGGGCGCCACAGCGCACAGCAGCAGGGGCCCCACGAGACCCAGCACTTGGGTAGCAGGCCAGCCGGCCTTTGCCAGCCAGGCGGCTGCAGCGGCGCCCAGCGCTAGAGGGGGTGCTAGCCGGAGGGCCAGCACGCTGCACACGTCTCCCAGCTGCGGGCAGGGAGCAGGGATGGGCGGGGTTGGTGGCANGGGGGGTCTGGTGAGGGTGAGTCGAAGGGGCAGCAGGATACTTGCATGTGGTGATGAAACATGCAGCCATGTGTGGCCTGCTGCAGCGGCAACGCCGGTCTGTGCACCGCAACGACGGGCAGGTGCCGACCATTGCGGCAGCGGTAAGCAAGCAAGCAGGGTCGCGTGATGCAGGCATGTGTGTGCAGGTGCGACAGCGCCCTGGGAGCAGCAAAGGAAAGCCCTCAGATTTCATAGAACTTCCGTCACAGAGCGGCCGGGCCGCCGCGGCGCCGCCCCGCCCCCGCGGTCGTGGCGGAGAGAGGGTGGGTGGTGAGGTGGGTGGGTACGAAGGCAGGAGAGAGGGGAGCAGCAGGTGTGGCGGCGATGAAGTGGGGCGGTGACGCGGCGAGGCGGCAAGGCGGCGGCGGCGGGTGGGGGCGCAGCAGTGGGGGGTGGGTGGGGGCGGCGTGACGCGGCAGGGGCAGGGCTGGCGGGGGMGGSAGGGGSAGCAACCGCGGGYGCTAAGGGCAGCGCGTTGGCAGCCCGGCCATCACAAGTGCTCTCTCTAAGCGTTTCGTAATCATTGGGCGCTGGCTTTGCTGCTGGAGGGCGCTGTGGCGTGTGCAGCATGCAGCGTGATGTGCAGCAGGGCAGCAGCCAGGGCAGCGTGCACAGCGCCGGCAGGTGCAGCAGGGCAGGTGCACCAAAACATCAGGCAGCACCGGCGGTATGTATGCAACACAACAGCCACAGCGCTTGATCGTCCGTGCATGCAAGGCATGAGCCAAACCCCAAACCCACTCACTCAGCCAGCTAGAACTCAGCAATCAACCAGCCAGCGCTCACCTGGCGCGGCTGCGGCGGTGCCAGCTCCAAAGTCAGGCCCAAAGCCAGCAGCGCCAGCGGTCCATGCGCCACCGCCAGCTGGCTGGTCAGCAGCCCCAAGGTGGGTGTCAGCTGGCGCCCCGCCACAATGAGAGCGGCCGCCGCTGCAAAGGCCCAGGTGGAAGGGTCGGAGAGCAGCTGCTGCGCCGCGTCCGCCACGCCGCCGCCGCCCACCTGCAGCCATGGTGCGGTTGGTTGGAGTGAAGACGGCGCAGCTGGTGCGGGCGTGGTGCCAGAGCGCGCTGCTGCCCTGATGCTGGCAGCACACAGCAACAGCCCAGGGCTGCAGGACACAGCAGCTGCGCCAGCAACACCGCGTCACAGGGGCACAACAGATGGTGCCAGGCTGCAGGGCCATTCAGGAACAGGATGAGACCCACAGGCTGAAGCACACACACAAGGCCGGCACACCTGCACGCGGCCCGCCGCTGCTGCCGCCTCGCCAGCTCCCTCCACAGCCAGCGCGCACTGCCACTCTTCCATGTCAGCCTCGAGCTTGCCGTCGCGCCACACGCCGGCCTGCGGGGGCAGAGTACGAAGAGAAAAGTTGGAGAAAANATTGGGCAGGATGAGGCTCCATGTCTGTTTCGAGCTTGTCCTGTGGTTCCGGCCAGCTCAGCAGAACAGGCCTCCAATCGCCAGGCACCNCAGGGCTTTGCTTTGCCGTCACCAAAACCTTGACCGAGCACACCTGCACGCGCCCGCTGGCATAGGTGCGCACACCCAGCCTTCCATCCTGCCGCCGCGCTGCTCACTAGCTTTTAGCAAAACAAAACAGCATGGAAATCAGGCTGTGAAGCACGCACCTGCACGCGGCCGCTGGCGTATGTGCGCACGCCCAAGCCTTCCATCTTGCCGCCACGCCACTCTCCCTCGTACAGGCCGCCCTTGGGGAAGCGGTACACGCCCCGGCCTTCCTTCAGGTTGTTGCGCCACTCGCCTGCATGTGTTAGGGGCGCAGGGGAGCTCGCGGTTTGCGGTGAGGTGCCGCTGTGCCTGAAGGTGCATGGGGACAGCGGGCGCATCCGCAATGCATGGTGCAGCCAGCTGGCCCCTCTTCATATCTTCACCACATGACCGGCCAGCATGCAAGCCANCCGCTGCATCCGCACCCACTTTCGTATTGGGCTCCCGNAGGGGTAGGTATACACGCCGTACCCCTGCTTTATACCTTCACCACCAACTGACGAAGAAACGAGACGAAGAAAGAAGCTGAAGCCACACCCACCTTCGTACTTGGCGCCCGAGGGATACGTGTACACGCCGTACCCCTGCTTCAGCATGCCCAGCCACTCGCCGCGGTACTTGCCGCCATCCAGGTGCACGTACTGCAATGTGCAAGTGAGGATTGGTTGGTTGTTCACAAACGGCAGCAGCACAGGCGCAGTGTCTGGCCGCCATGCAGGTGCACGTACTGCAGCATGGATGAGAGGCAGCGAGGAGTTGAGTTGACGGGAGCATAGGGGTCAAGGGAAGCAGGCCCTTGCCACTTGCCGCCATCCAGGTGCACGTTCAACAAGGAGCAACGCATGACATGATCTGCATGCATGGCGGCGGTGCACCAAAAGAGACGGCCTCAAACAAACCCCCGAATGCCCACACCTCCCCATCGGCAGTCCCCCGCCCACCTGCTCAGGGAAGGCAGCCCCCGCGGTCGCAAACAGCAGGTATCCACCCAGCCAGACTGCCAGGCTGTTGACTGCTCCCGCCAGCAGCGCAACGCGCAGGCCGGCGGCGCCAAAAATGGCGGCGGCAAGCGGGTAGGCGGCGGCAGCGAGCGAGGCGCCGCCGGCTGCGGTACCGGCCAGGAGACCTTGCTCCTTTGGATGCCGCCCCCGGTAGCACGCCCTGCGGGTGAGAGGGGTGGAGGCATGCGGAGGGTGGGTGCTCAGGTTGCACGCCCAGAGGCGATGCCGGCAGAGCAGGGAAAACGGCAGGCAAGCAGAAACAGCATGACGAGATAAATAAGAGCGCGTGCTCCAGTTTGTTGTTGCAGAACGCACCAGGCGAGGGCAGAGGTCAGCGCCGCGGACAGAAGGGCACCTGCAAGCACCGGCAGGGGAAGCTCGGCGGGTGACAGCCTGCAGGTGGGGCAGAGAACAGGCGGGTTGAGCACGACGTGGGGTCGGCAGTGCTGGAGCGGTGGCCAACGCGGCGGCGGCGGCGGCAGCGGCCCTTCTCCTGTGGCCCATCGCCTCACCCATTGAACGTCTGTAGGATCAGCGAGGGGAGGGTGACCCACGCCACGAACTTTGCTGCGGTCTGCAGGCGGGGAGCATGAGGGCAGCGCCGGGTTGGGGTCTGCAGGGGCCGGAAGCATCCGAGATGGTCGCAGCAGCGTGCTCGCAGCCCACCCACCTCGCCATCGGCCGGCG
>JADXDR010000066.1:0-14210 GCA_025026875.1 Chlorella ohadii | reverse complement strand
GTTCGCCGCCGCCTGCCGCGCCGCTGCCGCCGCCACCGGTGCCGCCGCCTGCCCCGCTCCTCTCATCCTCAAAAACAACCTCTGGATTGGCCAGGATAATGATGTGGTCCCAGCAGTTGCCGTGCCGGGTCCACTGTGAGCGCTGCAGAGGGGCAAGGGAAGGGGGGGGGGGGTGCAGAGCAGGTGGTGGTTGGCTTCAAGCAAGCAAGGGGTTTTGACTGGGCAGGCGAGCGAAAATGGACAGCCAGCCAACCACGGCAGAAGCTGGCAGCGCCATGCAAGCTGATGATGATCTTCCAGCATGCCACACAAAACCCCAACACTCACAAAACATGTGCAACACATCCACAAAATAAATGCTCACCGGCGCCCGCTCGCTGGTCACGAACGCCTCATAAGCTTCGTCCTGCTGCTCTCCGCCCATTGCGCCCAACGTCTGCGTCACATCCGGCCCAGCGGCAGCGGCGAAGCCGCCTGCAGCTCCTCCGCCGCCGCCTGCTGCGCCGCCATAGCCATCTTCGGCGCCGCCGTAGACAGGCCGCCGCCGCGGCGCTGCTGCTTGATCCAGCGTCTGCGGCGGGCAGGGTGGGACGCATGCCAGGCAAATTGGGATGTGCGTCAGGCAGAGCGACATGCGTGCCAAGGGCTTGGTGCAGGAGCAGGGAGCATGGAGCAGGCAGCAACAGCAATAGCTGAGCAGCAGGGAGCAGGCAGCAGCAGCAGCAGCAGCAGCAGCAGCAGCGGCGGCAGCAGCGGCAGCGATACAGCTGACAGCTGCAGCCCACCTGGATCTGGCCCTTCATGGTAAATTCCAGGCGGTATTGCGCCACACGCGCGCAGTAGTCGCGCCACCCCCGCTCGTTCAGGCCGAAGTTGAAGAAGTCGGAGGGGTCGATACCCGGCAGCCTGCAGAGCATTCGACAATCCCAAATGTACAGCTTGAGCAAGACTATTTTGGCAGGCCAAAGTTGAAGAAGTCGGAGGGGTCGATGCCGGGCAGCCTGCAGAGCCAGAAGTGCATAGCAAGTTCGGTGGCTGTGATGCAACGAGCACCGTGTGCATGGCACCAGCCTACAAGTGCCATCTGTTACAATGCATCAAGGCTGCTCACCGCCAGGGCGCGTCCACCACTGTGTCCAGGTCGAGGCTGAAGCAACTACCAGCCCCAGACAGACGATTTTACCAGCCCATGCTGACTGTGCTGTTCAAAGAAAGATATATGATATGGCTCACCGCCKGGGCGCGTCCACCACTGCTTCCAGGTCGAGGCTGTTACCAGCCCATATTAACTGAAACCAATGATAGGAACTGCAGCTCACCGCCAGGGCGCGTCCACCACAGCGTCTAGGTCAAGGCTGAAGATTTCGCCATGCCCCAGGGTGAGGAACTCCTTGTACTCTTCAGGGGATACGCGCGTCTGCATCAAAGGGTGGCACAAGCAAAGGGCTGGCTCAGTTCCGGGTTGCACAAGTGAACCGGCAGGAGTGGCGAGGAGCGCCTTGGACTCTTCAGGAGACATGCGCGTCTGCATGGGCTGGCAAAGGTTGGGCTGTGGTACTGTGCACACACTAGTTCGGCGNNCNACAGCAGCAGGCGGTGTCCCAGCATGGCGCGCAGCAGCAGCAGCAGCAGCAGCNNNTGTCCCGCTGCAGTGCGCTTGCCTGGCCGGGCAGCTTGATGGGCAGGCCTGGCTGCCACTCAGATGGGAACACCGGCTCGGCGTTGAAGTCTGCAGAAAAGAAAAGAGCAGCACAGCAGAGGCAGGGTGGGTTTAAACTGCAGAACGCAGCAGCGCAGCCGCCGAGACAGCAGGGGTGCCTGCAAATATGCGTGTTCATCAACAGAAGCAGCGGCAGCCTCTCTCTGTTGCAGCAGAACGCAGCGGCTGGCGGCAGCAGCGGCAGCCGCACGAACCAGCGCAGACAGGGGCAGCCGCAGTGGCGGCGACAGCAGCGGCAGATGCAGGCTGGGCGGCACCGCAATCAAGCACCAACATGGTACACCACATGAAGCTGCACCAAGAGACCTGCCCTAACAACCCTCCGCAGCGCTTGCACCAGCAGGCAGCCCCACCCAACTGCAGTAAGGCATCACCTGCTCGTGGCTGTGCTGACTGCTGCGGGGCACGGAACGCCGACTGCCGCATGGTGGGTGCTGCCACTGCTGCAGCCGCAGCCACCGCTGGCTGCGGCACTCCGCCAGGGCCGGTTGGGGCACCACCCAAGCCTGGGATCGCGGCTGGCTGGTATCCGCCAATGGCACCGCCCAGCCCCGGAATCGCGCTGCGCGGCACCCCGCCGATGGCAGTCTGAGAGCCAAAGCCGGCGCCGGGGCGTGGAGCGCCGGCCGGAGCTCCTGGCGCTGCTGCATCGCTCGTATCCAGGTGCTGCCCGGGCGCAGCACCCACAGCTGGCGGGCCGCCAAGCGCCGCCGGTGCGGCCGCCGCGGCCGCCGTGGGACGCGTGTACTGGTAGCGGTGCGCCGTGGGCTCGATGGCGGTGGCGTTCTCATCCAGCGTGATCATTAGATCATCGTCATCGTCCTCCTCTGCTGCCGCTGCTGCTGCTGGCGCTGCAGCAGGGGCCGCTGCCGCCACGCCTGGCGGCGCGCCGCCGTTTGCCGCCGCTGCCGCCGGCAGGGCAGCGGGCGGCAATGCTGCTGCATGCTGCTGCTGCGCAGGGGCTCCCGATGCGCCTGAGGAAAGGACAGAGCAGGCGGAAGCAAGGCTCGAGAGGTGATGGGTCGGCAGCAAGCGAAGCGAAGGCGGGGCGGCCATCACGCGAGCTCGATGGCCTCGGCGCACCGGTGGCATCTTCATCAGGCGCCCCAGAGCCGTACAGCTGCGCGAACAAGTCGTCGGGCTCGGCGGCCGCTGCGACAGGCGCTGTGCCGGGCTTCTGGCCATCCTGCTTGTCTGAGGCTGCCTGTGGCGCAGCTTCGGGCTCCGGCGCAGCGCCATACAGGGCCTCAAAGTCCTCGTCCATCTCTGGCTGCGCTAAAACCGGCTGCTGCGCGCCCTGCGCATCCCTCCAAAGGTGTGTCGAGTTTGACTGACGCCGATCGTGCGGCGACGAGCAGGTTTGGCTGCCCCATGCGGCGGCGGAGCGGGCAGCGGCGGCGGCGGCAGCAGGGCCGGCAGTGAGCATGTGTGCGCTCGGTACTGTGTTCAACTCGACTCGCTCACGGACCCCCTCACCTTTTCTGCGCGCACAGAGCAATGGCAAACCCAGCTGTGCAGCACGCAGCTGGCCGCCTGTGTTGGTAGCACTGGCGGCTAGTCGGGTACAAGCCATATGCCTGCAGGTTTTGGCAAATCCTCTCGGGGCAGGTGGCTCAAAGAGCACGGCAAAGATGAACGACCACGTAGATGGACGCACATCAAACTGTACCCTCGGCTGCAGCCCGCAGTGCCCATCCCACTGATCAATACGCTGCAGCTTGACACCCCACTGCCGCCGCTGCCAACTGCTGCCAACCGCAGCTAGCCGAAGAGCCTCCGCCCTTCAGAGCAGTGGCGCAGCCGTGCAAAGAGTGCTGATCTCTGCCGGTCCACATTCCATTGCGCCAATCCTGACCCCAAGCTCAGCTGGCCACAAGAGCTGTCCAGGCTCCCTGCGCTCGGCGCCTCGCGTCGTCCCCGCTGGCGCCCGCCGCCAGGCGCGCAACCTGAAGCCAACCGGGCTGGCCGCACGCAACAACGTTCAGCGCTGGGTTGGCTTTCATCGGTTTCCTTCCCACGTGCTCCCGTTCGCTGCAGCGCCCGCTGCCCACTCAGCCTCCCTGTGCAGGGCTCGAGCAGCCCGCCTGGCGGCATGGCAGCCCAACCAGAGCAGCAACCGCAGCAACAACAGCAGCAGCCGCCCGCCGGGGCCCCGCAGGAGCCGGCGGAGGGCAAAGCGGTCTGGCAGGGCACAAGCGCCGAGCATGCGCAGCAAATGGTGGACAAGGCCACGCAGCGGAACCCGATGGTCAAGTTCATGCTCGACAAGATGGCCGAGGTGCGCGCCGCCACTGCCTGCCGCCGCTCGTGCCGCCACTCCTGTGTCGCGCGATTCACAGTCTGCATGCAGCCTGCGCACTCCACGCCTGGCTGCTAAATGCTCCTTGTAACATAGCGAGCAGCAGCACGTGCTGCTCTGTGCTGCTGGCAGAGTCGCTGCCTTGCAAGCATGGCGATCTCAAGCCCTGCGTGTAAAGTTGCAGCAGCTGCGCACAACCCTGCTGCTCATGCCTGCCCTGTCTGTCACAACAGGCGGGCTGCGGCGTGGGCAAGGAGTTCATCCAAATAGAGAACTGCACGGCCGAGGTGCGCTGCTGTGTGTGCCATTGTTCACCTGCGCTCTCTGCCTGCACTGCTGCCGCGTTTCGACAGCGGCGCTGCAACTCCTGCCGCTGCCATGTTTTGGCTGCTGCTGCTCCAAGCGGCGGCACAGCAAGGTGCTAGCAGCCATGCAGTTTTCATTATGCAAAGCGGAGCTCCAGGGTCCGAACGCGTGGCCTAACACAAATCCATGTGCCCAACAACCTCACAACCATGTGCAGGTTGGCGGCGGCTTCCGGCCACCCGACGGCGTGGTCATCTGCCACAACCACCTCAGCTCGCAGGTGCGCTGGTTATATGGTGCCATTCTGCCCAGCTTCGCCTGTTCTGCTGCTCCTGCTCCAACTACAGTCAGAACCGCACCTGCAGCAGCATATGCAGCAGCAGGTTGTGTGTTGCACTGCTCTTTGCTGCTGTCATTGCGGCGCCAGCCGCTGGCACCACTACTGCTGCTGGTTGCTGCTGCTGTAGAACCTTCCTGCTCGCCGCTGCTTCGACTGCCGTCTCACCTGTGCTGGTATACAACACACCCTGCAACAACCGTCCCTTCCCCTGCAACAGGAGGAGATCAACCACGCGCTGACACACGAGCTCGTGCATGCGTATGACCACTGCCGCGCATCCAACCTGGACTGGACCAACTGCCAGCACCACGCATGCAGCGAGATCCGGGCCGCCATGCTGTCGGGTGCGTGGAAGTGCAGTGGTTTTGGTGGCACGTGCCACCCTGCTATAAGAGCCAGGTGGTGAGCCAGCAGCACGGTTGAGGCGACCATCAGAGCAGGGCATGCTGCATTGCCCAGGCACCCCGTGCTGCTGCGTTGCCGCCTAGCCTATCACCCACCTGCTGCACCGGCTACAGCCCTGCAGCCCTGCAGCCGCCCCCATTCTCACTGACGTCCTTCCGCAACCCTTTCTGTCCAGGCGACTGCGACTTCAAGATGGAGCTGCTGCGCGGCAATGTCGCGCTGCGCGGCCAGTTCCAAAAGTGCGTGCGCCGCCGCGCCGAGCTCTCAGGTGAGGCGCTGTCCTCTTCGGTTGCTGCCACGCCCCGCTGCTGTTTGCAACTGCCGATGCTGACACTGGTGCTGAAACAGCTGGTGACACTGGTCACGTTTGAGGGCCCTCTGGCGGCCCCTGCTGCCGTCTGCCAGTGCACCCCAGTGGCCCTCCTTCTCCTTTGCTGATGCCGGCATGCGCATCCTGTGCTGACGCCGGCGTGCACCGGCCTGGCCTCTTTTCCTGCCTGCCTGCAGTGAGCATGAACCCGCACTGCAGCCGGGGGCGCATGGCGGCGGCAGCAGTGGATGCAGTGTTCGACAGGTGCTTTGCAGACACAGCGCCGTTTGACCGCATTCCTTGAGGCAGCCGCTACAGCGCTCAGGTGCTGCTGCGCACCCTACTTGACCAGTTTCGTGAGGCATCGGCAACCACGTGCCAGCAGTCCGGCTCGATTTTTTGGTTGACCACGTATGCTGAATGCAAATCCTTTGAGAGGCAGCAAGCCGGTTGTAATCACAGATGGAAGGTGTCAGCCAATGAGCAAGGGGACGCTGGTTTTTTGTGTGCGCAGCTTTGGCAGCGTGGCGCCTGCCGCCCAGCGCAGCGGCAGCGGCACCGCTGACAGTCGAAGACCGCAGCGGAACGTCGGATCTGCAGACCGCGTCATCCCTGACCCTTGCGTGTTGCAACTTGGAGCGGCTGAGCAGCTGTCGGGCGGCTTTTCCCTCCAGCAGTCCCGCGACCGAGCTCTGCCCCGCCCGGAGCGCTCCTCGCAGCAGCGCAGCGCATCCACACAGCGATGACGCGGCCCAAGGCGCCCAAGGCGCGGCAGCAGGGCGCGGCAGCCGGCGCCACCGGCGCGCAGCCGGCGGGCGAGGAGGCTGAGCAGCAGCAACCGCAGCCGCAACAGCAGCAGCAGCAGGCGGACAAGAAGCGGCCAGAGGCGGCGGCAGGGGCGGGAGCGGCGGCGGCGGCGGCGGCAGGCGGCGGCGYGCAGGTCGAGGTGGACCAGCTGGAGCGCAAGCGGATGCAGGTGGCGGACGAGCTGCGGCAGGTGGAGCGCCAGGTGCGTCGGGGAGTGCTTGCACACGCTGGAGCAGTCTAACAGCACAGCAGCAGGGTGGAGCAGCTTGGGCAGTGGTCGCGCTRCTGCCGCCGCMGCGCCGCCSAGGCGMCACCCGCGACCCCAGCACCCKCCTGCACCCGCCTGCTGCATTTCCTGCCGCCTGCAGATATACGACCMGGAAACGAACTACTTCCAGGTGTCCAGCGCCATGGGCAATGCCATCCGCGGCTATGAGGGGTTTCTGGGCGGCAGCAAAACGCGCGCGCCGCCGCCGGTGCAGGTGCGTGGGGCCCGGTCGAGTAGCGCTCTTGCGGGCTGGTCAAGTTGCAGCCGAGGCGTGGGCATTCACGTGGGAATGAGCTTTCAGACGGCAGGCTGCCTCTCAGAGCGTGCCCTGCAATGCTGCGGTGGCTGCACCTGCCGTGGGCCACCCACCCACCCACGGCTGTGCACTACTCACCCCGTCTACCCCACTCTCCTGTCCGCAGCCTGACGAGCGGCTGTTCAGCTGGAGCAGCATGACTGGGCAGCTGGGCGTGGGCGGCGGCGCAGCGGGCGCCGAGGGTTGATGCCAGCGGCTGCAGCATGACGCACCAGCCTTTTGCTAAACAGGTTACACAGGAAGGTTGTACAACAGACAGCAGAGCAGACATGTGGCACTCACGCACAACAGAAAAGTAGGCAGGGCAGCTGGTTTCTTGACAAACATGAAGCACCATATTCTGCATGCACTTTCGCTTAATCCTGAGCCTTCCCATGGCTTGGGCAGCCCAACAACACAACTCATGTGGGCTGGCTAAGCCGCCTGTAAACTACACCGATGCGTTTCATCCCCAGCTGCAATCGCTCAGGTGGCTTGGGGGCTGTGCTCAGCAGCCGAGCAGATGCAGGAGGGAGGTGTGAAGCGGCCGCTGGCCTGCCTGGCAGGCAGAGCTGTTGGCCTGCCCAGATCGCATCCAAGCGTCAGGGGATGAGGCGGCGGGGGCTGGGGGATGGCATCTCTGTCATTTCGGTCAGCTCAGCCGCCCTGCACAGGACAAAACAAAGCGGACAAGAGGGGTGAGGCCTGCGATTTTCGACGATGCTGCTCGCTAGACACACTCCAAGCAAGCGCAGCCCTCAAATCAGTGCCTCAGCATCTTCCAACACAGGTCTACCCTCTACAGAACAGGCTAGTGCCTTCACACCCACCTGGCAGGCGTAGCGGGCAGCAGCACCTCTCCCGCCCCACGCTCCACATCGGCCCCTCCCTCCGCCGCCGCCCCTGGCTTGCGCCGCCCGCCGGAGCTACCGCCGCCGCCACCGCCGCCCCTGCCGCCGCTCCGGGCGGGAGAGCGGCTGAGCAGCGACTCAGACAGTGCGGCTGTGTCGGCGTCTGTTGAGCCGAGGGGCAGATACTCTCGCATGATGGCGTGCACCTCAGCCTGCAATGAAAGGCATTGGCACAGGAAACAGTTGAAAAGAACCAAGGGTAGTTGGGCCGAGGGGCAGACACTCGCGCATGATGGCATGCACCTCGGCCTGCAATGGAAGGTGCAATGCTCAGTTCTTGGTGCTTTGTGGCAGTAGACCTGCCCTGCATAAAGCTGTCTGCCGACCTACAGGCACTCCCCGCTGCGCAGCTAGCCCTTCATGCATGTTCCGACCACATCACAGCAAAGCAAAGCCAAACCGGCTGACCTGCATCTCGCGACGCAGGCGCCAGCGGTAGACAAACATGCCAGCCACTGAGGGGAGCGAGATAAGTCATCTATTGGTTCAAGCTCAACAACCCAAGTGCACAGGGCCCCCCAAAACACGTGAGCACTGCAACAGCCCAGCAGGCACGTCATGCGGTGCCAAGCTGATGCACTTAGTTAGCTGTCCAAACCAGCTGGGTTTTGTGGAGCAGGGGGGCTTAATAAGCTGCATGCTCACATGACACCAGGACGACAGAGGCGACCACGAGCAAGGCCAGCAGCCAGGCCAGCAGGCGGCTGCCGCTGAGCGAGTTGGGGATGCTGCAAGGGGCAAGAGTGGAACAAGGACAGCGGTGGTGGGGTGGTGATTGGATGCACAGCAAAACCTACTAGGCTAGTAGCACGTTGTCACTGCAGGCCGACCAGCCAAGCCACAATGGCAGTGGCTTGATGACGCCACCAGGCCGCCATCTAGCCAGCATCCTCTCACCACACGCCGGGTGCGCCCTGCCCGCCATGCTGCACGGTTGAACAAGGGGCAAGACCAGCAGGGTGGCTGGGTGTGGATGCTTTTTGGCAGGCGAGCCGCCCACATGCACACGATCAAGCATTGAAGGCTGCAGCACTAGTTTGCTTTGGGCTGCTTCTGAGGCAACATGGGCCGGCAGCCGTGGCGGCCAAGTGTGCCCTCCTCCACGCCACAGCACGAACTGCTCGAAACAAAAACTATTCCCTCCGCTGCTGCCACCGAAAATGCACTTGCCAGGGTGTAGCCCTTCTTGCACTCGCAATGGTAGGAGCCCGGCGTGTTGACGCACTGTTGATCGCAGCCTGCACGTGTGTGGTGTGAAGAGTGTGAGTGGAAGCACCATATTAGAGAGATCATGGAGCCCCGCGTTTTGAACGGAGCTGCGCGTTGCAGTAAAATGGGGCAGAAAACAGGTGAACGTGCCGCTGGGCGCGACAGGAACACCCATGAAGACAGATCAAGCCAGCTCACCGTCAATGTGCATCGCGCACTCATCCACGTCCTGGCAGTGCTGCCCATCACCCTCCCAGCCTGCAGTGCCAAAGTTGCAGACGAGCGGTTGCAGGCTGCCAATGCCCCAGCAGATCCAGCTCTCGCATGCAGTGCGGCAGCGACCGGCATCTCCGCCTTGTGGGCAGCGGCAAGCAGGCCTCCCCACCCGCAAGCATGCAGCAGTGACTGAAGTCCACCACCCTACATCCTGCAGTGAAAAGTACTTGCCCTGCGGGCAGCGGCACACAAAGCCCTTAACACGTGTCCACACAGGCGCTGAGCACATACAAAGCTCCTATCCCAACCTACCCTGTGGGCAGCGGCACACAAAGCCCCTGAAAGTGTCCACACAAGCGCTGAGCGGCTGGCTGCCCGCCCCCGTGCCGCGCCAGCACGTGTCTGTTCCAGACGCGCAGTCGTCTGTGTTGAGGCTGCCGCTCAGGCAGATGGGCGGCTCACTGCGGGGGAGGAGGGCAGGGACTGCAACACACTTGAGCATGGGAACGACAGCAGCATGCCAAAGTGCTGTTCATAATGAATGCAATTCACCAGCCCCCCAGCATACAAAAGCTGCCCACCTGCCCTCAGCAAAGCCAGCACAGATGGCGCGCAGGACGGCGGCGGCCGCCAGCGAGCCTCGGTACTGGTCTGTGTTGATCACCACCTGCGCTTGTGTTGTCGTTTCAGACAGGACAGAACTTGAATTGAAGCGGGGTTGAAGGAGCAGCCAACCCATGCAGCACATGCAGGTGACAGGCACTGTCCACAGCGCAGCCGCTTGCTTTGAAGCAAATTTGAAGCATTCAGCCAGTGCCACGCACCGTGGGCAGCAGGATGACTCGGCCCCGACCGCTGCGCTCCCGATCCTCTTGCGCCGCCAGCTGGGCCTGCATCGTGTGCGAGTGCAGAAAAGTTCAAGCCGTATCAACCCAAGTCAGTCGAGGGGAGTTTGAAAAGCTGCTCTTCCTGCCCTCCCTTGCCCCAGCTGTACCGGCCTACTGTAGACTGGTAGTTGTGGCATGGCCACTGCCGCTCGCAGCCAGCCCACCCCAGCTCCAAACCCTGCACCGCCGCACCTCCATCACTTGATGAGGGCGGTCCTCATCAGAGCTGCCCATGCAGCCATTCACTGCGCAACGGATGAAGAAACCACGTTCGGACGGAAACCCCTGACATCGAATGTTGGCTGCCCCTCTCAGAGATCCAGCAACTTAGTGCATATCCACCCACCGGCAGCCAGCGGCGCATGCACGGACAGTGCATGGCGCAGGACTGATTACACACCTGCCGTGACATCCACGCCAGCCGCTCGCAGGTGCTCCTCAGCGCAGCCCGAGTCGTAGCGTCCGGCGGCCATGGTGCAATTCCCGGCAAAGCCTGGGGAGCGTGGGTGGGTGGGTGGCGAGGGAAACGGGCAGTGAGCGGGGGCCTGGGGATGTGCAGGGCAATGGACCGCGGTTCTGAATGCTCAGCAGCAGACCGGGGCAGTTTAAGCATTCGACACAATGTACAGGGGGCACGCACCTGCGGCGTAGGACCACCAGCGCCAGGGCTCGTGCTGCGTGTCGTTGAGCACCTTGAAGGCGCACAGGTGGCGCTTGTTCTGCTCCACGACCTGCAGCCATGGAGGGAAGCATCCACAGCATAGCACTTTGATGCTGCACTCCGGCCAAGAGGTGCTGAAGGACTTAGGAGGCGTGCAGGTGGCGCTTGTTCTGCTCCGTGACATGCACAGCAATCCAAAAGGCACAGAACGTGGGACACAGTACCCTCATTTTGCGATTCGTGGCAATGCTTTGGTGTGCTGCCGTGGCAGTCAACGAAAGCTGAGCAGTGCCGATAGGGCGTGTCCCAAAAGGCTAATCACCTGTGCTCCCGAATAGCGATCAGCATACTGCGATGCCACTGCGTAGATTGAGCAGTAGCGGCCTGCGGGGGGGAGGTGCAAGTGCAGGGCAGCAGACTGCTGAGGTGGCGGCGGCCATTAGCGGGCAGCGCCAACCACTTGACCGGTGGTGCAGGGCTGGACTGCCCACACAGCACAGAGGATGCCCCTCCGCATAACAAGACGGGCCCATATGGAAAACAAGCACCCCTTGCACACAGCAGCATACCGAGGTGGATGCACTCTTTGGCACCGCATGCTCACAAACTCACAGCCATGACGGCAGCACAGCACAGCAGCGGCAGCAGCGACACACCGTGGTGGATGCACTCCTAATCTCACACGCTGTGACAGTGGCGGCAGCAGCAGCACCCATCCACCCAGATAGTGGCAGCGGCAGCTTACCGTGGTGGATGCACTCCTGGGCGCACACGTCGGTGGGCATCCAGCGGGAGCAGGCTCGGGACATGATGTGGGGCGTGAATTGCGTGAACTGCTCCTGCGGATTCAGCAGCGAGAGCGGTCAACAAGTGGTAGTGTTAGGATGGATGGAGGTTTGTGGCACGAATTATCAAAATCCATTGTGCATGAGATGAGGTCGCTGGGCGTAGTGGTGAGTGAGCTGTCCTGATGTGGCACGCGTCACGCCAAGCCGGCCGGCATTGTGAGCGGTCACGGCTACTAGCGGCCTAGTAGCGCCGCTGGATGACAGGGGCTGCTGCACTGCACTTGAAGTGAATCAAAGCGAGCGGCGGCTGGCTTGCCTCTCACCTCCTCGAGCGACTCCCCTGTGTCCTTGAAAGCCTGCGCAGATAAATCAGAAGTGTGTCCTGTTGTGGTGCAGCATCGCCTGTGGATCGCAACGCGGCCACAGCTGCAGCTGCCGTGCGTCGCTGCACAGTACAGTACAGCCGCAGCCGCAGCCGCAGATCCTGCAGCTTGTCGGCACATAACCGCCAGCAGCACTTGCCTGCAGGAAGGATCGCATGGAGTCGCAGGCGGGGCCGCAGGCGTCCTGGCTGGTGAACCAAAACTCCCACTCCACGCTGTAAGTGAAGGGGGTGGCAAAGGTGAGCATGCAGGGAGGCGTATGGTGGCACCTCCCAAAAGCGGAACCCAGCATGTGCCATCCACACGTGGATTAACACTACACCAAAGGCAGGCTCAGGCTCACCGGTTGTCTGGATGAGCAATGCTCTCCTTCCAGTCAAACTCGACCTCAACATCGGGGTGGCTGCCACCCGACTGCAGCACGCGCTTGATGCGGTCACCCGTGCTCTGCACTAAGCAAGGATTTATAACTAGCCTGTGGTTTAGTGCGACTGCGCAGCACACTCACACACTCACTGCGGCCACGCTGTAGCGCGCTCACATACTCACTATAACCGCGCTGTAGCTCCGTCCCACCAAGCATAATTGGCAACCCGCTGGGCAGCCTTGCCTTGGTGACCAGCACGACTGGGATGGAGATTTTGGGCACCAGCGCCGCCACCTCGGGCCGGTCTTCGGGCACCGCCATTGTGAGCAGCCCCTCCTGTGCAGACAGGAAGATTGAATGAAATGTGGTTGTGAATGGGCTGGGGAATAGGTGAGCCAAGGGAGGAGGCATCAGCAGCTCCCCCTCAGGGGCAGGCTGCATCATGATTGTGGGGCAAATTGCACAGGGATCATGCATGGCAGCTGCGTGAACTGCAATTCAAAGGTCAAACTCGCCTCTGTGTGGTCGGTCACCAGCACCGCCTGCGCCCCCGCCAGCTGGCCGTGGTACGCCTTTTCCACGAAGAAGCAGTCTGGGGATGGAGGGCGGGGTTTCGGCGTTCGGTTGCCTGCGTTCCTCACCGCTGCGGCCCACAAGCAGCCCAATGGGCACACCTCCAGCCAGCTGTGCACCGCTCCCCAGCATCCCCCGCCACGCCCTTCAATTCCATTGCTGCACACCCTCCCCTCCTCCCAACCCGCTCTCACCGCCTCGATCAACCAGCAACACAGTGGGCAGGCCGGAAGGCAGCTTGGGCAGCGGCTGCCCATACTCCTTGCACCCCAGCCCATCTGGCGCCCCCGGCAGGCTGCCTGCGTACACCACAGCGCCGGTCAGCGTGCCGCCGTACAGCGGCACTCCAAACTGCGGGCAGGCGGGGAGGTTGGCAGGGAGGGCGGAAATGGCTCATCGCTCAAGCCCAGGGCCAGGGCAGCACGAGCGCCCAGTGCAACACGGGCGGCAGAACGCTGCGCGGATCATCCCACGGGGAGGACATTCAGCGGCGGCAGTGAGAGCGAGGGGTGCCCAGTGGACTTCAGGAGGCACCGCAGCCAGCCGCCCATACCAGGCACGAACAACCGCCCGCCAGGCACGACCCAGCCCCCGGCCCTTGGACCACTCACGTCACCAATGGCGCTGTCAAAGCTGCCCGCAATCTCCTGTGGCTGCCGGATGCGCATGCTGCCGGTCTCCACCACAAAGGAAGCGGCACGGGCGGCGGCAGGAGCCACGGCGGAAGCAGCCGTGAGTAGGACTGCGGCGGCGGCAGCGAGCGCCGCGGCAGGCGAGCTGCCGGGCCGGCGCGGCATTGTGGCCGCTGGTCTAGGCTCAGAACGGGCTGGAGGCGTCCAAGGGGCGGCAGGGAGCGCCAGCCGTGGTGCTGGAGGCGACGGCTTGTGTTGAGAGCGGTGGCTGCCCAGCCTGCTGCCCAGGAGCGGGTCAGGAGAGGCTGCGGCAGCTGCGGGAGGCGCTGGGGCGGGGCGATAACGCAAAGTCGGCCCGCCAGCTCAGCGCCGTCGCCGCTGTCCAAGCGCGCTGGTGCCAGCACCTTCCTGCAAGCCTTCATCCAACCCCTATGCCCCTCTACAACACCGTTCCGCCCATCATCAGAGGCATGCTTGCTGGGGTTGCCTCACAGCGGGTGACAACAGCATTTGCTGCATATGCATCTACTGCCGCCACCCCGACTGCACGCCACTGCACCAAATGCTCTCAAACCGCACTTGCTTGCTGCGCTGGGATGCAACTGCTCAGCGAGCACCCTGTGAGCACTGTGTGGCACTTACACACACCAAAGCCGGATGGGAAGCCGTCATGAGAGGGAGGGAGGGGGGAGGAAAAGAATCAACGGGTGGTGCGCTCGTCGTTTGTTGGTCAAGGGGTCGTTTGGAAAACTACTGTCTCTACCCGGGAGACAAATCGAGAGAAAGGGGGGAACAAAAAATTGCACACGTGGGGAGAGGGGGTCGTTGCAGGG
>JADXDR010000065.1:221097-236846 GCA_025026875.1 Chlorella ohadii | reverse complement strand
GCGCGGCGCCGGTCGGCGGACCTTACGCCACTTGTGCCCTGCAGCTGTGCAAGCAGGGCTCAACCGCCGCCGGCTGCAGGCGCCGGCGGATGCACCCCCATCGACGTCTCCTGCCCCTTTGTCAGCGGCGTGGCCAGCTGCAACGTGACGGGCAAGATTGAGCAGGACTTTCCCTATGAGATTACCAGCACTGCGGTCAAGGCTGATGGCACTCGGAAGAGCATGTCGGGCCCCCAGGGCACCTACACCCTGCCTCTCTTCCCGTGAGTGCGTGGGGAGGCTGGTCTGGCGGGCAATGCCACTGACCTGTTGGCTGCACAGCTGGGCAAGCTTGCAGCTGAGGGCGGATGTGCTGGCGGGCAATGCCACTGAGCTGTTGGCTGCACAGCTGGGCAAGCTTGCAGCTGAGGGCGGATGTGCTGGCGGGCAATGCCACTGAGCTGTTGGCTGCACAGCTGGGCAGGCTTCCAGCGCAGGGCAGCTGCTGAGCTGCCCTGTTCACCCTCCATTCCCCGTTGCCCATGCAGGAAGCCCACCGTCGTTGCAGTCCACGCTGGTGACGGCAACAAGTACAACGTGACCATCACTCCTGTGACCACCACACCTCTGAAATCGTACTCTGCGGGCAGCTGGACATACTACGCCATCGACACTGGGGCCGGCTCGCCTCCCACCAACGAGCGCTTCATTTGCGCGTAAGGCTCGCTGGCTGGCTGTGGGGCAACACGCTGCTGCGTTCGGCACAGCAGCAGTAGGATGGCAGGCAGCCTGTAGCTTGGCCACTGGTTGCACC
The DNA here is from genome assembly GCA_025026875.1 of Chlorella ohadii. Lineage (NCBI taxonomy): Eukaryota > Viridiplantae > Chlorophyta > Trebouxiophyceae > Chlorellales > Chlorellaceae > Chlorella > Chlorella ohadii. The sequence continues at coordinate 236,053 of JADXDR010000065.1, read as the reverse complement.
ATGCCAGCCTGTCTTGATTGGCATGCTCTGCCGAGCACGCCACACGGCCACGTGTTGGAATTGCATGAGGAGCAGCCAATGGTGGGCAGCGTGGCAAGAAGGAACACACGTGCCTGGCATGCAGCATGGCCCCTGCACACTAATGCTGACCCTGCTGCCGCCTGCTGCCCCCTCCTTCCCGCAGGGCCAAGAACAATGCTGCTGGCGTGCCGCAAGCCGTGACCTGCCAGGTGACCCTGACCTCCACCAACCTCCCAGTAACCTTCACGGCCACCGCGTACCAGGGCAGCTCCAGCAGCCCACAGCAGACGGATCTGCGCAGCGCCTCCTCTGACGAGTTCATGTGAGCGCCCACATTTGCCACAGTGCCGCCCAGCACACTGTGCCGCTGCTGGCATGTGGGCCCTGGCTATGCCCTGCCACCTGCCCGACCCTGCCATGTGCACACTCCTGCCGGCGGGCCGGCCTTGCGCCGGGCTCACGGTCCCAACTGCCTGGCCGCCTGACCCATGCCCTCATCACCCTCACCGCCCACGCCCCGTCTTGCAGCCCCATCTCCATCCTTTCTGGCCAGTCGAACGCTCTCGACCAGGGCAGCGTGTGCGTCACCGGCCCCAGCGCTGGAGGCCCTTACGTCAAGTACAACTGCACAGCGTGCTACAATGGGCAGTGTGGGGCACCGCAGCAGTGCGTCAAGAACAGCCGCCGCCTGCTGGTTGCGGGGCCCTGTGACGCCACTGGCAGCACAGAGTGCTTCCTGAACAACCTGCAGTCCAGCACCACTTATGAGTGAGTGGCCTGTGCAACCGGTTGTGCCTGTGTGAGACACGGTGCTGCACTGTCTGAGACATGTTGCTGTATGGGCGCGGCCTGTGACTCTGCTTTGTGTACTTTGTGCGCTGTCCCAGCCTGCCAGCAGGGTGACATCCGGCTGCATGCCTGTCCCACATTGCGTGCACGCTTCACCGCGCCCGACCCTCGCCTTTTGATGCAGCGTGACATGCGTGGCGCTGACCTCCACCAATGCCAAGAGCGCGGAGTCCAACACTGGCGCCCTCACAACCCAGGGGCCGTGAGTTGCTGCAAAGTGGCGCCACAGCTCTGCTGCTGGAAGCCCCGCGCTGCTGGCAAGCTGCAGGCTGTGGCTCTGACCCATCTTCCCGCCGGGCGCCCAATCGCAGGCCACGGCCCCTATTCGTTGGGTCCTTCTCCGCTGTCAGCTCTGGCGGGTCTTCGTACTATCTGACTTCATGCATGGCAAACGCAGACGTGGCGGACTGCTCGCTTGAAGCCGGTGAGGCCGCCGGCCGCCAGCTACGGCCTATACATAGGCTGGCGTATAGCCAGTAGCTGCGACTAGTAGGCTGGCAAGGGCGTGCAGTTGCGGGATGGTGGGCAGCACTGAGGCCGTTTGTGGTGCCCCGCCTGCAATCGCCCTTGTTGCAGGTACGCCCGCCGCCATCGACGCCAACGTGCGCGGCCTGAGGTTTGAGAGCACCCATGACACGCTGTTCTTGCCTGCGGGCGACGCTATCTGGATGTGTACCGACCCTGACAATGCGGCGGGCACATCTGGCTGCGTCAAGGACACCGGCGGCGGCTTGCTGAAGGTCCCTCAGGACGTGGCCCTGGTTGGGACCACTCTGTACAGTGAGTGCTGGGTTGGGGGGCGCTGGCCAGTGCTGCTGGCCCACAGGGTCTGGTTGTAATGCGGATGCTCTGAGAGGCTGACCAAGCAGCACCACGTGTGTGCCCGAGCATGACGCAAATGCAGCTGGCATCTGTGCTGGCGCTGCATCTGCACTGGCAGCCTGCAGGCCGGCAAGGCTTTTGGTCTTTCAACTCCACCGCACCTGCGAGGGCTGAGCCCCCTGCATGCCTGCCATTCCATCTGGCTGCAGTTGTCGACTCTGTGGCGATTGGCCCTCATGGCATGGTGGTGCGCTGCACCGTGGACGGGCTCGGCACCGCCTCCCCGTCCCTGATAAACTGCGCGATCGTGGCTGGCGAGGGCAGCACCAACTCAGCCGACCTCTCCTACTTCGTGCGTGGGGCCAGCAGTAGTGTGCAGTGTATTGCGCCGCTGTGCCATATGGCTGTGCTGAGACCGCGCCCTGAACCTCCGAGTTGCCTCGCGCCAATCAATGTTCCCAAGCACCTGTCCCCCCCTGCAGTACCAACCCTACGGCGTCATTGTGGAAGGCCAGACCATGTGAGGGTGCCACACACCAAGCGGGGCATGAGCTGCAGCCAGATGCCTATCGAGCGATGCCCACGCTGGCCTAGCGCATCTGCTGGGGCCCTCTGCTGATGTATGTATATAAGCTCCTGTATGACTGTACATCCTGCACTTGCAGATACATCGCCAGCACCATGACCGGCGTGACCGTCTGCACCATCGACGGCAGTGGCGACCTGGTGCAGTGCAGCAGCAACAAGGGCCTGCGGACGGACGGGACAACCGCCGCCTGGTCTGGCTCCCAGTTCCTGCGCTGGTACAAAGGCAGGGCTTATGTGCTCACCGAATCTGGTGCAGTCGTGATCTGCACCAACCCCACACAGGTGGGTAAATACACAGGTCGTGGGAGGGCAGGGAATGCAACGTGATGCTGCATGCCGGGCAGTGGCAGCAGCTGGGGGACAGGCGAATCAGCAGCAGCTGCAGCAGCTGCCCTGCCGGCGCCGACAGATTGCGCATGTAGCCAAGCTTCTGCCTCGCGGCCACTGCACTCCTCCCATCCCATCTCAACATGCCTCTGCAGCTCACGGGCTGCACCCAGACCCAGTTGTCGTGCACTGGCGGCACAGGCTGCGCCGGCAACAGCTTGTCCGCCAATGCGTTCGGCCTCACCNTTTTATGATGGCAAGGCGTTCTTCGCAGACGTGTCTAACAGTGTCGTGGTCATCTNGCACCAACGCCGACACCCTCACTGGCTGCAAGCGCTTCTATGCATGCAGCNGGCACGTCTAGCCCCTCCACCGACGGCGGTTGTGCTTCCAGCGAAAACNCCATCAGGTNCGCCCGTGRGCCTTGAGTTCCTGCCGCTGACGCCCTGAAAGATGGGCTCTGCCTGCCACCCAGAGGCACGCGCTGCCCAGCGCTGGAGAGAGAGTTGTGCACTGCCTCCTCATGAATTCACTTCAAACACTGTTGCCCTGCCCTGTCTGAGCCGGGAACCCCTAAGGTCCCCATGTGTGCCTGCTGTGCTGCCCACCCTAACGCATGCATAATCCCTGGCTGTCCACCCCTCCATGCTACCCCTCCACCCCCGTTCCAGCTCTTCCACCAAGCGTTTGACTGACACTACGCACATCCAGCTCGAGTCTAGCTGCCTGCCTCCAGTCGCCACAATTGCAGTAATACGCGCCGACGCCATTTTTTTCGAATGTAAGAAGCAGTGCTAGTGCTAGCGTGGTTGCAGCAGGCCTGGCAACTCTGGTTGGGCAGGCAGTTACCCACCAGGCCAGCGCCAAATTTCCATCTGTTCCATCCAGTGGACCCGCCCCACACTGCCTTGCTGCGGCTCCACTCCCTTTCTACGCTAAAGTGTTACTGAGGCTGGCCGGGCGCTACTGGAGGCGCAGCCAGGGAGGGGCAGTATTGGATGCCAAAGCAAGTTCAAAAGAATCATAAGCTGATCACTGGACAACACAGGGGCAGGCCACCGACAATGAGGGGCCGCAGAGTGGCACTGAGACTGACGGGCTACAGAGGACGGATGGGAGGGGCACACAGTATGCTTTGGAAAGGGCATTCTCCAGTTCCCGGGTGAGGCTATCATTTGGAGGGCGAGGCAGTGTGTGGAGCATTCGGCGTGCAGCCAGGTTGGGTGGGCACGTGTGGGGGTTCACATGGGCAAAGGGGCGCGGGTTGGTTTGGGGATTTGGTTTGCTGCTGCAGGTGTTGCTGCAGCGCTGGAGGCAGCGGCTGGCCATGTTTGCTGCCAGCTCAGCTGTGGCAGCGGGCTGCAGGAGCAGCCGGTGCCGCCTGTCTGCGCAAGGTCGGTGCACATTATTCCCGGTGCTGGCGCGGAACTTGTGGCCATTCGCTGCTGCACTTACTTGCCGCCGCCTCAGCAGCGGTCGGTGTCCCAGATCGCCTCCGGGGACAGCGGCACGCCCGAGGCAGCGGTGGCGCGCGCAGCGTGCGCCGCACCGGCGCCGTTGGCAGACCCCTCGCGCTTCTTGGGTGGGAAGTCCTGCAAGCTTGAAGGCAGAGAGAGGGTTTGTCGATCAGTCAGTGCCATGCAGCATTGCCACACTGGTGAGCTGGCCTGGGCAGCAACAGAGCAGCAGGGAACGAGGAGCACACCAAGCAAGCGCACCAGGCTGGTCAGCGGCAGGATGGGGGTATCCCAGGCGTCCAGCAGGATCTGGCGCAGGTCGGCGATGGTGGGGTACCGCGGGTTGGCGCCCGTGCACTGCCGAAGGGGAGTTTCGAAGGAAGTTCGAAGGAGGTGAGCTGGTCAGTTGCGCTGCACGGCGCTGATGAGTGCGAGTGTCTCAGCCCCAGCTGCAAACCCTTGCCTGCAGCCCGCTGCACTCCTGCAGCCTGGCGTGCAAAGAAGGTGTAAAGCCACACCTGGTCGTCAAGGCGTTCTCTGCAATCTCATCCAATCGAAAACGCACACGCTTAAATCACTAATCGTCCTCACCTGGTCGTCAAAGGCATTCTCTGCAATCTCGTCCACCGCTGCAAAGTACTCGGCCTCGCGCGCCGCGCCCAGCACGTCCTGTGGGAAGAAGGGCAGGCCACATGTACAAGCGGGCGTCAGGTGCAGCAGAGTGGGAAGCTCACACAGGCGATGTGCACGCTCTGACGCAGATGCAACTGCTTTCCTCACCAGCAGCGCTGCACCACAACGCGCCGGCCTTGCCTGCCACAGCGTGCTGCTGAAATGTGTGCAGCAGCGGCAGCGCAGCAACCGAGCAGTACCACCATGCACAAGAAGCACCAGAACCATTTGTTTCGTATTTCAACGCGCCTTGATGGTGGGCGGGATGTCCACCTGCGCCCTGGACTACTATAGAAGCCAGAAAAAGATGCAATAGTACAACAGAAGCAGTGCAACGCGCCTTGATGGTGGGCGGGATGTCCACCTGCGCCTTGAGCTGCTCCACAGCCTCAATCAGGCGGATGACCTGCGGAGGGGTTACAAAAACATCAAACAATAAACAGGCAAATGGGTTGCTGGCCTGCAACTGAATCAGATAGAGAACGTGCGGCGCGCAGTAGAGAGCGTGCGGTGGCAGCTGAGGTGCAATGCCGACTTGCGTGGGTTGGGACTGCATATGCACAACCCGAATGATCCCCCATAGTAGCACATCCGCATGCACACCTTCTCATCGCGCGTCTCGCCGCCCAGCTGCAGCAGGTCTGCCAGCCCCGCCAGCCGGCTCTTGGCCTGGGGGTACTTGTACTGCGGGAGCGGATGAACAAGGGGACACGCAGTGGCGTGTGGGGGAGCACAGCGACGCGCACTGTTCCTGTCCAAGCGGTGCACGCGCTCTTATCTGCCGCACAGGACGCTCGGCAGGCTCCCAGGGGGCCACCGGATCCCACCATTTAAACCATCTGCTGCTGACGCAGCGCATCAAGCAGACCTGGGGGAAGGCACCCTGCTTCAGGAACAATCTGCTGCTGACACAGAGCACCACCATACCTGGGGGAAGGCCGCCTGCTTCATGGGCTTGTCGGTGGCGTTGTATCGAATGACATGCGAAATCAACAGCGCATTGGCCACGCCGTGCGGGATGTGGAACTGTGAGGGTGGGCGGGGACGGGGTGGGGAAGGGGTGGGGAAGGGATAGTGCAAGCGGCACGTGAGGCAAGCAGGTATGAAACCAGGTAGCTCGGTAGGCAGGGCGGGCAGGGCGCGCCGTGTGTGGTGAATGGCTGGGCGAGATGGTTGCTCACTGCGAGGCACAAAGACTGTGCAGGTTGTGTTTCAAAGGCCAGTTGCCCCCTCACCTGCGCGCCCAGCTTGTGCGCCATGGAGTGGCAGATGCCCAGGAAGGCGTTGGCAAACGCCATTCCTGCATGATAGAGGACCCAGGCAAGCCGGGTTGGTTGGTGTTTGCTGCACCCTTCACCTGTGGCCTTCGGCTGCGGCATGCAAGGTTTACGTCTACCGCAGTCCATGGCAGTGCATGGCATGCAGGTTGAAACAGGCATGGCATGCCGCACACCTGCCATGGTGGCGGCGGAGTGCACCCGCTCGCGAGCCTCAAAGTCGTTGGGGCCGTTGCTGCGCAGAAGGGATGCAAATGTGAGAGGACGTTTCGCTATCCAATGAAGGGGGCTGACGCACGCACAAAAACTGCAGCACCAGCAACTCGTGCAGCGGCAGCCCCTGTGCCTGCCTGATTGCCAACATGGAAACGCTCAAATGCTGATGGGCAAGCAAGCCGTCTCCCCATCCCACTGCCACGCACTTGTACGCGCGAGGCAGGTACTTGACAAGGACGCGCACCGCCTCCCGGGACAGGGCCTGCAGTGCAAGCCAGGGCGCAGCAGAATGTGGATCGCTGGCATCGAGTGCGGACCCAGAAACACTGCACACTGAGCTGGCGTGCTTGGATGCTGGGGTTCAACTGGCAGCACAGCTCGAGCAGCAGCGCCGCCCCTTGCAGGCAGCCAGTCAGGACTGAGCAGGCCAATTTGCCTTGTTGCCTGGTGTGATCTGTTGCAAAAGCTGGAAATACGCCTACCGCATTACGGTGCACAGTGACTGCGTGCCACCTTCATTCATCCCACATCCCAGGCTTGCAAATCCAGGCTTGCCTTGGTGTAGTCCGTGGCAAAGATGCTGACGTAGCTCTCGATGGCGTGCACCAGGCAGTCGATGCCGCCCGCCGCCGTCAGGCCCTTGGGCACTGCGGGGGAGGGGTTGATAACGAGGGAGTGGAGGGCAGGAGGGCACTGTAGCGGAGGGCGGCGATTTGTCAACGGCTAGGAGATGAGAACACAGGCGAAGTGCCAAGAGAGAGGGCGAGAAAAGATGCGACAGCGTCGACAGAACAGACTGGCAAACAGCGTGCCGGGCGGTGCAGATGACTGCATTCCATCCAGCTCCAGCAGCATGTATCGCTTGCTCTCCACAGTCTGGCTTACTGTTGATGACGAAGAGCGGGTCAATGATCGCCATGGTGGGGGTGAGCGCGTCTGCGGTGCAACACAGGGCGATGAGGCGCAGCAGCGAATGGGAAGGATGCGGGGTTCAACTGCCGCCACACGAGCTTCCTGACTGTTAGACTTGGCCGAGCCAGCACACTCTGCAGTGTCCCGCCGCCGACGCCAGCAGCGCACGCGAATCCGCACGCCCGTGCACAGCAATACTAGCGATACAAACGACAGACCAAAGGCACCAGCAGCAGCAGCAGCAGCAGCAGCTCACAGTCGGCCAGGGGGTACTTCTGGCCGGTGCGCTCGTCAGTAACCACCGCAAAGGGGGTGACCTCGGAGCCTGTACACAGGCGGGTGGGTGGCTGACTGGTAAGGTGGCCAAACCAGGTTGCTGCCAACCATGCGGGGCGGCATGTGGTGCAATGGTCCCGCAAGCACAGCTCCAGCATGCGTTGGTCGATGCGAATAAACGACCAACAGCTGCCCAGCACAGGCGCCCTCAAGGGGATGCATGCCCTCAGCGGCCGGCCGCCAGCTGCCTGCAGACGGCTGCCACGCCGCTGCCAGCTCAGCTTCAACCTCAGCCCACTGACCRGTGCCGCTGGTGGTTGGGATGGCGACCAGGTCGGCCTTGCGGCCCAGCTGGGGGATCTGCAGATCGCGGGAGGATGGAAATAATGTCAGCCAATGAGTTGAGATGTCTCGTCAAGTTGTTGCGGTGGAAGGGAAAGGTATGTGCAGCTGGGGGATCTGCAGAGTGCAGCCAGGGCAGGAGGCGGCGTTAGTAGGTGAGGCAGAAGGCGCTGGTGCAGCAGGACATGTTGTACGACTGCTGGACCCTGCAACTGGCTGCGCAGGGAGGCGGCAGCCCTCTGTCTGCTCTCTGGCAGCCGGTGCTTGCCTCGTACACGCGCTTGCGGATGTCCATGAAGCGCATGGCCAGCCCCTCAAACTTGATGTCGGGCACCTCGTACCTGCGCACACAATTGGATTGGAATGGTTGAAAGAACAAGTCAAATTGTGGAATGCCTTGTAGGCAAGGCATCCCCTCAAACTTGATGTCCGGCGGTTAAAACACCAAGGTGTAACGACGAAGATGAAAGTGCAGGAAATGGGAAATGCAACTGGTGTGCTTGCCAGGTCAGCCAAGTTGAGAACGTGACCTCGAGCCAGACCCCCACCANTCCCCCCGACCCAATTGAGCCAGGAAATCTAGGCTGCACCGCCGTGATCCATCCCAAACAAGGACGCAATGTAGAGCGGCATAACAAGCAGAACACGCACATGAGCCAGGCGATCTTGGCTGCGTCCATGGGCGAGCCTCCGCCCAGCGCAATGATGATGTCGGGCTCAAAGCGCTGCAGCAGGCAGTGGGCAGGAGGCAGGGGTGGAAGCCATATCATCAATCACGGGTTCCCGCCCGATTCCATTGTTGCCCAGAGACAGCATTGCTAGCCGAAGGTCAAACCCAAAGCTCCCACAAAACGCCCCTCTCACGTTGATCTCCGCCAGCGCCTCCTTGATGCAGGCCAGGGTCGGGTCAGGCGGCACGTCTGCGCAGCACAAGGAGTGAGATGGGGGCACAGGGCATGGCTGTGACAACACCACGGCAGGGTGCAGCTGCGCTGCCGCTTCTCTGGAAAGCGGGCAAACGTTGCATGCAAACCCAAACACCAGAGAGCATCAGGCGGTGAAGCACTTCCCCAAGCACAGGGCACCTGGCAACACGAACCAGCCATGCAGGCAGCTGCGCAAAGCCGCTGCGGGCAGGGCATCACCCGAACAGGCACCAAACACCAGGCACCACTTGCAAGGTTAATTCGCTCTCACTGAAGAAGGTGCGGTGCCGGATCTTGAGGGCGCGGCAAACGTCGGTCACGCGCTTGGCGAACCCCATGTCGTACAGCGGCTTGTCTGCATCGAATTGAAAAGGCAAACAGCGTGGAAAGGATGTCCGTCAGCAAACGCCAGAACAAAGCGGGCGCTGTGCATTCCTGTCTGACCACAGTACAGTCGCAAACCCGGGCCCTCTACCCAAATTGCGCACCCGCATGCCGGACGCCGTGTGGCACTGCAGACAGGCTCATCTCAATGCAGCCCACCTGTGATGACGATGGCGCGCTCCTTGCCCCGCAGGTCGCTCAGCGCCTCCTCCAGGCACCCCGCCTTGTGGTAGATCTTGGCGGGCACGCGGAACCAGAGCTGCGGGGAGTTGAGGGAGAGTGGGAAATAGTGCGTTGCAGAAAGGCGCATGCCCATAGGTTGCATCGATCAGCAGTGCCTTGTGGTAGATCTTGGCGGGCACGCGGAACCACAGCTGCGGGAAAATTGGGATAGCATAGTGGGGCCAGCCGGCATGAGCATGCCGCTGTCTGCATGGTGCACGCGGTGGCTTTTGGAGGGCATGCAGCACCAAGGCAGACAGACCATCGAAACCGCCAGGAGGTGAGCCGGATGCGCCCCAGCAAGCAAACTGTCTTCACTGCAACATTTCCGCCTCACCATGTTTTCGCGCCGCGCGATGGCCGACTTGATGTTGAGCAGGTTGCGGGGGCCCACGTCTGGTGGCAGCAAAAGACAGAATGGACACAGATGTTATCAGAGAGCAAGCCAAGTAAAACGTCAGATAGCAGCATGCAGCGATGGCCGACTTGATGTTGAGCAGGTTGCGGGGCCCACGTCTGGTGGGCAGAAGCAGAGCAGGGGGGAGAATGGTCAGGAGTTGGGCCCACCTCGAGCCTCCACACATAGCATCTGGGGCGTGCACAAACACAGAACCACCGCAGCAAAGGTGCGAACTTCAGGCAGAAAAAGAACGCATCAGGCTCACTCATGGACACGGAGGTGGAGCCCCAGCTGCCGCAGCCCAGGGTAAGGGAGGGGTCCAGGTGGAAGTCTGCAAAGACAACCAAGTGGGGTAACAGCGTCAGGATTGCAGCAGGCGAATGCATGCTGACTAGGAGGGGCCGAGGGTCCGCAACGGGTCCAGGTGGACGTCTGCGCGGGCAAGGATTCGTTGGGAGCACAATCAACGGGTTGCGGCAGGCGAATGCATGCTGACTAGGYGGGGCCGAGGATCAGGGYGYGGTCCKGGTGGYAGWCTTGCAAGGGSACGAGTTCARCATTATCACAGCAGCGGCGCCAAGCCGGGCCGGCAACGCACCCAGCGCGGCACAAAAGCAGGCGCCACAGCATATAGTCTACAGTTATCGGCAGCAGCCCAGCACCAGCTCACTGTAGATGTCGCCAATGGCTCCCTGGCTGGCGGGGCAGTTGATCAGCKCGCGCKCCTGTGGCGCATGAGGGGTTNGGAGGGTGGGGCGGGGTGGGGTGTGTGGGAGAGCAGCAGATGGGAGACTGCAGGCGGCGCTTGCTGGTGGCAACCTCAACATACTAAGCAAGGTGGTAAAGCGCGCTGATGTGGCAAGCAGGTGCGATGCTTCCCTCACCGCCTGGGATAGGGCAGGACACCCACCGTCTTGATGATGCGCTCGAAAAGGCGGATGCATGTTATTTGCAAAACGAGTTATTTTTGTCAAGAGCGGTCGATTGGCACTGCCCTCACCGTCTTGATGGTGCGCTCAAACAGGCGAATGTGCTTCTGGTTCAGCGGGTTGGTGTACAGCACGGAGGTGTGCCCAGCGCCAAACAGGTTCACCTGCACACGCAATGAGAAACGCGCACTGGGTGAGAAACTGAGCAGGAGAGACGCAAGTGCCGACTGTAGTGCAGCATGGAGGTGTGCCCAGCTCCGAAGAGGTTCACCTGCAGTGCAGGGATTGAACAACCCGGCTGTGAGCAACCCCAGGGTGCGGCGCAACGGGACTTCCAGCCCAGTCCAAGCTCCGCAGGAGCGCATGCACAAGCGCCAGACTCGCTAATTTGCGCGCCACGCTCGCTGCAAATTCCAACACGTCTCATTGCACCGCAAGACCGGGACCCAAACCAAACACTGCAATCAACCGCGCACCAGGCGGTCGGCCTTGGCCACCGCGCTCTCAAAGTTGGAGGCTCGGTACTGCGGGCAGGGGAGGGAGCAGGAGGTGGTGGGAGGTTGAGAAGGGCGACGGTCAGAATCCGCTGCTCAGCTGGGGTGCAGCAGCACGTGCGAGGTGCAGACAAGAGGTAGCATGGGCAGCAGCAACGATGACCTAACAGCAGCAAACCCCCCACCCCTGCCAGCAGACCTGCGGAAGGTGGGATGCACAGCGATGCACGCGCATGCAGATCCCTTCCAAGCGAATTATCCTTGCAGCCAACCCATGCGCGGAGGCAACCCTTGCTCTGCCAAAAGCCAGCCCAGACACCCAAGCCCCAATGCAGCTGCACCACCTACCATGGCCAGCAGCGGGCTCAGCTTCTCCTCGCTCAGCGGCTCCTCCTTGCCGATGACGTCGATCTGGCGGAGTTGAGAGGGCAATGTGCAGTAACGAAGCAGGTGATTGCGAGAGTAAGAAAGGCAGGGCAGGCAGCAGGTTCACACGCTCATCTGTTGTAGCTGCACAGCTGGCTGCTTATCCCGGCCTCACAGAGCCCCGTGCCTCCCTGCCCTCTCACCTCCGCCACCAGCACCTTGGCCCACTCCGGCACCTTGATGCCGAAAATCTCGGCCAGCCGCTGCACGCTCTGGCCCACGATGTCGGCATTCAGCCGGCCGTTGATCTGTGTGGGATGAAATGGCGGCAGCGAGCAGCAGTTCCAATACGTGACTAGGAGATGTGGCAGGGACGGCTGAGCGTTGGACCCGCCAGCCGCGCAGTTGGGACGGCCAAACCCGCATCAAACATACACCATTGATGGCCCAAGGCGCCGCACAATCGCCACAACAGCTGCAGCGCATTGCAGCATCAGCAAGCCGGCGTGCAGTGCATTGCTTGCGCCCCGGCCCCCTCGCTGCCCAGCCCTGCGGTGCCACTTACGATGACCTTCTGCCGCACTTTCTCCTTCTCCTCCTCGTTCAGCAGGTAGGCGCCGCGCGTGGCAAACTCCTCGCGCACAGCGTCGTACACCTGCAGCCGGGCAATTGCGCAGCAGATCAGTACAATTGTGGCAGGCCGCGCGTGGCAAACTTTGTATCGCACAGCTTAGTACGCCTTCAGGCGGGTGGCAGGGCAGCGAATTTGGCCAAGTTTCTGCGGGCGCGCCCACCAGGCTTTTTGTACTTTGACAACCAAGTCTCATCGCCTCATCACAGTGAATAGGCGGTCAGGCCCCGCCGCTAACAGGCCTGCAATTGCAGCTTTCCAGAGCTGGCAACACGAAGTTGCAACCGCCCACCTGGTCCACCACAACCACGGACTGCTCCGAGGCGCAGATGACTCCGTTGTCAAAGGTCTGGGGCAGGGAGGAGGGCAGCCAAGTCGGCATGATCCCCATGCCTTGTTTGTATGGCTACATGTAGTGCCTTGTTCGTAGAGTTGCATGGCTGGCGCTGGCCCCTACAGCACTGCGCGCACCCACAGTTAGCCCACCTTGGAAACCAGGATGGAGGACACAGCCATGCGGATGTCGGCGGTTTCATCAATCACCGCGGGCGTGTTGCCGGCGCCCACGCCCAGGGCGGGGTTGCCCGAGGAGTAGGCGGCGCGCACCTGCAAACGGTAAGATAAGAATCATTACAGCAGTGGGAAACATACAGGCGCAGCGCGGGGTTGCCCGAGGAGTAGGCGGCGCGCACCTGCAAGAACGGGTATGGTTGACTCCGTGTGCAAGCAACAACATGCCTGAGAGAGCACCCACACCCGGGGCGGGGTTGGCTACTGCGGCAGCAGCTGCCGTCAGGAACGGCCTCCTCCCGCAGGGTACTTATGCGATGCTCTACTGCAGCATACATAGTTGCAGCGGAGCGCTCACCATCTGGGGGCCGCCCGTGGCCAGGATGANGGGAGATTTCGGGGGCGCTCATCAGCGCCTGCGACACCAGCATGGACGGCTCCTCGATCCACGAAATGATGCCTGCAGATGAGGTAAACAGATGGCAGTCAGCAAACAACGCAAGGCAGCGCCGGCATGGACGGCTCCTCGATCCAAGAGATGCCTGCAAACATTGTAAGTCAGNAAACGTGTTGGCAGCAGCGCACAGCCAAACAGCGCTGCTGAGTGCGCCATGTGGCCATTCGCCAGTGCGGCATGCATATTGCATTCTCCACTGTGCATACCAACACACAACACAATCACAGCTCGGACCTCCCACCCACCGGGAGGGGCGCCGGCCGCCACCGCCGCATCGCGCACAATGCGAGCCGCCTCAATCGTGCACTTCTTGGCGCGGGGGTGCGGGCACAGCACCTGTNGAGGGGCAGATTGGTGAGTGCGCAGTCGGCCAAGCTGGCTGTGCGGTATGCAAGCTTACGCATGGGTTGTGCAGCAGCCACAGGCATACTTGCAGCAGCACATAGCATGCGCTGCGCCCTGAACTGCCGGATCCAGCGCAGCGCACCAGTGCGTTGCGCGTCTTGAGGCTCAGCAGGGCCTTGAAGATGGCGGTGGAGGTGGGGTTCTGCATGGCGGGAGCAAAGGCATGAACATGTGTGCATGACTGGGCATGCCGAGCAAGCAGGGTGTAGCAGCGCAGGCGGGCCCTGGAGTGTGTGCATGCATGTGTTGAAGCCAGCGCGATGATGCAAGCAAAGCATAGTTCAATAATTTATGTTGGGGCAGGCAGTCACGTGCATCCGAGCAAGCTCAAGTACCGCAAACCAAAGCACAGCTCACGGTTGTGGGCACGATGCCGGCCACCACGCCCACTGGCTCCGCCACCTTGGTCACTCCGCCGGCGGGGTCCTCCTGCACAGTGATCAACCCGAACTAAATGAAACATGGCACAAGGCATGCAGTGTGGCGTGCAAGCAACGCATGTGAGCATGCAAATGTTTGCCGGTGGATGCTGGTGCAGAGACAACGGCAGGCGAGGGGCATGGGCATGCATGTGATGGGGCGCAGCTCGAGCGGCAGCTGCCCTGGCCGCAGCCCCTCACGGCCTTACCTCGATCACGCCACAGGTCTTCTCATCCTTGTACTGCAGCGCACAGGAGTTGGCTCGGTAAGTGGTCAGGGACAAGCGGGCGCTTGCAATAGACCAGCACAGGGGCTGAGCAACTTCCAGGAAGCAGCTTGTGCTTGGTGGGCAGCGGGTGGTGTGTATGGAATGCATAAGCAAGCGAAGCTGCAACATCCAGCGTGCTTGCCTTGTGGTAAATGTACTCGCTGGCAAAGTGGTTCTGTGCATTGGGAGACATGGGTGGAAGGGATCATGACAAGTTGCAAGCGGCTCCGGCACAGGCCGAGTAGCTGCTCCACACGGCAAGTTATGGGTGCATGCCCTGCCATTTTAAATCACCACAATCCCATGCGTGCACACCTTGATGACCTTGTCCTCCAACAACCCCATACGCCTCCACTACATCACCAAAGTAGCGCTGAAGTTATGTCTAATGCATGCATCCAAACCCTAGCAGTCCACACCTTGATGACCTTGTCCTCCACCACGCCCATGCGCGTCTCCGCCACCGCCATCTTGGCGAGGGGCAGGCGCGCCTGGTTGGCCGCCAGCGCAGCCGAGTAGAAGATTTGGTCCACCTGGCATGGTGACAGTTGCAGAGGTTTCAAGCTGAACGTATGCGGAAGCGGGCGGTGCAGGGCATGAGGCATGAGGCATGAGCGTGCCGGCGGGAGGCTGMGCGAGCCACTGCACCACTGCCTTTGCCATGCCTGAGCGCTCAAAGCTGGGCACAATGGGCAGCAAGGATGGCCTGCAGCACGACATGCAGGACACACTTCCTGCCGGCACTCATGCTGCCTCTCATGCCGCCGCTCATGCCGCCATTGATA